>CM029013.1:21495173-21966732 GCA_016801055.1 Panax notoginseng | reverse complement strand
AAATCAAAGTTCCTGTTTATAATCATACTTACATCCATGTTTGCACTACGGGCCAAAGATATTCATTCAACAAACCTTCTTTGCACTAGGGCCAAAGATATTCAACAACTGTTCATCTTTGCACTAAAGGCCAAAGATATTCATCAAACAGGCCAATCTTTGCACTACATGCCAAAAGATATTCATCAATAATTCATATTTGCACTACATGCCAAATATATTATATCTCAAAGAAATTATAATCATTTTCAGAATTTATATAAACAATAATTATAACCATGTTGATTCAATTCACCTTTGCACTTAAGCTTAAGATATTCAATTATAATATTTAATGGTCATGATCATACCAGTCACAATTCAACTTTGCACTACAGGCCAAAGAGAACCCTAGTCATGATCATACCAATAATCTACCCATTTTACACTCCAGTGAAAGAGAATTTCAACATCAGGGTTATAAAAATGTTATATTTGATGATAAAAATAATATGATCAACATATAGTTTTAATCTCAAGAGTAATATTCGTAACTCATGAATAGTAACCCCGACACAAAGATAGAAATTCTACAATAAAATTCATACCAATATTTCGGTATATAATGATATTGAAAGAATAACATTACTTAAATTTATAACAATTTTTTTTAATTGTTTACACTTTACTAATTAATGCATTTAATCATCATAAAATGCCAACTCTTACAAATTCATCATCAATAACCAAAATCCTCATCAAAAATCTGCATATACCCATATAGGATTCTCAAGCTATAAAATCATATTTTCTAATTTTCTTACTTCACATAACATATTTATTCATTTACTCATAACTAGTACATTTTCATGAAAAAATACCCAAATCAGTTCCAAAAATATTTCTTTTCTGGAATTTAGCATAAAATAGTCCCATAGTGAACATATATTTTTCTCAGAATTTTTAAAAGTCATTTACTATTTTTCATATGGCCAAAACCGCCGAATATTTAGACATTTATCATAAATTGTACTTTTATCCAAAAATTCCGAAATTTACAGAGTATACTTCTATCATATACATGTATCCCAATAAAAGTTTCATCAATTTTGGAGTTAACCACAAGGAATTATAAGCGGTTACTTTGAAATAGTCTTTTCTCATAAAATCATAACTCTCAATCTATACATCCAAAATCACCATTTTTGGACACAATCAAGAAAACTCATCAAAAATATCATTTCAAATTTTTCCAGAATTTTTGAGATCAGAAAAATTACAAATACTGAAAATCATAACAACCTTAAAATCTCTTACTATCCCTTACCTCAAAAGAGCAGTACTTCTGACTGGATATCGGATATGATGCTGAAGGAAACTTGCACTGATGAATAGCAACTCACCAAGTATCTAAATACTCACAAAATATGCTTCATAATATAGAGAGAGAAAGAGAGAAAGCTTATGTTTCTGGTGTGATTTTCAATTCTAACTTAGCCCTCTATTTATAGGAAAATTTTGGTAGGTTTGACCTGCAACCTGATGGCTTTACCTGCTACTATTTCCCACCCACCACATTTGAAAAATAATTCAGCACATTTCTTCACCAACCACAAGTGGGGCCCACCAATTCTAGAATTTTCCACCAAAATGATAAACTCCAAAAATTCAACAATTTCTGAACCAGTCATCTCGTAAAATTCATAATAAATCATACGTTCATTTTTAACGGTTCAAAATTTGTGGGCATATACTCAACTTATATATGTATAACATATCCAAAAATTACCACGATCCAACGGTCGGATTAAAAATTATAACCCCCGCAAAATATCTCAAAAACCCTGATTTTTAATACCTCCATTCCGACAAAAATACGGATAAAAATCTCAACATTAACTCCTTCATTTTTTAACCACAAAAATATATCCCTCATTTATATCCACATAAAATAAATATTTTTTATCATATGAATCAATAATTAATTATTCACAAATAATATTACAGAATCACATTTATGACAACCAGGCCGTTCCCAGGAAAGAGGGGGCTTTCCAATAAGGATTTCTCCTTACTGGCGCGCAATTAGATGACCAAACCTCTCCTTAGACAGAACTTTCTAAACATTGTCAATAATGCTATCTAATAATATTATTTAAATAATATGAATTACTGATCTGATAATGGAAATACTGTGCAGCAACAATTATTGAAACAACAATAATATAAAATATCAATGCAGCAATTATTGAATCAATAATAAATATTGAACAGTAATTACTGTAACAATTATTGAGTAGTGCCTTCTTACGTAAGAATCAATAATTTCAAAAATACTATGCAATACCGTGTGCTACTGTGCAATAACGCGTATTACTGTATTTTAACCACCGGGTATTCCAACAGTGTTAACGGTAACAACTACGCCGTTATTTGTAAAAACTCAAATTTGTCGTTTTCTTCACCCGACAGTTATTTGTTATGGGGCCCACAAATGGCTGCGCCGTCGTACGAATATTCCCCGACAGAAAGAATATTCCACGACCAAACGAATATTCCCCGACAACAATGATTATTTTATAACCACTTGCTTATTTTGAAAAAAATTCATATTTCACCCATAACTTTAAACTTTTATCAATTTAACTATTTACTGAATAGTAACTATAAAAAAATTGAATACTTTTATTTCATAAAATTCGGGGTCTTACACCCTACCTAGCACCTACCCAACCCTACACCCTATCCCCCACCCACCTTACCCAACTCCCCACCCACCTACCTACCCATCCACCTCACCTACCTACCTATATACCCACCCCACTCACCCACCCACCCAACACTTCCCTCCCAAGAAAAAATAATATTAAGCGATTATGCATACACCACACACTCCACCACCCCCACTGTAGAGACCCCAGATTTTATGAATAAATATTTAATTTTTCTCGAAATAATTTTTTTATATTATGGTGTGGATTTGATATAATAGTTATGGGTAGTATTTATAAATTTTACAAAGTATGCAAGTTGTCATATTATATTCGATTGGTCGGGGAATATTCTTTTTGTCGGGGAATATCCGTACGACGGTACAATCATTGGTGGACCCCACAACGGAATTATTATCGGATTAAGAAAACGACAAAAATACTTTATGAAAATAACGGCGGAAGTTTTACCGTTGATACTGTTGAACTACTCGGTAGTAAAAGTACAGTAATACGCGTTGTTGCATAGTAGCACACGATATTGATTATTGATATTTATGTGAGAAGTCGCTCAGTTTGATTCAATTATTGTTAATTAATAATATGAATTATTCAGCGATAATGACGTTTTGTTTTATTCGTATTATTAACGTATAAAACAGAAACATCTTTTTATATAAAACAGAATACTTTATTAAAGTTATTCTATAAATAGAATATATTATATTTTATTTAAAAGATTTTTCTTTAAATATGGACCGTCAGATTAAAGTAATCAATCTGGACCGTTCATGGATTAGTTACTATGCATTCTATTTTTCTATAAATAGCAGCTCATTCCTTCATTATTTCTTACGAATTCACTGAACTCTAGAGAGAGAGACTATAGAGAGAGAGAAGAAAGTATTCTGCTACTTAACTACTTCCTTATTTCAGTCTCTTCTTTAAAACGGTAAGGGATGCTATTCTTTCTTATTCATGAAGAGAACTTTTGTTATTCCATTTCTTATTATTCTGTTGGAATAACCTGTATACGCGGTCTACCCTATACTTGGTGACATTCTTTTATTATTCTGTTGGAACATCCTGTCTGTGTGTTTTACACCGGACCTGGTTCCGTTTTATTTATTATTCTGTTGGAACATCCTGTCTGTGTGTTTTACACCGGACCTGGTTCCATCTTGTTATTATTCTGTTGGAACATCCTGTCTGTGTGTTTTACACCGGACCTGATTCCATTATTTATTATTCTGTCGGAATATCCTGTCTGTGCGTTTACGCCGGACCTGGTTCCATTATTTGTTATTCTGTTGGAATAACCTGTCTGTGCGGTCTATCGCATGCATGGTGATTTCTTTTGTTATTCCATTCTTTATTATACTCAGTTGGTTTAGTTTTGACTTCTATACTCCATGAAATTTGTGGAATATCCTTGATAATTGCGGTTCATCCAGTATCTTTTCATGAAAATATTCTTCTAAGTATTCTTGAATTTTACTCCACAAAGCAGTATCATGTTGACAATTTGGACGTTGTTAATTCTTGGATAAATTAATTCTTGAACTTGTTTTATTGAATTCTTATATCATTGTCATCATCCTCATGTTTATAAAATGTTGAAAGTCATCTGTGGCATGTAGTGCATAGATGGACTTGGTATGATTATGACCAGGGATTATTCGGTATAATCATGACCGTAATGTTACAAATGATGTGGTAAAAGTCATCATTGGCCCGTAGTGCATTGATGGACAGTTGTTGGCATGATCATGACCATTAATGAGTATACGAATATCCTTGGCCGTAGTGCAGGGGTGATTCGATGATGTGAATTATTTTATTAAGCTGAGTCTCAGCGATCACAGTGTTGAAAAACTTTTTAAATCATAAAAGATAGTAGAGTTTATTTTCTACTTGACTCTTTTAATGGATTGCTTGTTCCGCTGCAGTTAAACTTGATGTCTATTATATTTTATCAGTTTAACATTGTTGAAGGCTAATGATAATTTATTCTGCATTATCTTAGTCATAATATTTCTTACTGGGCTAGTTGAGCTCACCCTTTCTTTCACTGTTCTCTTCAGGAAATGAGAACGTAGCTGGGGCAAGTCGGGGAACGGAATGATGGTCCGAATGATAGTATTAGTTAGTAGTCCTCACTATTCTATGTAATGGTGTGTTAATAAATGTAATGAGGACTCCTTTTGAGTATGAATACTCTCTAGAAGATAATATTTGTATTCAAACTCACAGTTTATGTTTTGTCGTATTGTACACGACAGTTGTATTAGTAAGTTGTATTTATATTTGTACTATGTATCTGACGACCCAAGATGGATGATATATACTTAATTTTGGGGGCGTCACACCCACCCCCACCCCTACTCCCACCCACGTGACCCCCACCCACGCGACCCCAACTCCAGCCGAAAAAAAAAATAAATAATATTATGTGATTACGTATACATCCCTTACTCTCCACCCATCCCACCAAGAAAAATAATATTATGTGATTATGTATACACCCCTTACCCTCCACCCCTATCTACACTCAAAAAAAATAATATGTATACACTACCCACCCCGCCCATATTAAAAGTTAATTTAAAAATTCTGTTTGAAAGTCAAAACATTTTTAAAATGGTTAATATAGTTAATATGGCTTTGAACCATAACCATATGGTTCCAATCCACATAACCCATATTAAAAATAGTTAATATGATTTTAGTTCTTAAATAGAACCATAACCATATTTTGAAATCAAAACTAACCCATAACCATATTTAATTTGCCAGGCCTAATGTGTGTATGTGAGCATTATGTGATCTTTTTTTTATATGATAGTAACATTATTTATTTGTATTTTTATCCACTATTGAAAATTAAAATACAAATAAATAAAATTCAAATATACTTTTGTCCAATTTTTTGATTGTCGATCGTCTTTGATTAAATTTCATCTACTTTTTCTACTTAATTGACCGACTTTCAACCACCTTAGTGAATACGTTCACTAGTTTTAAATATGTAATTACCTCGGAAAATCATTTTTATTTTTATCTATTATTATTTCGTTTGTACGGTCTTAATTTCTACATTAGTTGATTGCTTTCACATTAGGTAATTATTTAATTTTCTTTTCTTTAATTTGTTCAAATTGTTTTATTTGCATGATAAATATATATAATGAACTCTCTTCTTACACAAATTAAATACAAATTTCCTGGCATCGCATTTCCTCGTATAGAAAATGAAATTTCCTGGCTGCTAGCAAGAAATTTTCTACTTTTTTTAATTACACGGACGTATGTAATACTCCAAAATATATATGTATGACTGGGTCAAGCAAAGCAAGCGTTGACCAAGAATCTTCCCTGTCATTCCCATTCCAATTAAACATGAGTATATATGTAGTCTAAATCACGGCAAGGATGCAAAGACCAAATCAAACCAAACATAAATTAGTTTGTGTTATAAATACGTAGTCCACACATATATTATTGTGTTTGATATATTATCCGATCCGATCCGATCCGATCCGTACATATATATCGTCAGTACCAAATAGTAATCGTAATTGATATCAGCTAGTTAGTTAACTATGGCGAGTAAAATTTCAAGCTTGAAACTGGTTATGACAATCATGGTGGTCTTCATGATTGTGGCATCTCCGGTGTTGCTATCGTGTGATGCAGCAGCAGCTGGATTACTGAGTTCTCGAGGTAATTACTTCATTTCAACTGGAATTTCTCAACAAACATGCTGGTTAATTAATCACTCGTGTGTGTGTATATATATATATATATATATATATATATATAGCAAGGATCAAGAGCATTCCTCTTAAATAGCATTATTCCTTAAATAGTACTCATTTATTAAAACTAGGTCGTTTTGGAGTGACTTAAAAGAGAGTGGTTCCACTTGTTTTCCTTTTATTTACAAAAATGCCACCCGCGGCCACTCCAAAACGACGTATTTTTAATAAAGGAGTGCTATTTAAAGAATAATGTTATTTAAGAGGAATGCTCTTGATCCTTTCTCTCTCTATATATATATGTAATCTGAAGTTAGTTATTTAATTTGGTGCATGCATGGCTGATGCAGAAGTTTATCAGAAGCCTCATGTTCCTCCTTGCGTATGTTGCCAACCTACACCGCCACCCCCAGGCTGCTATTGTGCCTGTTTCGTCACACAATCTGGAAACAAGTCGCCATGACTACTCATCGATAGACCCATGCATTCATTCTCAAGTAACAGCTAGCTACGAGTTGGGTTCAATATGTATGTTGTTTCCATTTCAAAGTGTGGCAAGTGGGCTGTACTGCAGTTGCTCACAAAGTATCAATATAGGCAGTTAATAAACAATGTTAAGTTGTACGAGTTCAAGTCCTCCTCATATTTTCGTCTTCGCTTTATGTAATTAAACCGGATATTATATAGCTACAATCAAAAGTGTAATTGATTTGAATTGAATGGTATTTGTTTCACATTTTTGAGCCAGAGTACGTACTCTATGATATTTCAAAAAAATTATTATTTTGTACACGTATTTTCTCTCTTTTGTATCTTCTCCATTTTTTCTATAAATAAATAACTATTACAAAACAAATGTTCTATTCGAGTTATTCAGTGAATTGCTATCATGGATAATTCACCAAACGCTTGACATATATCCTGGAGGTATATCGTCTGCAACACTTAATTAGTAAACTAATAGTGATGGAAGCAATAAAAACTTGAAGGACATAGATCACTCTTCTATTACAATATTAATTATATGAAGTTACGGTTCTAACAATGTGTTTTTTTTATATAAAAAAAGGTTTCGTAATGTCCTAAAGTACTAACAAGTTAAGAAAAGTAATTAATGTGGAGAAAAGAGAGTAAAAAAAGTATAAGCTTATCCTTAGTAACCTCGCAAAATATATAAAATAATAAGTGTTTTAAATATTTTATATTAATGGTTTTTTACACAAGAAGAGGAGTTAAAAATTATAAATTATTTTATTAATACCATTTTTCATGAATAATTTGAACCACCCTCTTGATAAAAATCTTCCGGCGTCCTATGCACATGCTAATTGCTACATATAAGTCGTAGAAATTTGCGTTGTTTTGTCATATAACTACTAGAATGATATAGTTATATACACTCAAATTTTACATTCAAATATATATTATTTTTTCTTTTTTTTTATTATTATTTTATACTTAAAATGTGTTTTTAGATATATAGTTTGAGTGTGTAGATAGATTTATTTATAGAATTAATGTCTCAAGTCTCAACCCCCAATTCAATGAAGACCGACCAAACAAAGTACAGGTACATGCATGTGGAGAGTTATAACGAAAGGGAATGGTTATGGGCCATAAGCCAATGTCCACAGACCCGGGCAGTCCACAAAATTCAGACAGAACGTCCATGCATGGACCCTAACAAGTGGGGAGTATAATTTTGCACGCGCATGAACTAACTCTGAAGACTGAAGCTTGTTTGGTGGGACTTTAATTTTTTATTTTTTTTATAATTTAAGACAAAATTTTAAGTTCACAAAAATTACTACGACTTTTGAACTTTTAAACTTTTAATATATAAAGAATGAGTAGTGTTGGATCATGATATTTCTCCTATTGGGCCGTATGAATTGGGCTTGTTTAATTAATTAGTCCCTTGGGCCTCCACTATTGAGTCCTAAAGTTATTGGGCCTAATCCTTACATTATATCTCCTTAATATTGGACCGGGTCATTGGGTTAACCCATCATACACTTGAATATATCCATCTTTGACTTGTAATGATGAAAAAGGTAATGGTTGACTGTTTTGACTGCAAATCATTAATGAGGATGGGATGATTTTCGGTCGGCGGTAGAAAACAGTGAACAAAGGTGATGGAATGACAGGTGAGTCACCGGACGTGGGGATGGGTGGTGTCAGTAGGTAGTGGGTGGCACAGTAAACCAGGCAAGAAAGTATAATCCATCAAAAGAGTCTCCAAGAAAAGGTACGCATACACACGACATACAATTTTTTATCTCTCTAAGGATACTAGATATTTTATCCTCCATTGTTAACCCTTACAACGGCCTGTACTGACTCTCACGCCTGAGCTATCCCCCGACGGTCGAAGCCGTCAAGCTTTTGGTGTTGACTGTGTTTAGTGTGCAGGATCATGGCGTCTTACGTGATTGGAACGTTGGCAAAAGATCTTGGCGTTAACATTGGCGCTAGAAGGAGGGCTGAGTTCTAGTGTCCTGAGTATTTTTCAATCACACATTGTGGTCGTTCTACGTCAGTGTTCATGGGGAAGAGTAGAACGCCTACACCCGAAGGGCAGCCTGTGGCTGTCGGTGAATCAGCACCACGAGTTTCTGTTAAAGATCGTTTGGGACCTACATTAAGTGTTCATGCCAGCACAGCGTCCAAACATTCGCATGGAGATTCTCGTCCAAGAGCTGTGGGCAAAGCTAAGAGAAAGCTAGTCTTCACGGCAGAGAAAGAGTCTGGTCACGGTCGGAAACGAGTAGAAGGCACCTCGCCTAAAACTCGATACTGGGATGACCAAGACGAAAAGGCCTCCCGGTTGGCTAAGATGGCAGCCGAAGCAGATAAAGCCATGGAAGCACTTATGAAGCAACGACAGGATATAGTCGAACAGATGTCCCGGATGGCAGAGTTGAGAAATGAAGCGTCCAGTTATGTTCAGTCCCAAGAACGGGGGCATCGGAGTGGGAAGGAACCTGCTCATTCAGAACGTGAGTCTAGGGGCCATCATCGAGAAAGAAGAAGATCAAGAAGCCCTACTCCTCAAAGATCGAAGAGGGCACATCACTCTGTCGGTTCTAAGGAGCAGGGTCAAAGCGAACGAAAAGGTCGATCCAGGGAGCACACTCTTGAGAATACAAAGAGGGCGCTAGTTGTTGCGCATTCTCATCACAGCCATAGAACTTAAAGACGAAGCAGATCTAGGGGCCATACACCAGAAGGTCCATCAAGGACGCTCCGCTCTATGGACCATCATCATCGTAGAAGTCCTTCGAGAGTCGGGGGTTCTATGACAAAAGACCGATCTACTCAAAAGAGGAAAGGGTCACCGGAGAAAGAAGCGTCATCTCAACCGGAGGGGGTAGATTATTTGGTTAAAGAATTGAAGGAACTCCGGAAATAGTTAGCTGAGGTTCAACAGGTGAAGGATACTCCGGGAAAAAAGGCGTCCCCATTTTCTTCGGATATTCTTAAGGAGAAGGCAGACACCACTAAGAAGTTGCCTCATATGGAGAGTTGAGATGGGTCTGGAGACCCTTATGACCATAGCCAAACATTTGACCGGCTGATGGATTATTACGACTTTACCGATGCTGCTAAATGCCATACGTTTGTTACAACGTTAAGAAAGGATGCGAGACAGTGGATGGGGACTCTACCGGTAGATTCAGTGTCTTCTTGGTCCGAGCTGTGTGACAAATTCCATGCCCGTTTCGGAAGCAACCGAAGAAGAGGGAAGCCCACAGGTTCTTTAGCACAGGTCAGACAGTTCAACGATGAGTCCTTGGGTCAATATGTGAAGAGGTTCAGGGAAGCAATTGGTCAGGTGTCGGATCTTAATGATCTGCAGGCTGTGGGTTTGTTTCAGAATGGGCTGGATCTGGTAAACTCTGAAAAGTTGGTGAAGAAGCTGATGTTCCACCATCCGAAGAGTCTGGCAGAAGCATTTGATAAGGCAGAAGGGTATATCGTGGTAGAGGAGGCCATGAATAGCCTGAAGCGACCTCCTTCAGATCGAGTAAAGGGGGCTGATATTCCCAAGGCCGAGGACGATCAGAAGAAGGTGGGGGGATATAACGATCAGCCAGAAGGCAGCTCGAAAAGGTACAACAACACATGGCGACAAGGAAGTAATCGTCCACCTGCTCCCACCCAGAAGGTGAATAAGGTTTACACCAAACTGAATACGGATAGGTCGGTTATTTTAGATCAGATCAGAGGTCAACTGTTCTTTGAACCACCCCGGGATAATTTTAAGCCAGGACAGGGCAACACACGGAAGTATTGTGGCTATCATCAAGCTACGGGCCACGACACTAATGAGTGTTGCAATTTGAAAGATTTTATAGAGAGGAAAGTTCAAAGTGGTGTACTGGTTCAATATGTGGTAGGAAGGAACCAACAAGATCGGTAGAATGTTGACCGTACTGTTCAAGCGGTTCAAATGGTTCCTCCTATGCAACTTGTTCCAAATCCGCCACCAAGGCACGTCGTTGATGTAATAACCGGTGGGACAGCAGGGAAGTTGGTAGGAAAGAAGAGGAGGGGGTATCTGGATTCAGTCATGTCCGTAGTGGGTGCTCCCCCGAAGATCGACAGACCGTTTCCAGGGACTGTTATATCCTTCACCGATGCAGATTATCCTTCGGTACCCATTAAGCCCCATGAAGGAGCATTGGTGATCACTACACAAGTGGGATCAGCAGATGTGAAGCGTATGATGATAGATAACGGGTCTTCTGTGGATATTCTGTATGCCCATGCTTATCAGAGGATGCATCTTGAGGGACGAAAGATGGAGGTTGGATAGGAGGCTCCCCTGTATGGCTTCAGCAACGATCCGGTCAGAGTGGCAGGGACTATCGAGCTACCGGTCATCTTCGGTACTGCTCCACAACATGTAGAAATAACATGTAAATTTTATGTTGTGCATGTAGATTCGGCCTACAACTCCATACTAGGAAGACCTACTTTGATCGCTCTCCAAGCAGTGACTTCCATCCCTCATTTTAAGATCAAGTTCCCTTCTGCACACGGAGTTGGGGAGGTGGCAGGAGATTTGGATCTGGCCCGACGCTGCTACCGAAATGCTGTCATTTCCTCGGAAATGGGGGTCAGCAAGCAGAAGCAAACCGTGACAATTGAGATCGAGCCCTTCACTGAAAGCAGTTCGGGTCCATTGGTTATTCCTACAGGAGAGACAGAGGAAATCGAACTGGTCCTGGGAAAGAAAGACAAGACAGTGAAGATTGGTTCGGGTTTGTCGAAACCTTTTTGGACAAACCTTATGGAACTTCTTCGATGTTATGCAAACATCTTCGCATGGGAGCCACAAGACATGCCTGGGATTAGCTGGAAGATTGCCGAGCATCGGCTGGATGTGGATCCTTCGAAGAAGCCAGTTCGGCAGAAAAGGCGGATCTTTGCACCTGAACGTCAAAGGATCATTGATGAGGAGATCACAAAGCTGATAGCTGCTGACTTCATCTTCGAGATAGACTATCCGCAGTGGATGGCAAATGTGGTGCTGGTGCAAAAGCAGAATGGGAAATAGAGAGTCTGCATCGATTACACAGATCTGAACAAAGCATGCCCAAAGGACTTCTATCCTCTACCTCATATTGACTAACTTATTGATGCGACTTCGGGGTATGCACTACTACGCTTTATGGATGCTTTTTCAGGTTATCATTAAATTTCTACGTGCAAGGAGGACATTCTGATTTGGGTTCAGAGCAACGAACAACGAGGCCGAGTATGAAGCAGTATTAGCAGAAGTTCGACTAGCGAAGAGTTTAGAAGTTCAGAAGCTGATCATTTATAGTGACTCTCAACTGGTCGTCAAATAACTATCGGGAGATTATGAAGCTCGGGGGACGAGGATGATCAAATACTTGGCAGAGTTGAAGGACCGGCTTCAGTATTTCGTCTCTTATGAGTTTCAGGGCATAGAGCGCAACGACAATTCCATTGCCGATGCATTATCAAAACTGGCCACTATGGATGCCATCGTTTTCAATGGATCAGTTTACTTAGAGGTTTTGCAGCAGCCAAGTATCCAACATGAGGCAGTAATGTGTATCGAGCAGTCTAACTGTTGGATGACTCCTATATTGAATATCTGGCAGATGGCGTCCTTCCTTCGGATCAGATGTTGGCAAAAAAGATCAAGTACAAGAGTGCCAACTTCATTCTTATAGATGGGGATCTTTACCGACTGGCATTTTCGTCACCATTGTTGAAATGTCTGGTTCCATCTGAGGCTGAGTATGCTCTTCGGGAGGTTTACGAGGGTATTTGCGGTGACCATATGGCTGCTAAGTCTCTGGCTTATAAGGTACTTCGGCAGGGGTACTACTGGCCTACGATCTTCAAGGAAGCTACAGAGTATGTGAAGAAGTGTGAGAAGTGTCAGCTCAATAGTCCGATTCTACATCAGCCACCGAAAGAGCTATATTCGATATTATCTCCTATACCCTTTGCTGTCTCGGGGGTAGATATATTGGGTCCATTGCCTAAAGCCAAAGGTCAGGTCAGTTTTGTCATAGTTGCTATCGATTATATGACCAAATGGGTAGAGGCGAAGCCACTTCGGTTGATAACGGAACAAGAGTGCTTGAAGTTCATGAAGGAGTCCGTAGTGTTTCGCTTCGGGGATCCCCAAAGTGGTGATATCGGACAACGGACGTCAGTTCGTGGGATCAAAATTTGAAGGATTTCTGAAAGAATTGGGGATTTAGCACATGAAGACTTCAGTGGCTCACCCTTAGTCAAATGGACAGGTTGAAGTGACCAACATAACGCTTCTGAACGGGATCAAACGTAGATTGGACGAAGCTAAAGGAAGATGGCCAGAGGAATTACTCAGTGTATTGTGGGCTTACCGTACTACACCGAGGACTACAACAGGGGACTCACCTTTCAGATTGGCCTATGGTACTGATGCCTTATGTAAGACCCCAACTTTTATAAATAAAGATGAATTTTCTATAAATATCATTTTTGAATATTATGGAGTTAATTTGATATAATGTTATAGTTGTGGGTAATATTTATAAATTTTGCAAAGTATACAAGTTGTTATATAATATTCGATTGGTCGGGGAATATTCGTTTTAATAGGGAATATTCGTACAACGACACAATCATTGGTGGACCCCACAACGGAATTATTGTCGGATTGAGAAAACGACAAAAATATTTTATTAAAAATAACGGCGGAAGTTTTGCCATTGATACTGTTGAACTACTCGGTAGTAAAAGTACAGTAACACCTGTGGTTGCATAGTAGCACACGGTATTGATTATTAATGCTTATGTGAGAAGTCACTCAGTTTGATTCAATTATTGTCAGTTAATAATATGAATTATTTAGCGATAATGAAGTTTTGTTTTATTCGTATTATTAACGTAATAAAACAGAAACATCTTTTTATATAAAACAGAATACTTTATTAAAGTTATTCTATAAATATAATATATTATATTTTATTTAAAAGATTTTTTTTAAATATGGACCGTCAGATTAAAGTAATCAATCTGGACCGTTCATGGATTAGTTACTATGCATTCTATTTTTCTATAAATAGCAGCTCATTCCTTCATTATTTCTTACGAATTCACTGAACTCTAGAGAGAGAGACTATAGAGAGAGAGAAGAAAAGTATTCTGCTACTTAACTACTTCCTTATTTCAGTTCTTCTTTAAAACGGTAAGGGATGTTATTCTTTCTTATTCATGAAGAGAACTTTTGTTATTCCATTTCTTATTATTCTGTTGGAATAACCTGTATACGCGGTCTACCCTATACTTGGTGACATTCTTTTATTATTCTGTTGGAACATCCTGTCTGTGTGTTTTACACCGGACCTGGTTCCGTTTTTATTATTATTCTGTTGGAACATCCTGTCTGTGTGTTTTACACCGGACCTGGTTCCGTCTTGTTATTATTCTGTTGGAACATCCTGTCTGTGTGTTTTACACCGGACCTGGTTCCATTATTTATTATTCTGTCGGAATATCCTGTCTGTGCGTTTACGCTGGACCTGGTTCCATTATTTATTATTCTGTCGGAATATCCTGTCTGTGTATTTACGCCGGACCTGGTTCTATTATTTATTATTCTGTTAGAATAACCTGTCTGTGCGGTCTATCGCATGCCGGGTGATTTCTTTTGTTATTCCATTCTTTATTATACTCAATTGGTTAAGTTTTAACTTCTATACTCCATAAAATTAATGGAATATCCTTGATAATTGCGTTTCATCCAGTATCTTTTCATGAAAATATTATTCTAAGCATTCTTGAATTTTACTCCACAAAGCAGTATCATGTTGACAATTTGGACGTTGTTAATTCTTGGATAAATTAATTCATGAACTTGTTTTATTGAATTCTTATATAATTGTCATCATCCTCATGTTTATAAAATATTAAAAGTCATCTGTGGCCTGTAGTGCATAGATGGACTTGGTATGATTATGACAGAGATTATTCGGTATAATCATGACCGTAATGTTACAGATGATGTGGTAAAAGTCCTCATTGGCCCGTAGTGCATTGATGGACAGTTGTTGGCATGATCATGACCATTAATGAATACACAAATATTCTTGGCCCGTAGTGCATGGATAATTGTGGTCGTGATACTAAAGAATATCCTTGGCCGTAGTGCAGGGGTGATTCGATGATGTGGATTATTTTGTTAAGCTGAGTCCTAGCGATAACAGTGTTGAAAAACCTTTTAAATCAAAGAAGATAGTAGGTTTTATTCTCTACTTGACTCTTTTAATGGATTGCTTGTTCCGCTGCAGTTAAACTTGATGTTCGTTATATTTTGTCAGTTTAACACTGTTGAAGGCTAATGATAAGTTATTCTGCATTATCTTAGTCAAAATATTTCTTACTGGGCTAGTTGAGCTCACCCTTTCTTTCACTGTTCTCTTCAGGAAATTAGAATATAGCCGGGACGAGTCGGAGAACGGAGTGATGGACAAGATGATAGTATTAGTAGTCCTCACGATTCTGTTAAATAGTGTGACAATAATTGTAATGAGGACTCTTTTTGAGTTTGTATAGTCTCTAGTAGACAATAATTGTATTCAAACTCACAGTTATGTTTTGTCGTATTGTACACGACAGTTGTATTAGTAAGTTGTATTTGTATTATGTACCATGTATCTGACGACCCAAGATGGGTGATGTATACCTAATTTTGGGGGCGTCACAGTTGGTATCAGAGCTTAGGGATATGATCCCTGGCTAAGATGTGAGAATAGAACTAGGAGGAGAGAGATGGGAAATTCTTTCGCTAGTATGACCTACCTAAGTTTATTTTCATGGTATTTAATTGGTCGGTCAGAATATAAGGATAATATATGACATATCAATTAACTTTTATTTTGTGGCAGTATCTGAAAATGGCATCCGAGAATGTTGAGAATAGCAATGGAGCACAGGCGACTGTTGATTCACCACATATCAATAATCGGGATAATGTGCATCAGGAAGGCGACAATCCTCATGCAAACAACAATACTGACCAAATGATGAATGATGGAATGTTCAGAAGCTTTATGCAGTTCATGCAACAGCAGGCGAGAGCGGCTCCTGTTCAAAATGTAGGTGAAAACACTGAAAACTCTCGGACGGTCACCGCTAAACAGTTCAAGGAGCTGGGACCACCGGAGTTTAAGGGAGAGCCAAAACCACTTATAGCGAAAACATGGATAAAGCAGATCACCAAGATATTTGATGTCTTGGGATGCTCTGAGGAACTAAAGGTTTCCTTTGCCGCCTTTATGTTGCGAGGAGAGACATATTACTGGTGGGAATCGATTAAGCGTACTCAACCTGCCACACTAAAGATGTCTTGGGAGAAGTTCCAAGAGCTATTCAATGACAAATACTTTTCTGAAAGTGTTCGTCACATGAAGGAGGTGGAGTTCATCAAATTAGAGCAGAATAATATGACCGTGTCGCCGTATGAGGCTAAATTTGTTGAGTTATCCCGGTTTGCGTCCCACTTGGTGGATAATGAAGAGCGAATGACGCGAATATTTTTGCGAGGTTTGAAACCTGAGATACGTTAACATCTTATTTCTCATAAACTGTGTTTGTATTCAGATGTTGTAAATAGGGCTCAGTTAGTGGGGCGCGATAATGAGTCAACGCAACCAAAAGAGAGCAGTCGGCAAAATGATAATACCAGTGAGAGCAGTTATCGAAGTGGTGACAACAAGCGTAGAGGGAATCAACAGGCCAGAAATGGTAACCACTTCGGTGGTAATCAGGGTCAAAAAATAAGAATGGTCATTTCAAGAAGAGGAGATTCAACAATAATGGAAAGACGTCAGCACCAGCACCCGTTGTTAAGGAAGGAGAACGACTACCTATCATATATTTCAAATGCGGAGGGGAGGGGCACATCAGTCCAAACTGCGCGATGCCGTCTAAAGCATGTTATAATTATGGAAGAGAAGGTCATTTAGCTCGATTTTGTCATTTACCAAAAACAAGTTCAGCCAGGATGGAGACACCAAAGGCCGTCCCAGAAAAGTCAAAACCGGTAGTACAAGGGAGAGCGTTTGTTGTGACCTCCCAGAAAGCAAGGAACCCGAATGAGGTCATCACGGGTAAGCTTACCATAAACTCTAACGAAGTCTATACTTTATTTGATACCGGTTCTACCCATTCTTTTATTTCTCCTACTTGCGCTCATCGATTAAATTTGACTCCGGAGAAATTAGACTTTGACTTATCTGTTGAAACTCCATTGGGAGAAACCTTCATTACATCCACGGTTTATAAGTCTTGTTTGGTTCAAGTTGGTACCCACACATTACCTGTCGATCTTATTTCATTAAAAATACTTGCATTTGACGTGATTCTAGGGATTGATTGGTTAACTACTCATCATGCAAAAATTGATTATTTTCGTAAGGTTGTTAGCTTTCATATTCCTAATCGACCTATTATGCGAATTCAAGCAACCAACCCATTAAAATCAATCGATGTCATCTCAAGCCATAAAGCTATTCGTTTATTGAAAAACGGATGTCAAGCTTTCTTAGCTCATGTCACGGATCTAAACAAAAATACGTCAGTTTTGAATGATATTTCTATTGTTAATAAATTCCCTGACGTATTCCCTGAAGAACTTCCTGACCTACCCCCAGAGCGTGAAATTGAATTTTGTATCGACCTTGAACCCGGTACAAAACCCATTTCCAAAGCCCCATATCGAATGACTCTTATTGAACTTCAGGAGTTAAAGATCTAATTGCAGGAATTGTTAGACATTGGCTTTATTCGTCCTAGTACTTCTCCTTGGGGTGCTCCTGTTCTATTCGTGAAGAAGAAAGATGGAAGTATGTGACTTTGTATTGATTATCGGAAGTTGAATCATGTCACCATAAAAAATAGGTACCCATTGCCACGTATTGATGACCTGTTTGACCAGTTACAAGGAGCACAATTCTTTTCAAAGATCGATCTTCGTTCTGGATATCATCAGCTGAAGGTTAGAACTGAGGATATTCCCAAAACGGCTTTCAGAACTCGGTACGGGCATTATGAATTCCTAGTCATATCATTTGGATTGACTAATGCTCCTGCTGCCTTCATGGATATGATGAACCGGGTATTCAAGGAATATTTGGATCACTTTGTGGTCGTCTTTATTGATGACATCCTTATTTATTCCAAAAGCCGTGAAGATCATGAGCAACACTTGAGGCTGGTACTCCAAAAGCTTCGTGAATACAAGCTTTATGCCAAGTTGAAGAAATATGAGTTCTGGCTGGAGGAGGTAGCATTCTTTGGGCACGTAGTATCAAGTCGTAGAATATCTGTTGACCTGGCAAAGATTGAAGCTATTCAAAGCTGGGAGCAACCTAAATCAGTGACCGAAGTGCGTAGCTTTCTTGGTTTAGCTGGTTATTATCGGAGATTCGTTGAAGGATTTTCTCGAATCGCTACTCCATTAACTCAGCTGACTCGAAAAGATACAAAGTTCGGTTGGAGCGAAGAATGTGAGAAGAGTTTTCAAGAACTCAAGAGGAGACTCATTTCAGCACCTGTTCTAACAATACCATCTGGCTCGGAGGGATTTTTCATCTACAGTGATGCTTCGAGCAAAGGGTTGGGATGCGTTCTCATGTAACATGGAAAAGTCATAGCCTATGCATCAAGACAACTCAAGGAATATGAGAGGAATTATCCTACTCATGATCTAGAGTTGGCAGCTGTTGTCTTTGCACTTAAAATTTGGAGGCATTACTTGTATGGGGAGAAGGTGGAGATCTTTACGGATCATAAAAGCCTCAAATATTTTTTCACTCAAAAGGAACTCAACATGCGACAACGACGTTGGCTTGAACTGTTGAAAGATTATGATCATACCATTCAATACCATCCTGGAAAAGCGAACGTGGTAGCTGACGCATTGAGTAGAAGATCATATGCAAGTACGAGTGCGATATTGTCAACACAAAGACCCATTTTGTGTGACTTGCAAAGGATGGTGATAGAGTTAAAGACTCCAGGGATCCATGTGATGATGGCGAATATACGAGTAGAACCAACTTTAATCGATAAAGTTAAAGCTGCTCAAGCTACAGACCTGGAGCTGATGCGTATGAGGAAGAAAGTACAAGAAGGTGCTATGCCGGAATCAAGAATCGATGAAGAAGGAATACTTCGAGTCAACTCTAAACTTTGTGTTCCTAACAACCCTGATTTAAAGTATGAAATCATGATGGAGGCGCACAACACACCGTTTGCAATCCATCATGGGAGTACCAAAATGTATCATGATCTTCGTCATACATTTTGGTGGAGCAATATGAAGCGAGAGATAACGCTATTTATCTCAAGGTGTCTAACTTGTCAACGAGTCAAAGCAGAGAATCAAGTACCAAAAGGTCCATTGCAACCACTTGAAATTCCAGAATGGAAGTGGGAGCACATTACCATGGATTTCGTTACCGGTCTTCCTAAGGTTTCTCAAGGTATAGATGTGATTTGGGTCATTGTTGATAGATTGACCAAGTCTGCTCATTTCTTACCGATACGAGAAACTTATACACTTGAACGTCTTGCTCGTATATACATAAACGAGATTGTAAGACTGCATGGTATGCCAGTATCCATAGTTTCTGATCGAGACCCAAGATTCACTTCACGATTTTGGGTTAGTTTACAAAAAGCTATGGGCACGGATTTACGATTTAGTTCGGCATATCATCCTCAGACGGACGGATAATCAGAGAGTACTATTCAAACTCTAGAAGATTTATTAAGACTCTGTGTCCTTGACTTCAAGGGAAGTTGGGACAAGTTCTTACCATTGGTGGAGTTTTCCTACAACAACAGTTATCAAACAAGTATTGGCATGGCTCCATTCGAAGCATTGTATGGAAGAAAATGTCGTTCTCCAGTATGCTGGGATGAGGTGGGTGAAGCAACATTGTTGGGACCGGAGTTGGTACGTATGACTACAGAAAAGATTCAAGCGATCCGACAACGTATAAAAACCTCACAAGATTGACAAAAGAGTTATGCTGATCTTCATCGAAAGGACGTGGAATTTGATATAGGAGATCATGTGTTCTTACATGTTGCTCCATGGAAAGGAGTTTCGAGATTTAGAAAGAGAGGAAAGCTCAATCCTCGATTCATCGGTCCATTTTTAATCTTCGATCGAGTAAGAACTGTGGCTTATAGACTCGCTTTACCGCCAAGTATGTCTCGTGTTCATAAAGTTTTTCACATATCTATGTTACGTAAATATGTGGAAGACCCGAACCACATTATTGAGTTAGAACCGGACGAAATAACGGAGGATTTGACGTATGAAGAAGTTCTTGTTCAAATCTTGGATAAGAAGGAACATATTCTACGCTCCAAGGTTATACCTCAAGTCAAAGTTTTGTGGAGAAATCACGATGTTGAGGAAATGACTTGGGAGTTAGAATCTGAAATGAAATCAAGGTATCCTTACCTCTTCGACATACCAGGTACGTACCCTAATTTCGAGGGCGAAATTTCATAAGAAGGGAGGTTGTAAGATCCCAACTTTTATAAATAAAGATAAATTTTTTATAAATATCATTTTTGAATATTATGGAGTTAATTTGATATAATGTTATAGTTGTGGGTAATATTTATAAATTTTACAAAGTACGCAAGTTGTTATATAATATTCGTTTGGTCGGGGAATATTCGTTTTAATAGGGAATATTCGTACGCACAATCATTGGTGGACCCCACAATAGAATTATTGTCGGATTGAGAAAACGACAAAAATATTTTATTAAAAATAACGGCGGAAGTTTTACTATTGATACTGTTGAACTACTCGGTAGTAAAAGTACAGTAATACGTATGGTTGCATAGTAGCACACGGTATTGATTATTAATGCTTATGTGAGAAGTCACTCAGTTTGATTCAATTATTGTCAGTTAATAATATGAATTATTTCGCGATAATGAAGTTTTGTTTTATTCGTATTATTAACGTAATAAAACAGAAACATCTTTTTATATAAAACAGAATACTTTATTAAAGTTATTCTATAAATAGAATATATTATATTTTATTTAAAAGATTTTTCTTTAAATATGGACCGTCAGATTAAAGTAATCAATCTGAACCGTTCATGGATTAGTTACTATGCATTCTATTTTTCTATAAATAACAGCACATTCCTTTATTATTTCTTACGAATTCACTGAACTCTAGAGAGAGAAACTATAGAGAGAGAAGAAAAGTATTCTTCTACTTAACTACTTCCTTATTTCAATTCTTCTTTAAAATGGTAAGGGGTGTTATTCTTTCTTATTCATGAAGAGAACTTTTGTTATTCCATTTCTTATTATTCTGTTGGAATAACCTGTATACGCGGTCTACCCTATACTTGGTGACATTCTTCTATTATTCGGTTGGAACATCCTGTCTGTGTGTTTTACACCGGACCTGGTTCCGTTTTTATTATTATTCTGTTGGAACATCCTGTCTGTGTGTTTTACACCGGACCTGGTTCCGTCTTGTTATTATTCTGTTGGAACATCCTGTCTGTATGTTTTACACCGGACCTGGTTCTATTATTTATTATTCTGTTGGAATATCCTGTCTGTGCGTTTACGCCGGACCTGGTTCCATTATTTATTATTCTGTCGGAATATCCTGTCTGTGCATTTACGTCGGACCTGGTTCTATTATTTATTATTCTGTTAGAATAACCTGTCTGTGCGGTCTATCGCATGTCGGGTGATTTCTTTTGTTATTCCATTCTTTATTATACTCAGTTGGTTAAGTTTTAACTTCTATACTCCATGAAATTAGTGGAATATCCTTGATAATTGTGTTTCATCCAGTATCTTTTCATGAAAATATTATTCTAAGCATTCTTGAATTTTACTCCACAAAGCAGTATCATGTTGACAATTTGGACGTTGTTAATTCTTGGATAAATTAATTCTTGAACTTGTTTTATTGAATTCTTATATCATTGTCATCATCCTCATGTTTATAAAATGTTGAAAGTCATCTGTGGCCTGTAGTGCATAGATGGACTTGGTATGATTATGACCAGAGATTATTCGGTATAATCATGACCGTAATATTACAGATGATGTGGTAAAAGTCCTCATTGGCCCGTAGTGCATTGATGGACAGTTGTTGGCATGATCATGACCATTAATGAATACACAAATATTCTTGGCCCGTAGTGCATGGATAATGGTGGTCGTGATACTAAAAAATATCCTTAACCGTAGTGCAGGGGTGATTCGATGATGTTGATTATTTTGTTAAGCTGAGTCCTAGCGATAACAGTGTTGAAAAACCTTTTAAATCAAAGAAGATAGTAGATTTTATTCTCTACTTGACTCTTTTAATGGATTGATTGTTCCGCTGCAGTTAAACTTGATGTTCGTTATATTTTGTCAGTTTAACACTATTGAAGGCTAATGATAATTTATTCTGCATTATCTTAGTCATAATATTTCTTACTGGGCTAGTTGAGCTCACCCTTTCTTTCACTGTTCTCTTCAAGAAATGAGAATATAGCTGGGACGAGTCGGGGAATGGAGTGATGGACCAGATGATAGTATTAGTAGTCCTCACTATTCTGTTAAATAGTGTGACAATAATTGTAATGAGGACTCCTTTTGAGTTTATATAGTCTCTAGTAGACAATAATTGTATTCAAACTCACAGTTATATTTTGTCGTATTATACACGACAGTTGTATTAGTAAGTTGTATTTGTATTCTGTACCATATATCTGACGACCTAAGATGGGTGATGTATACCTAATTTTAGGGGCGTCACACCTTAGTCCCAGTCGAGATTGGATCCCTAAGTCTTTGGGTTAGTCAGTTCAAAGAGATCTATAATGAAGAAGGACTGAAGGTCAACTTGGATTGTTGGACGAGGTCAGAGAGGTGGCTTTGATCAAGCTGGCAGCATATCAACGGAGAGTAGCCAAACACTATAATAAGGGGGTAAAGCTTCGCAGATTTGAAGTGGGGGATTTCGTCCTCAGAGAAGTCGAAGCATCTACGCCGCAGAACATGGGAAAGCTGATGCCAATTTGGGAAGGACCATATGAAGTAATTGAAGTACCGAAACCCGAGACTTATCGGCTAAAGGCATTAGACGGATCCGAGATCAAGAACACTTGGCATGCTAGCAGGCTTCGAAAATATTTCCAATAGAGATCGAGCCAGTTTATCAGAAGTCTGTACATAGCTGTTCATCATCAATAAAAGATTCACTTTTTCACAATTGATCTTCGTCCTATTTGTCCTAAGTTCACAAAGGAGTAAGGAGGACGGGGGGGACTCGCTGACCATTCGATGGTAGCCTTTTTGGCAGTAGGTCCTTATGAATTTGTCAGGCCCTTTGGGGTAGGCAAACTTTATCGGCGTAAGGAGGACGGGGTGGACTCGCTGACCATTCGATGGTAGCCTTTTCGGTAGAAGTGTCCTTATGAATTTGTTCTACCGCGAGTGGTAAACAAATTCCATGGTCCTTTTAATATTGCTTTTACCGCGAGTGGTAAATCAATATGCACCGAAGTAAGGAGGTATGATCGGACTCGCTAACCATTCGATGGTAGCCTTTTTGTCAGGAGTTTCCTTATGAATTTGTTCTACCGCGAGTGGTGAACAAATTCCATGGTCCTTATAAAATTGTTTTACCCCGAGTGGTAAACAAATGTCCTTAAATACTTGTTTTACCCCGAGTGGCAAACAAGATCTTGATGGTGCAAGAAGGATCAACCAAATTCACCTTATACACAACCTACTTCATACTTCGGAAACGATAAGTATACACTACTTTATTTTGTTTAAGTGTTGAGTTCGGATCATACAGTTCAGTTCATTAAATTCAGTTCATTTCATTTCTTAAACTTAATTGGTGTATGCCTTATATGATTCATAGTCCAAATCAAGTTCATCCAAGATCATTAATGCTGAATTATTGACAAGAAACGAAGTAAGCAGAAGTCACGGTAAAGAAAATTGAGATTTAATCAACATTTAAACAAATTCACTTAAGTTTCTTTACAAACAAAATTTTTAAACAAATCCGATAACAACAAAAGACAGAGATCCTTGACTCAGGCTGCACCTTCATCTTCGGAGTCAAGTAAGGCCGGATCCAATTGGGCGGCAACCAGTTTGTCCTTGCCTCGACTCCGACAAAATTCATATTCATCTGAATACATCCGAAGTATTTCTGCATTTAACTCCTCGGACGCCCGGTATTCAGTCTGAATTTGCTTACGTAGCTCTTCAGTTAAGGGAGGACTTCGTTCCCTTAAAGCCTTCAGTTCGTGACGAAGCTTTCGGCGCTTGGATGAATGTCTTTCTTTTTCTTCGTGGACTTTCACTTGAAGACTATCTACTGGTATTGACAAGTTGTGGTTGGCTGCAGCGAGTCACTCATTGGTGGTCTTCAAAGCTTCACTCTCTGCAACAAATCTGACATTCATGTTAGCCAATTTCTGTTCACTGGCTTTTGTCGTCTTCAGATCCTCCCTGACTGAGCTCAGCACATCATAGGTCTCCCTCATATCCTCCTTGGTCTGGACCAACTCCCTCTGAAAGCCTTCATTGGCACGAAGGACGGCTTCGTGTTCCTCCCTTTCCCGAGCCAATGAAGCCTTAAACATGCTGTTCTCCCTTCTCAGAGTCTCCTCATCGGACTTAACATTTATGTTTCTAGGACGTAAATGCC
The DNA here is from genome assembly GCA_016801055.1 of Panax notoginseng. Lineage (NCBI taxonomy): Eukaryota > Viridiplantae > Streptophyta > Magnoliopsida > Apiales > Araliaceae > Panax > Panax notoginseng. The sequence goes on along the minus strand of CM029013.1, from coordinate 21,942,022 downwards.
CGAAGACCGCATTTGCCTGCATATATTCAACAGTATCCAGTCAATTTCAGATACTTAAACAAGAAAAGAAATATATAACCGAGAAAACTATCAATTATCTTCGCCAAATAGCTCATGCCTTCGTCAAGAAAGTTCCCGTTCGTGTGGTTGTTATATCGGTGATCGTCGGTTTCCTGAACAAAGGCATCGAAAAGCCGGAAAGGAAAGTTGGCATTGAACCGAGGCCATAAAGTTGGTGCTCCAGTAGCCTCATTATGGAAATTTTGAGATGAAGACCTTGGGGGGGAAGGCATAGGTTGATCACGAGGAGGAGAGGGATCCGTGTATATATTTTCAGGGGAAGGGGATCGAGCTGGAGGCGGACCACTGTCAGAAGGTTGTTTTCTCTTCCGAGATGGTGTTGCAGCGGGTTCAGTTTGCTCTTCTTCATTAATAGTTCGAGTCTCCATTGGGGTTATTGGGGGGAGAACACTCGAAGAAGGCACTCTTAGCTCATCAGAGGTCAGAGGAGTTATCTTACTTCTCAACTTCTTCACTCGAAGAAGTTGGTTTCGAGCGTCTAAAGGTAAATCTAATAAACTTCCTCGATATGGTATTGGGTCGACAGTTGGTGGTGTTGGGTCGATAATTGGGGGTATTGGGTTGACAATCGGTTCAGATTCAGAAAAGGCTTCGGAGTCGGAGGGAATGGAAATTTATTTCGGCCTTCGAATTTTTCTCTTCTTTCGGCGAGGTCGGAGGTTTTCTTCCGGTAGAATAGGCTCATCATCTTCGGGGTTATGGGTCTGAGGTTCGGCAGTTTGTGTTTCGGTAGCTTGTGTTTCAGGGGGTGGGTTGCCTTCAGATGGGGATTCCTGTTGTGGAGGCTCGACAACAGTTTCTGCAGACTTTCCAGACATAAAGTCTTCCAATTCCTTCACCTCCAAAGATGACAGTTTGATCAAAGTCACTACAGAAAATTAACAGTTTCGCATCAGACTCCATATCACATCAATTTTCAAATACTCATAAGATAAATTAATACTTACATTTATGATCGTATAGCCACGCCTGCTTGGAACGAAGTCCGTAATTCCATTCTTCCTTCGGGAAATTGTCAAAAAGTTATATCATTTTGGCCTCACGTTCTTCAGTAATGTCTCCGAAGTCAGTAGAAATCTTCTCATCGGTGGCCCAGTTCGGTAAAGAGGTGATTTCGAGTCCCTTGACGAAAAACCACTTCTCGTGCCATCCCCTATTGCTCGAAGGAGTGTTTACCAACGAGCGTCTCTCGAATTTCTCTCCTGTCTTCGAGGAATGCTTGCTTATGGCCTTGAATCCTTTCTCTCTGGACTGGCCGATCTTGTATACGGTGAAGAAGAAGTCGAGTGTAGGCTCGACACCCAGATCGTGGCAAAAAGCGATGAATGCTAGGATATGAATGTAAGAGTTCGGCACCAATTGGGCAAACCCAACACCCAGAAACCCTAAGATAGTCACTATGAAATCATGAAGAGGGAACCGAACTCCCTTCTCCAAGATGGTCACCGGAACAACAGTCCATCCTTCAGGACGTTGGTACATTCGTTCTTCAGACCGGGGAGCTCTCACCAGATGGGTATCCGAAATATAACAACGAGTTCAAATCCTCTTCAAATCAATCTCCATGACCGTCGACGGAATATTGGCATGAGCATATCATTCCTTACTTCTGAAGAATGCAGAAGGGTTAGGGAGGGGTTTTGTTGCTGGATTCTTACTTGGGGTCGCGGCCTTAGGGTTTGAGCCTGATGCCTCTTTATCTGAACTTGGATTCAATGGGACTGTGTTAATTGGGGTCACACGGAGGGGAGAGTTCTGGTTTGAATTGAAGACCACCATTGTTAAAGTTTCGCAGAGAAAGGAAGAAAAATTCCGGGGAGAAAAAGAGAGCTCAAAAGTCTGAATTTCAAATTGGTAGGTAAAACTGTCAAATTTGGTAAAGTTTACCTTTTATACTGACGGTTACACGGTACACGAGGGCGGCACATTTAATTGATAGTCATGATTACGAATTTGAAAAGGTGGCGTCCGGGCTAAGTCTCAAGCATCCAGCAGATTGGGCCTTTCAATTGAACCTCCGATTTTAACCCATCTTTTCAGCTTTATTTTTGTTTTTTTATCCTTCACTGGTTGGGCTTTGGTGAATTTCAGTTTGAGCTTATTCCGATCCTATCAAATCCTATAAAGTCATGGATCATTTATAGTTTTCTATTAAATATCCTATTTAATAAAAAACTAGGGGGCAATGTTGGGTCATGATATTTCTCCTATTGGGCCGTATAGATTGGGCCTGTTTAATTAATTAGTCCCTTGGGCCTCCACTATTGAGTCCTAAAGTTATTGGGCCTAATCCTTATATTATATCTCTTTAATATTGGACCGGGTCATTGGGTTAACCCATCATACACTTAAATATATCCATCTTTGACTTGTAATGATGAAAAAGGTAATGGTTGTCTGTTTTGACTGTAAATCATTAATGAGGATGGGATGATTTTCGGCCGGCGGTAGAAAACAGTGAACAAAGGTGATGGAATGACAGGTGAGTCACCGGACGTGGGGATGGGTGGTGTCAGTAGGTAGTGGGTGGCACAGTAAACCAGGCAATAGAGTATAATCCATCAAAAGAGTCTCCAAGAAAAGGTACGCATACACACGACATACAATTTTTTATCTCTCTAAGGATACTAGATATTTTATCCTCCATTGTTAACCCTTACAACGGCCTGTACTGACTCTCACGCCTGAGCTATCCCCCGACGGTCGAAGCCGTCAAGCTTTTGGTGTTGACTGTGTTTAATGTGCAGAATCAGGACGTCTTACGTGATTGGGATGTTGGCAAAAGATCTTGGTGTTAACAAGGAGGATAACCATTGAGTCTAGGCCTTTGGTAGAGCTGGGAGTATAATCTCCTTAATGTTGGCACTGCCAGACAATTTCCTCCTATCCTCGACTTTTGAGGTCTTCATTGACTTGGCAGTTGAGACATTAATTCTATATTCGTCTTAATTATGAATAAATTCCTTGTTTAAATTTCTACTAAACATAAGCTAGGTAGTACTAGTATATGTCTATATATTACGAGCAAAGTTTGTCATGACTTTTTATAATTAATTTAATTTCACCTAGATTGATAGAAAGAAGAATCTGAGGAGGAGGAGATCGAGGCAACCAATGGCAATCAAGATGCTTGTGTTGCTTTTATGTTGTACTCTAGCTTTCACAATTCTTGTAGTTCAAGGACAAATTGAATCAGGTATGTATATGCGTGGTCGGTTTGAAACTTTGATATATATATATATATATATATATATATATATATATATATATATAGCAAATAATAATACTCATATTGAACCAATGTATATAATAATTAATTTGTCGAGTATTAACATGGAGAAATGAAGGGAGAGATGATATATATATATATATATATATATATATATATATATATATATATATATATATCATTGGTTCAATATGAGTATTATTATTTGCTACATTCATTCGTTCAGTTTAATTAATTATTTATTAGGGTTCATAAGCGTGGAGTGTGGACTGCCCAACGCTCTAGCTACTACGATGAAATCACCAGGTTACAATATAGTCAGTGGCGGAACCAGAACAAAATTTGAGGGGGGTCAAAATTTGAGGGCGGTTATCGGAGATCCGGAGCAGCGACGTATAGGTTGCAGCGACGAGGGAGTGGAGTTAAAGACCTTGGATTTGATTGGTGATATTTTTTAATATTATATGTAACATGCTAAATTTACTTTTGTAAGTTTATCATTTCAGCATTTTATTATTATTAGTGAGTAATCTGTTAAAAAATAATAATTAGTAAATGGGTTTTTACCTAGTCAACATGACTCGTTAGGATAAAATAAAAAATTGACATTCAAAATATAACCGTCAAAATACCTTAATATAAATATATATCAATACTAATGTTAACAACATCAATTATATATATAAAAAATTATACACATAATATAAAAAAATAAAAAATAAATCTATTATTGAATATTTTATATATATATATATTTTTGATAAATAATAGATTTAATGTAATTTTTTATATATAATTGGTCCATATATTAAGAAAAACATTATTTCGATATGAATTTTTGATATTTTTATATGATTTTTTTTATATAAAAAATGAGACAAACTGTATTTTATGTGAATAATGATGATGTTCGAATATCAAAAATAAGTATCAATTCTCTTTCTCATAAAATACAAAGAATAAATAGTCGCCTGCCACAACCCATTCATTCTGTTCACCAAAACAGAACACTCCATTTTTAAACCTATTTTCTCTCTCCTTTCTGTCATTTCCCTCTATCCACTCCAAAACAGTATCCTTGATTTCCTCAATTTCACTATTTTTACTTCTATTTTCCCCTTCCTCAAAGTCTGTTGCAAGAGTCGGAAGACAGGCCGCAGACGAAGAAGAAGACTGCACCGGACCTGCGGAGCAGACGACTGCTCGGACGGCTGGCTGGCCGCTAGCGGGTGCCCCCTCCCCCGCCCCCGTCCCCCCCGTTACGCCTGGACAACCCCTCTACCGGGGTCAGATGCCCCCCCGCGCCCCCTAGTTTCGCCTCTGAATATAGTTGTGATGAGGAGCACATAGACACTGGAATGAATGCAAATATTTCAACAGATTTCATGTCCAATTTGATCTCTTCCAAGTCATCTCTCAATTGTACGAAGTTTTCCACAAGGAATCAACAATTGTTACACCTTCAAACCGGCACAAGTAGCAGCAGTCAAAGACAACAAGTACCTGATCCGAGCTATTTTTATGTATGGAAACTACGACTCCAAGAATCAACCCCCAGAATTCGAACTCTTCCTTGATGCACTAGTCAACACCGAGTCTGGAACGTCCTTCATATCGGCGTTGGAGCTGAGACGATTGGACAATTCCACATATCAGACCATGCACTAGCTTCCGGCTCATTAGTCCTTCACCGCCGACTAGATTTCGGTTCAACAACCAATACCTGGCCTGTATAGGTAATTAATTAATTTACCATTAAGGCATGCTCGGGAATGACTTACGTTAAACTGACTTATAAGTTTAAATTTAAAATAACTTATAAGTCGTGTCAAGTTGGAACTTATAAGTTCTTTTAAGTTGTAACTTATAAATAAAAGTCTTTGTTTTTACTTATAAGTTATAAATTAGGGTAAAATAAGTTGTGAATGAATTTGGCTAAAATGAATTATTATCTAAACAAGTTATAAAAATTAATAAAATAAAGGCAAAGAGTCTTCACATTTGGTCAAATCTATTTATTTTAAAATGACTTCTAATTCAGTTTTTGAAAAGTAAAAAATTATTATTTCTCAAAAATAATTTATAAGTCAATTTATATGTTAAAAATTAAGTCATTGCCAAACACATGGATAGTAAAAAAATAACTTAAAAATGAATTTGAACAACTTATAAGTCATGATATATGGAACATACCCGTAGTAGTCGGGTTTGAAGTCGACTTATATATGTTATCAGACTTTGGTAATTGTAGGTGTTAGTAATATATATATATATATATATATATATATATATATATATATATATATAGAGAGAGAGAGAGAGAGAGAGAGAGAGAGAGAGAGACAGAGAGAGAGGCCGGACCAGGTCCGGACTCCCGGACTGGACCAAAATCCGGACTTTTTTTTTTTTGCTTTTTTTATAAAACAACTAAAAAATAATAATTAATATTTTATGAAATTGAAGTTTTTTAATAATACAGTGTTTTGAGTGTGATTTTGGTACGTATAACAAAACATATTTGTACAGTCTGTGCAGACTGTACCACCATTTTTTGGTATAGGTATCTAAATCACGCCTAAAATATTATATTATGGAAAATTTCAGTTCCATAAAATATTAATTTTTTTTTTAGTTTTAAAAAAAAAATGGTCCGTTTTTGATCAGGTCCGGACTCCCGGACCTGATCCATTCTGTATATATACTAGCGATAACCCGTGCCTGAAGGCACGGCGAAACAAAAAATTAGATTAAAATTCAAAAAGAAATAAATTACCTAAAGACTCTTTGCAACTTAAAATAACTTACGATCAGATATAACAATTAACATAATTCATTATACAACCACAATAATTAATACATACCCAATCATCAACACATATCTAACCACCAAAATATCAAGCTAGTCGTAATTAATTTCAATAAATTTTGACTAAACTTTCTTTAAAAATAGATATACAGAAAAATCTAAACCTGTTTACAACACTTACAATAATCAATAAATATTCAAACCACCAAAACAACCATCATTCCATACCCAAAATCATCATAACCATGTATAATTAGTTGACTTTACAAAAGACAGAATACAAAAAATATACATATGCAGAAAATAGAAAAATAACTTCGTATTCTTTACAGGTTACACCAAGTATCCTTTAATGTATACCTGAAAATATATGATCATACAACTTACAGAGTTTGATTGATGAAAACTTATAATGAGAGTGGAAATATATCATAGCTTACAGCTTTCAGAAATATATAAACATGGCTTCACCGTAGGGGCAAAGTTACATCAACGAAGTAGTGAATCTAACATACTTTCACTGTGTGCAACTGTTACATTTCGTCTCATCCGACCACTGCAACTGCAACTATGTAATTCTACATAGCAAAATAACAATCAACATATATAATCACATACATTTTAGTTTATTTAATGCAAACCTTAAAGTTTAAAAAAAATAAAATAACAAATAGTACTCATGACAAAAAAAAGGTAGTTATAAGTTGCAATACCTGAATATTGATCCTCATTACCAAACAGTAATTAGATTAGACGTTGACAAAAGCTCATGTATAGGTTGTTCCTTGGCTTTATCAGTTGCTTTATCTTTCCAAGCGATAATAATTTAATCTGTTTGATTTTGATTTTGAAATTCAAATCTATATAATATATCAACCAATTAAAATTCAATTCCTAAATTACGTTAAAGCTCATCACCAAAAAATAAATAAATCAAAACTATATATCCAAAAGACAAAGATTTTAATATATTCAAAAGACAAATATTTATATCTAAAACTATATATACTACCTTATTCCCATAATGAGGGTCCTAATTCAAAAATTAAATATTTAAATGTATTCACTTTGAAGAACATGTTTCCCTGCCTTCAGCAGCTTCAGAGACATACCCACCTGTACATTTTGGTTATCGTGTTTACAATATCTTTGATCAAACAAATAAAACAATTGAAGAAGATATTATCCGCTAAAAAAATTAAATATTAAATCCAAGAGTGAAGATGGCTACAAAATAGTAATCTGCTAAGGTGTGCTGAAGTATCCTTATACAAAGGAATTACAATTTTAATGAATATTAAAATTGAAAACCTTTGTTAATAGATGCTTATTTTATAAGATGATGAGTACGCTGTTTACTGTGGAAAAAAAGCTTGCGATGTGCTTTTATATAGATGTTTTCTAATTTTTCATTCTTGTTTTGGTGGAGTCACAATCTTGGCATTAATAATCATTCTCGCAACTGATGTTCAAGCACGTTAATATACGCGCGTTAATATTGCAACTTTTTAAAAATATTTGGTAAGTAATAATTGGGTATATATGTAATAAATAGGGTTTTCTTTTTTGCCTTCAGGCTAAAGCAAGAATCTATCTCATCCACTATCAAAGGGATTATAGAAGAAGGGTGATCATGTGGGGATTGCTAAAGGAGGAGATTTTTTAGAAGAAATGTTGCTGAAAGGAGAGTTAAATAATGAAGAAACAGTATGGTGATGGACCTTATGTTTGCAGGTTATGAAAAAACTGCAGGAAATTTGGCCCTGTTGGAGGCTACTATCTTATCTGGATAAGATAAAATAATTGGCACACGAAGAACACATACAATAAGCATACACCAATAATTTGTCAACTTAAGGAGATAAAAAGCCAATTAAACACCAAGTTCTCAATACTGTTGTATCAACCAAGGGACAAGGGTAATGATAGGGGTCTCAAATTTGTCTAAAAAACACGTCATCATTACATTGGTTGCTCAACATCATGGTGTGACTTAAGCAATTATTACATACCAATGCAATGATGACATGTGAATCTAAGACACATTTGAGACCCAATATTTAAGACCCCCAACAATATTCATACATCAAAAGTCTTCCCGCGTTATTTATTAGAACGCTACAGATTGCTTTCTACAAACAACAATTTTGAAAGGTACAACTCGTATACACTGAGGGAATGAGGGTGCTTCAGAGCAACAATCCACCATTCACACACAAAAAAACTAACACTTTCATTTTTTTCCCCTTAAATTTTTTGCAAATAAATAAATAACTTTCAAAATTGAAATTTGTTCTACATCTTTGTGGAGTGGACAACATATGATTATAACAAACAAACAATCATTGTAAGTCTATTTGGTGACAAAAATAAAATGCAAAAGTAAACAGAGTATGGCATCATTATGCTTTTACCTATATCATGTTTCGTGTAATGATAAAGGAACATTCATGTTTCACTTAGCATCCCGAATCCCGATGAGAAAACTTTCTAGGGCTCCCTTGTATCAACAATGTATCTGCCAGAACTACCAATGGGTCAACCTAAACAAACCCATCCTGACCCATCCACCCCAACCCAATAAAATAGAACAAATCAAGAAGAGAGAAGCAGAGAAAGATCTTACTAATTTTCCATATATAAAGACATAACTTTTGTGTAGGGTAGAGTGGAAGAGTTATGTTAACCGTTATATGTTTCTATAGCTTAAATGTGTACAACAATCAATAAACAGAAGTTCTTCCCCTATTTTTCGTTTCGTTGTGCCTTCAGACACGGGTTATCGCTAGTCATTCACTAAAACATTGCATAGACTTTAACCAAACATAACTACATAAGCATAACATAAACCTTATTAAGGGTCTGAGAATCAATCATTGAGCTTAATATTAGTGTTTTATTGTTAGATTTACCATGCCTAAGAACTGATCTCTCACAAAAAAAATAACTACAATAATAATACAGTTTAACTTAATTCCATAAACAACATTTTGTTTATTAAAATGAGAAATATTATGCATTTAAGAACCCAAAAATAATAATAACTTCCTGATGTAAATCTTACCAAGTTGCCCAACAAAATCTATGTAACAAACTAATGCCCACACGGTAATATAGTTCTTTTAAAAAAACATACTTTGTCCACTTGAACAATAAAACAACCAAAAACCACAAATTTTATCAGTTATAACTTCAGTTGTATACAACTCTTCATGTAAAACAAAAACAACTACATAACAAGGTATGCTAAGGGAAGCAGTTTAATTCACCAGATTTTGAGAACGAACCACACCCTTAATAACACCAGTCTCGCCTCTATCTTTGCCTCTGATTATCATCACCTGCAAATAATCAAGAATAGGTAATAGTAATTTATACATTAAAAATTAAACCAAAAAAAATCTTATAACAAAATGCAGGAATCAATAAAAACAATTTCCATCTTACATTATCTCCTCTGAGAATATTCCAGTGATGTATGAGTTTCTCAGCAGCTTTCCAACCCATTGCAAACTATATTGAATAAACCCGCTCAATTTCCAATTTCCTGCTAAAGGACTTTTAAACAATAAATTAAACATGAATTCATAACTAAGATTCAATGCATCGATTAATATAGTAATACCAATTTCCGTCCCTGTACTCGGTAACTGATAAAGAAAAAACCTTTACCTTGAAGGGTTTGAAGGTATGCTACAAAAGGTTTTTAAATTTTAGTGATGCAATGCAAATAATTATAAATCCAATGACCGAATTGAAGAAACAGGGAAAAGTTCAGCCACACAAAATGTTAGATTCAGGGAAAGATTATTTAGTCGCATAATGAGCCACACCAAATTTTTCTTTCCCCTTCATTGAAGATGGAATAACACTTGGGTTGTTCAAGTGATTCACATTTGAATTCTCCTAGGAAGTACAAAATAAGACATTAGTCAAAAAAATGCAAACTAATATCAAAATGATATTTTTTAACAATACCAGTAGCGTTGCCTTATCCATATGTAATTGATTAGGCGCACATTCAGACAAAACATTGACAGGTATATTATTACTATCACTTAGATTCAACCTGTAAGAGCAATCTTAATAAATTAAACATGAGTTAAACATTCAATACTATTTTATTTTTTTTATTGTGTGTTACTATAAATTTATACTATATATTGTTCTGTAAGAGAGGAATAAGAATATTGCTGGGTATAAGGATCCTTTGACAATAAGAATATGTAAGCAGTCAATGGAATATAATAAAAAATAAAAAATGGATTACAATGAAATAGAAATATTTTTTTCTTCCAACCGCTCATTTTCCATTCTTTACTTCTTTCTTTTTCCTGTTTTTCACCCAATCAATGAAGCCTTTTTGTGTTCTTTCTTTCTATTCTTTTGATCACAAACTCCATTAACAAAAATGTAGCACTATTTCCATAAACAATTCTTGACAAAACATAGGTGCCAAAATTTGATATCACTAAAGGCAGCCAAAGCAGTATTGAAGACCCAAAGATACTTGCGAATGTGAAAGATGGAAAACATCATAATCCTCTTGATTATTCCCTTCCTCCGCCACCTCCATTAGTTACTAATCGTTTTTAATTTGCAGTCCGGGCTTCCATTTCTTCAGTCTAATAATTTTTTCTTCTTTAAAAGTTTTTTCTTCTTAATTCTACACGTTTCCTCTAAAAACAATCAGTTTAGAGTACCATCTAAATCGTGTGTATATCTAATTAAATGATAATATTTTTTTGGACAGCCTGATACAACTGTTAGAGACTAATTTCAACGCATATAGGTACGACTTTTATTTGGGGTTCGTTGAAGACAAAAAAGCACTTGCTTACTGTTTTAACTAAAGTGGTTGTTCTGAACTCTGATATTGGTTAAAGTAACCCATGAACAATAACTTGACTTGCCTTTTGTGTTTTATGTTTTGGATTGTAAGGACATACTCTTGATCAGATAGACAAAGCTGGTTGCAGTTGGGCCAAGTTAGATCATCTGATAATTCCAGCTTTTTTTTGTCTACAGTGTTTGCATTATTCTAGCAGCTCATTATCATATTGCTTCCTATCCTAATTCCTATTATGTTAGTTTTTACCTCGGTACCAATATCCCCAACGGAGGATAGCCTTCTCCCTGAGCCTCAAACACAAGATTCAATTAAAACTGAGTACAATGTAAATGAGGTGATTTTCAGTGAGGTTGAAGATGAGAAACCCTCAAAAATAGATTCACTTCTAGTATCCTTCAATTCTTAGGTAGTGCAAAACGATTAAACCAGCTGATTTCTACGGACCTGACCAGTATCCTTTAATTCTCTTTTGAAAATTTTGTCAAATCCTTCATGGCATACACCAGTTCAGAAAAGGTGAAAAACAAAACCTGTAAAAGAAATTGTTTTAGAATTTCAAATTTCAAAATTGAATCCAACTTGGAACTGATGAATGCAACCCGCGAGTTGTACCTGGATGAATTGCCTATAAACCTAATCCAAAAAATTATTAAGTGCATCTTTTTTATATCCATTCAATTGTAATTCCAAATAAAACTAAATTCTTTGGAAACAAATGCTACCGCTAAAAACCTAAGTCAAGAAAGGACAATGAAATGAAATGAAAATGCATGGAAGAAATAACTATCAACCTTGTACTTACTACTCACATCATTAGATCTTATCTCTGATATTCTAGCCCAGAAATATTTATATGCAGCAGTAGAGCTACTCATCTAAATGTCTATATGAAACATAAACTCAAAGAACAAAATCATTAATAAAATAATGCACAAGTTTGCTTACTCGCACATTGTCTGCTGAGAAAGCTCTGTAGCAAATCCTTTCGGTCCAATAAATTCTAGAAAGTAACATTTTTTAATTCCTTCAACACATAAATCTTCAACCCTACACAAATAACAAACAAATTACAGCACTATATACATACAAATACATATTAATGATAAACATATGATTAAAAAACAAACATGAGGGAGAGAGAAGAACCTTTTGAAGAACAAATAGAAAAAAGATACAAAATGCACATTGTAAGACCCCAACTTTTATAAATAAAGATGAATTTTTTATAAATATCATTTTTGAATATTATAGAGTTAATTTGATATAATGTTATAGTTGTGGGTAATATTTATAAATTTTGCAAAGTACGCAAGTTGTTATATAATATTCGATTGGTCGGGAAATATTCGTTTTAATAGAGAATATTCGTACAACGGCACAATCATTGGTGGACCCCACAACAGAATTATTGTCGGATTGAGAAAACGACAAAAATATTTTATTAAAAATAACGGCGGAAGTTTTACTATTGATACTGTTGAACTACTCGGTAGTAAAAGTATAGTAATACGTATGGTTGCATAGTAGCACACGGTATTGATTATTAATGCTTATGTGAGAAGTCACTCAGTTTGATTCAATTATTGTCAGTTAATAATATGAATTATTTAGCGATAATGACGTTTTGTTTTATTCGTATTATTAACGTAATAAAACAGAAACATCTTTTTATATAAAACAGAATACTTTATTAAAGTTATTCTATAAATAGAATATATTATATTTTATTTAAAAGATTTTTTTTTAAATATGGACCGTCAGATTAAAGTAATCAATCTGGACCGTTCATGGATTAGTTACTAAGCATTCTATTTTTCTATAAATAGCAGCTCATTCCTTCATTATTTCTTACGAATTCACTGAACTCTAGAGAGAGAAACTATAGAGAGAAACTATAGAGAGAGAGAAGAAAAGTATTCTGCTACTTAACTACTTTCTTATTTCAGCTCTTCTTTAAAACGGTAAGGGGTGTTATTCTTTCTTATTCATGAAGAGAACTGTTGTTGTTCTATTTCTTATTATTCTGTTGAAATAATCTGTATACGCGGTCTACCCTATACTTGGTGACATTCTTCTGTTATTCTGTTGGAACATCCTGTCTATGTGTTTTACACCGGACCTGGTTCCGTTTTTATTATTATTCTGTTGGAATATTCTGTCTGTGCGTTTACGCCGGACCTGGTTCCGTCTTGTTATTATTCTGTTGGGACATTCTGTCTGTGTGTTTTACACCGGACCTGGTTCTATTATTTATTATTCTGTCAGAATATCCTGTCTGTGCGTTTACGCCGGACCTGGTTCTATTATTTATTATTCTGTCGGAATATCCTGTCTGTGCGTTTACACCGGACCTGGTTCCATTATTCATTATTATGTTGGAATAACCTATCTGTGTGGTCTATCACATGCCGGGTGATTTCTTTTGTTATTCCATTCTTTATTATACTTAGTTGGTTAAGTTTTGACTTCTATACTCCATGAAATTAGTGGAATATCCTTGATAATTGCGGTTCATCCAGTATCTTTTCATGAAAATATTCTTCTAAGTATTCTTGAATTTTACTCCACAAAGCAGTATCATGCTGACAATTTGGACGTTGTTAATTCTTGGATAAATTAATTCTTGAACTTGTTTTATTGAATTCTTATATTATTGTCATCATCCTCATGTTTATAAAATGTTGAAAGTCATCTGTGGCATGTAGTGCATAGATGGACTTGGTATGATTATGACCAGAGATTATTCGGTATAATCATGACCGTAATGTTACAAATAATATGGTAAAAGTCCTCATTGGCCCGTAGTGCATTGATGGACAGTTGTTGGCATGATCATGACCATTAATGAATACTAGGGGTGTAAACGAGTCGAATCTCAACGAACATCTTCATGCTCAGACTCGGCTCGACTCGAAAAAATTGAGCTCGAATTCTACTCGGATTCGATAAGGGATTTATATTTTTGCGCCAGATTCGACTCGGATCATTACTCGGACCTACTCGGTTCGTAAGTACTCGACTCGTTTACAAAGCGAGTTACTCATGATCCTTGAAATCGAGTTTTGAATATGAACCATTTCACTTAAAACTGAACCACTGCATACTAAATTGGTTACTTAACTAATATTTATATATAAAAAATTTTCACTTTTATTTATGTATTGAAATTATAAAGAATGTAATAAAAATTGACATTCAATTCATTGATTTATTCAAGTACAAGTTTACACAATTTTATACCACACTTTATAAATTATAAAGATTGATACAAATATCACATATTTAGCTTAATAGAATGGATCAAACCAATATTCGAATATGATCCATCGAGCAGGTATCGAGTCTGGTTCGAGAAAAAATGAAATACTCGAACCCTAATCTGAACGAACACTGGTATGCTCGAATTCGACTCGTGTATCATTAAACAGAAAACGAGTATGGATCAGATTCGACTCGGATCAACTTCGAATTCGAGCTTTGGATCATATTTTTGAACCAATCTCGAATCGAGTACCGAACTACTTGGTTCGACTTACACCCCTAATGAATACACGAATATCCTTGGCCGTAGTGCATGGGTAATTCGATGATGTGAATTATTTTATTAAGCTGAGTCCCAGGGATAACAGTGTTGAAAAACCTTTTAAATCATAAAAGATAGTAGAGTTTATTTTCTACTTGACTCTTTTAATGGATTGCTTGTTCCGCTGCAGTTAAACTTGATGTCTATTATATTTTATCAGTTTAACATTGTTGAAGGCTAATGATAATTTATTCTGCATTATCTTAGTCATAATATTTCTTACTAGGCTAGTTGAGCTCACCCTTTCTTTCACTGTTCTCTTCAGGAATTGAGAACGTAGCTGGGGCAAGTCGGGAAACGGAGTGATGGTCCGAATGATAGTATTAGTTAGTAGTCCTCACTATTCTATATAATAGTGTGTTAATAAATGTAATGAGGACTTCTTTTGAGTATGGATACTCTCTAGTAGACAATATTTATATTCAAATTCACAGTTTATGTTTTGTCATATTGTACACGACAGTTGTATTCTTAAGTTGTATTTGAATTCTGTACCATGTATCTGACGACCCAAGATTTTGGGGGCATCACTGTTGGTATCAGAGCTTAGGAATATGATCCCTGGCTAAGATGTGAGAATAGAACTAGGATGGGAGACACGGGAAATTCCTTCGCTAGTATGACCTACCTAAGTTTATTTGCATGGTATTTAATTGGTCGGTCAGAATATAGGGATAATATATGACATATCAATTAACTTTTATTTTGTGGCAGTATCTGAAAATGGCATCCGAGAATGTTGAGAATAGCAATGGAGCACAGGCGACTGTGGATTCACCACATATCAATAATCGGGATAATGTGCATCAGGAAGGTGACAATCCTCATGCAAACAACAATACTGACCAAATGATGAATGATGGAATGTTCAGAAGCTTTGTGCAGTTCATACAATAGCAGGCAAGAGTGGCTCATGTTCAAACTGTAGGTGGAAATACTAAAAATTCTCGGACAGTCACCGCTAAACAGTTCAAGGAGCTGGGACCACCGGAGTTTAAGGGAGAGCCAAAACCACTTATAGCGAAAACATGGATAAAGCAGATCACCAAGATATTTGATGTCTTGGGATGCTCCGAGGAGCAAAAGGTTCCTTTTGCCGCCTTTATGTTGCGAGGAGAGGCAGATTACTGGTGGGAATCGATTAAGCGTACTCAACCTGCCGCACTGAAGATGTCTTAGGAGAAGTTCCAAGAGCTGTTCAATGACAAATACATTCCCGAAAGTGTTCATCACATGAAGGAGGTGGAGTTCATCAAATTAGAACAAAATAATATGACCGTGTCGCAGTATGAGGCTAAATTTGCCGAGTTGTCCCGGTTTACGTCCCACTTGGTGGATAATGAAGAGTGAATGACACGAATATTTTTGCAAAGTTTGAAACCTGAGATACGTCAACATCTTATTTCTCATAAACTGTGTTTGTATTCAGATGTTGTGAATAGAGCTCAGTTAGTGGAGCGCGATAACGAGTCAACGCAACCAAAAGAGAGCAGTCGGCAAAATGATAATACCGGTGAGAGCAGTCATCGAAGCGGTGACAACAAGCGTGAAGGGAATTAACAGGCCAGAAATGGTAACCACTTCGGTGGTAATCAGAGCCAAAACAATAAGAATGGTCATTTTAAGAAGAGGAGATTCAACAATGATGGAAAGACGTCAGCACCAGCACCCGTTGTTAAGGAAGGAGAACGACCACCTATTATATGTTTCAAATGCGGAGGGGAGGGGCACATCAGTCCAAACTGCGCGATGCCGTCTAAAGCATGTTATAATTGTGGAAGAGAAGGTCATTTAGCTCGATTTTATCGTTTACCAAAAACAAGTTCAGCCAAGATGGAGACACCAAAGGCCGTCCAAGAAAAGTCAAAACCGGTAGTGCAAGGGAGAGTGTTTGTTGTGAACTCCCAGAAAGCAAGGAACCTGAATGAGGTCATCACGGGTAAGCTTATCATAAACTCTAACGAAGTCTATACTTTATTTGATACCGGTTCTACCCATTCTTTTATTTCTCCTACTTGCGCTCATCGATTAAATTTGATTCCGGAGAAATTAGACTTTGACTTATCTGTTGAAACTCCATTGGGAGAAACCTTCATTACATCCACGGTTTATAAGTCTTGTTTAGTTCAAGTTGGTACCCACACATTACCTGTCGATCTTATTTCATTAAAAATACTTGCATTTGACGTGATTCTAAGGATTGATTGGTTAACTACTCATCATGCAAAAATTGATTGTTTTCGTAAGGTTGTTAGCTTTCATATTCCTAATCGACCTATTATGCGAATTCAAGCAACCAACCCATTAAAATCAATCGATGTCATCTCAAGCCATAAAGCTATTCGTTTATTGAAAAACGGATGTCAAGCTTTCTTAGCTCATGTCACGGATCTAAACAAAAATACGTCAGTTTTGAATGATATTTCTATTGTTAATAAATTTCCTGACGTATTCCCTGAAGAACTTCCTGGCCTACCCCCAGAGCGTGAAATTGAATTTTGTATCGACCTTGAACCCGGTACAAAACCCATTTCTAAAGCCCCATATCGAATGGCTCCTATTGAACTTCAGGAGTTAAAGATCCAACTACAGGAATTGTTAGACATTGGCTTTACCCGTCCTAGTACTTCTCCTTGGGGTGCTCCTGTTCTATTCGTGAAGAAGAAAGATGGAAGTATGCGACTTTGTATTGATTATCGGAAGTTGAATCATGTCACCATAAAAAACAGGTACCCATTGCCACGTATTGATGACCTGTTTGACCAGTTGCAAGGAGCACAATTCTTTTCGAAGATCGATCTTCGTTCTGGATATCATCAGCTGAAGGTTAGAACTGAGGATATTCCCAAGACGGCTTTCAGAACTCGGTACGGGCATTATGAATTTCTAGTCATATCATTTGGATTGACTAATACTCCTGCTGCCTTCATGGATATGATGAACCGGGTATTCAAGGAATATTTGGATCACTTTGTGGTCGTCTTTATTGATGACATCCTTATTTATTCTAAAAGTCGTGAAGATCATGAGCAACACTTGAGGCTGGTACTCCAAAAGCTTCGTGAATACAAGCTTTATGCCAAGTTAAAGAAATGCGAGTTCTGGCTTTAGGAAGTAGCATTCCTTGGGCACGTGGTATCAAGACATGGAATATCTGTTGACCCGGCAAAGATTGAAGCTATTCAAAGCTGGGAGCAACCTAAATCAGTGACCGAAGTACGTAGCTTTCTTGGTTTAGCTGGTTATTATCGGAGATTCGTGGAAGGATTTTCTCGAATCGCTACTCCATTAACTCAGCTAACTCAGAAAGATACAAAGTTCGGTTGGAGCGAAGAATGTGAGAAGAGTTTTCAAGAACTCAAGAGGAGACTCATTTCAGCACCTGTTCTAACAATACCATCTGGCTCGGAGGGATTTGTCATCTACAGTGATGCTTCGAGCAAAGGGTTGGGATGCGTTCTCATGCAACATGGAAAATTCATAGCCTATGTATCAAGATAACTCAAGAAATATTAGAGGAATTATCATACTCATGATCTAGAGTTGGCAGCTGTTGTCTTTACACTTAAAATTTGGAGGCATTACTTGTATGGGGAGAAGGTGGAGATCTTTACGGATCATAAAAGCCTCAAATATTTCTTCACTCAAAAGGAACTCAACATGCAATAACGACGTTGGCTTGAACTGTTGAAAGATTATGATCATACCATTCAATACCATCCTGAAAAAGCGAACGTGGTAGCTGACGCATTGAGTAGAAGATCATATGCAAGTACGAGTGCAATATTATCAACACAAAGGCCCATTTTGTGTGATTTGCAAAGGATGGAGATAGAATTAAAGTCTCCAGGGACCCATGTGATGATGGCGAATATACGAGTAGAACCGACTTTAATCGATAAAGTTAAAGCTGCTCAAGCTACAGACCTGGAGCTGATGCGTATGAGGAAGAAAGTGCAAGAAGGTGTTATGCCGGAAGCAAGAATCGATGAAGAAGGAATACTTCGAGTCAACTCCAGACTTTGTGTTCCTAACAACCCTGATTTAAAGTATGAAATTATGATGGAGGCGCACAACACACCGTTTACAATCCATCCTGGAAGTACCAAAATGTATCATGATCTTCGTCATACATTTTGGTGGAGCAATATGAAGAGAGAGATAGCGCTGTTTATCTCAAGGTGTCTAACTTGTCAACGAGTCAAAGCGGAGCATCAAGTACCAAAAGGTCAATTGCAACCACTTGAAATTCCAGAATGGAAGTGGGAGCACATTACCATGGATTTCGTTACCGGTCTTCCTAGGGTTTCTCAAGGTATTAATGCGATTTGGGTCATTATTGATAGATTGACCAAGTCTGCTCATTTCTTACCGATACGAGAAACTTATACACTTGAACGTCTTGCTCGTATGTACATAAACGAGATTGTAAGACTGCATGGTATGCCAGTATCCATAGTTTCTGACCGAGACCCAAGATTCACTTCACGATTTTGGGTTAGTTTACAAAAAGCTATGGGCACGGATTTACGATTTAGTTCAACATATCATCCTCAGACGGACGGACAATCAGAGAGGACTATTCAAACTCTTGAAGATCTATTAAGACTATGTGTCCTTGATTTTAAGGGAAGTTGGGACAACTTCTTACCATTGGTGGAGTTTTCCTACAACAGCAGTTATCAAACAAGTATTGGCATGGCTCCATTCGAAGCATTATATGGAAGAAAATGTTGTTCTCCAGTATGCTGGGATGAGGTGGGTGAAGCAACGTTGTTGGGACCGGAGTTGGTACGTATGACTACAGAAAAGATTCAAACGATCCGACAACGTATAAAAACCTCACAAGATCGACAAAAGAGTTATGCTGATCTTCATCGAAAGGACGTGAAATTTGATATAGGAGATCATGTGTTCTTACGTGTTGCTCCATGGAAAGGAGTTACGAGATTTGGAAAGAGAGAAAAGCTCAATCATCGATTCATCGGTCCATTTTTAATCCTCGATCGAGTAAGAACTGTGGCTTATAGACTCGCTTTACTGCCAAGTATGTCTCGTGTTCATAACGTTTTTCACATATCCATGTTACGTAAATATGTGAAAGACCCGAACCACATTATTGAGTTAGAACCGGACGAAATAGCAGAAGATTTGACGTATGAAGAAGTTCCTGTTCAAATCTTGGATAAGAAGGAGCATATTCTACGCTCCAAGGTTATACCTCAAGTCAAAGTTTTGTGGAGAAACCACGATGTTGAGAAAATGACTTGGGAGTTAGAATCTGAAATGAAATCAAGGTATCCTTACCTCTTCGACATACCAGGTACGTACCCTAATTTCGAGGGCGAAATTTCATAAGAAGGGGAGGTTGTAAGACCCCAACTTTTATAAATAAAGATGAATTTTCTATAAATATCATTTTTGAATATTATGGAGTTAATTTGATATAATGTTATAGTTGTGGGTAATATTTATAAATTTTACAAAGTACGCAAGTTGTTATATAATATTCGTTTGGTCGGGAAATATTCGTTTTAATAGGGAATATTCGTACAACGGCACAATCATTGGTAGACCCCACAACGGAATTATTGTCGGATTGAGAAAACGATAAAAATATTTTATTAAAAATAACGGCGGAAGTTTTACTATTGATACTGTTGAACTACTCGGTAGTAAAAGTACAGTAATACGTATGGTTGCATAGTAGCACACGGTATTGATTATTAATGCTTATGTGAGAAGTCACTCAGTTTGATTCAATTATTGTCAGTTAATAATATGAATTATTTAGCGATAATGACGTTTTGTTTTATTCGTATTATTAACGTAATAAAACAGAAACATCTTTTTATATAAAACAGAATACTTTATTAAAGTTATTCTATAAATAGAATATATTATATTTTATTTAAAAGATTTTTTTTTAAATATGGACCGTCAGATTAAAGTAATCAATCTGGACCGTTCATGGATTAGTTACTAAGCATTCTATTTTTCTATAAATAGCAGCTCATTCCTTCATTATTTATTAAGAATTCACTGAACTCTAGAGATAGAAACTATAGAGAGAAACTATAGAGAGAGAGAAGAAAAGTATTCTGCTACTTAACTACTTTCTTATTTCAGCTCTTCTTTAAAACGGTAAGGGGTGTTATTCTTTCTTATTTATGAAGAGAACTGTTGTTGTTCCATTTCTTATTATTCTGTTGGAATAACCTGTATACGCGGTCTACCCTATACTTGGTAACATTCTTCTGTTATTCTGTTGGAACATCCTGTCTGTGTGTTTTACACCGGACCTGGTTCCGTTTTTATTATTATTCTGTTAGAATATCCTGTCTGTGCGTTTACGCCGGACCTTGTTCCGTCTTGTTATTATTCCGTTGGAACTTCCTGTCTGTGTGTTTTACACCGGACCTGATTCCATTATTTATTATTCTGTCGGAATATCCTGTCTGTGCGTTTACGCCGGACCTAGTTCTATTATTTATTATTCTGTTGGAATATCCTGTCTGTGCGTTTACGCCGGACCTGGTTCCATTATTTATTATTCTGTTGGAATAACCTGTCTGTGCGGTCTATCGCATGCCGGGTGATTTCTTTTGTTATTTCATTCTTTATTATACTTAGTTGGTTAAGTTTTGACTTCTATACTCCATGAAATTAGTGGAATATCCTTGATAATTGCGGTTCATCCAGTATCTTTTCATGAAAATATTCTTCTAAGTATTATTGAATTTTACTCCACAAAGCAGTATCATGCTGACAATTTGGACGTTGTTAATTATTGGATAAATTAATTCTTGAACTTGTTTTATTGAATTCTTATATCATTGTCATCATCCTCATGTTTGTAAAATGTTGAAAGTCATCTGTGGCCTGTAGTGCATAGATGGACTTGGTATGATTATGACCAGGGATTATTCGGTATAATCATGAACGTAATGTTACAAATAATGTGGTAAAAGTCCTCATTGGCCCGTGGTGCATTGATGGACAGTTGTTGGCATGCTCATGACCATTAATGAATACACGAATATCCTTGGCCGTAGTGCAGGGGTGATTCGATGATGTGGATTATTTTATTAAGCTGAGTACCAGCGATAACAGTGTTGAAAAACCTTTTAAATCATAAAAGATAGTAGAGTTTATTTTCTACTTGACTCTTTTAATGGATTGCTTGTTCCGCTGCAGTTAAACTTGATGTCTATTATATTTTATCAGTTTAACATTGTTGAAGGCTAATGATAATTTATTCTGCATTATCTTAGTCATAATATTTCTTACTAGGCTAGTTGAGCTCACCCTTTCTTTCACTGTTCTTTTCAGGAATTGAGAACGTAGCTGGGGCAAGTCGAGAAACGGAGTGATGGTCCGAATGATAGTATTAGTTAGTAGTCCTCACTATTTTATGTAATTGTGTGTTAATAAATGTAATGAGGACTTCTTTTGAGTATGGATACTCTCTAGTAGACAATATTTGTATTCAAACTCACAGTTTATGTTTTGTCATATTGTACACGACAGTTGTATTATTAAGTTGTATTTGAATTCTGTACCATGTATCTGACGACCCAAGATTTTGGGGGTGTCACACACATGGTGAGTAAAACTTCATAGAGAAATTCCACTATGATTCTCACATAAAGAGCAAAAGTATGATTACAATTTACAACTATTAGAGAACCCCGAAAGCATAGAAAGAACCCAAAAAAAAGTACACAGTTCATAGAACTCACAAGAAATAATTTCTCCAATGAAAAGTCTAGGGAGATCGGGATTTTCCGACCGGGGTAGTGACCGGTCGGAATTTTTTTTTTTTTTTTTTTTTTGCTTTGTTCTACAAAATAATTAATGTGATTTATTGGAACTGAAATTTTTACAAAATGCAGTGATTTAGGTGTCTTTTTGGATACACGTAACAAACAGGGTTATACAGTCTATACAAAGCAAAAAAAAAAAAAATTCCGGCCGATCACTATCCCGGTCAGAAAATCTCGGTCAGCCTAAAAGAGCTCTTTCTCCAAACACTAAAGCTAAACACATCTAAAAAGTCAACTAACAATAAAATGATGACTACCTATCTCAACTGTTTGGCTTACAATTTCAGTTACCAATTGCAACACTATACATTCAAGATAAAGTTACCAGTGCTTTTCTTTTCCATATCGAGCAAAAAATAAACATGCAACATAATTGGAACTTGAAATACATAATAGTTGCAAGATCTGCTAAAAACCTTGAGTGAAAATTCCCAACAACAAAATAGTCAAACTAAAACAAAATGAAACAGGAAAAATAAGAACACTTTAGAAAGAAAAATACTAACTCTAATCCAACGAAAAATACTAACTCTAATCCAACGGAAAATTTTAGGCTTACAAATAGGGAAATACATCATTTCATTATCTAAAAGGCATGCTTGTGATACAAACTCTGGATTTACAACTTCAGATACTAAATTTATCTTCATAAGTATATAAAATTCTTCAAATAACAAGAAATCATAGCTTATACTATCTATTTGGTATCAACATTAAGCTACAGTCAAATGTTAAACATAAACAATTTGACAATCATACGAACAATTTAGATTCTCTGATGAATAATCACTGATTAGATCAACTAAATCGGAGCAAAATAGATAAAGAGGATAGCCCTCGGAGAGTCAGAGGGAGAGAAAGAGTCAACTGATAGACAAGACTTCCAGTGAATAAAATAGCACAGCCGGCTACAGCTTTGTAGTGTATATATATATATATATATATATATATATATATATATATATATATATACTTCTTGATTGATTCATGATCAGGTACAAAGATGATGTTTAGGACATCAGCTGGAGCTGGTAAGACGGGTAATATGGAATCAATCAACGTTTCAGACACTTCTGCCACTGATCTCCGAGGCACATGCAGATATATATAAATAAAGCTCCATATGCATGCACGCAGTGATGAGGACTGCTGTTAGACCCACCAACGGGACTACTACTACGTACGTACAAACCTCCAGATCCTAGTAAATTAAGGTTTCTAATATTTTTACATGTACGTTTGCGGAAGTAGAGGAGATTAAGTCCAACCAAAAAAGAGAATTCAATAGTTCTCTAAATGATGAACCCTACTATATATCCAAATGAAAATTAATTCAGAATACCTGGACCCGGCCGGAGACGTACGGTGTTTAGTACAAGAGCATATATACTATGCTAGTAAAGGCTGGTTTCACTTGTCAGTACTCTACCACGCATACACCTGATCATTCTACACTTCCACCTATTCTCAATGCTTTGGAGACTTACGAGCGAGGTTAAAAACTGAACAAATTGAAGGTACCTACCTACCTACCTCTCATCTACTCCACTTATACTACTTTGCTTAATTTATACTATACCCATGCATGTTTCACAAAAATTATCATCGTATTTATTAAATATTTATACGATATTTTTAAATTTATTATCACAATTTTATTATTAAGTCATTATTACTAAACGAATTAAACAACTTAAGTACTAATATATATATGCTTCTATTTATTTATTTATTTATTTTATGAAAACTATATATGTAAGACCCCGAACTTTATGAAATAAAAATATTCAATTTTTCTTATAATTACTATTCAGTAAATGGTTAAATTGATAAAAAGTTAAAGTTATGGGTGAAATGTGAAATTTTTTTCAAAATAAACAAGTGGTTATAAAATAATCATTGTTGTCGGGGAATATTCGTTGGTCGTGGAATATTCTTTCTGTCGGGAAATATTCGTACGACGGCGCAGCCATTTATGGGCCCCATAACAGAATAACTGTCGGGTGAAGAAAACGACAAATTTGAGTTTTTACAAATAACGGCGTAGTTGTTACCGTTAACACTGTTGGAATACTCGGTCGTTAAAATACAGTAATACGCGTTATTGCACAGTAGCACACGGTATTGCATAGTATTTTTGAAATTATTAATTCTTACGTAAGAAGACACTTCTCAATAATTGTTACAGTAATTACTATTCAATATTTTATTTTATTGATTCAATAATTGCTACGTTGAAATTTTATATTATTGTTGTTCAATAATTGTCACTGCACAGTATTTCCCATTATCAGATCAATAATTCATATTATTTGAATAATATTATTAGATAACATTATTGGTAATGTCTAGAAAGTTCTGTCTAAGGAGAGGTTTGGTCACCTAATTGCGCGCCAGTAAGGAGAAATTCTTATTGGAAAGCCCCCTCTTTCCTGGGAACGGCCTGGTTGTCATAAATGTGATTCTGTAATATTATTTGTGAATAATTAATTATTGATTCATATGATAAGAAAATATTTATTTTATGTGGATATAAATGAGGGATATATTTTTGTGGTTAAAAATGAAGGAGTTAATGTTGAGGTGTTTTATCAGTATTTTAGTCGGAACGGGGGTATTGAAAATCAAATTAGGATTTTTAAGATATTTTGCGAGGGTTAAAATTTTTAATCCGACCGTTGGATCGTGGTAATATTTGGATATGTTATACATATATAAGTTAAGTATATGTCCACAAATTTTGAACCGTTAAAAATGAACGTATGATTTGTTATGAATATTACGAGATGACTGGTTCAGAAATTATTGAATTTTCGGAGTTAATCATTTTGGTGAAAAATTCTAGAATTGGTGGTCTCCACTCTTGGTTGGTGAAGAAATGTGCTGAGATTTTTATTCAAATATGGTGGGTGAGAATAGTAACAGGTAAAACCATCAGGTTACATGTTAAGTCTGATTCGGCGTGCTAACATTTTTCTATAAATAGAGGGCTAAGTTAGAATTAAAAATCACACCAGAAATCATAAGTTTTATCTCTTTCTCTCTCTAGATTATTGAGTGTATTTTGTGAGTATT
This sequence comes from Panax notoginseng, assembly GCA_016801055.1. Taxonomy (NCBI): domain Eukaryota; kingdom Viridiplantae; phylum Streptophyta; class Magnoliopsida; order Apiales; family Araliaceae; genus Panax; species Panax notoginseng. Next base: position 21,916,570 of record CM029013.1, on the reverse strand, counting down.
TAGATACTCTGTGAGTTTCTATTCATCAGTGCAAGTTTCCTTCAGCCTTATACTGATCAGAAGTACTGCTCTTTTGAGGTAAGGGATAGTAAGGGATTTTAAGGGTTGTTATGTTTTTCAGTTTCGTAATTTTTCTGACCTTCAAAAATTTTGAAAAAAATTTGAAATGATATTTTGATGAGTTTTCTTGATTGTGTCCAAAAATGGTGATTTTTGGATGTATAGATTAAGAGTTATGAATTTTATGAGAAAAAACTATTTTAAAAGTAACCGCTTATAACTCCTTGTGGTTAACTCCAAAATTGATAAAATTTTTATTGGGAGTACATGTATATGATAGGAGTATACTCTGTGAATTTCAAAATTTTTAGATAAAAGTATAATTTTTGATAAATGTCTAAATATTCAGCTGTTTTGGCCATATAAAAAATAGTAAATGACTTTTAAAAATTTTGAAAAATATATTCTTCTAAATCCCAGAAAAGAAATATTTTTGGGACTGATTTGGTATTTTTTTATGAAAATAGTCTAGTTATGAGTAAATGAATTAAATATGTTATGTGAAGTAAGAAAATTAGAAAATATGATTTTATGGCTTGAGAATCATATATGAGTTATATGCAGATTTTTGATGAGGATTTTGGTTATTGGTGATGAAATTTTAAGAGTTGGCATTTTATGATGATTAAATGCATTAATTAGTAAAGTGTAAACAATTAAAATAAATTGTTTATAAGCTTAAGAAATATTATTCTTTCAATATCATTATACCGAAATATTGATATGTATTTTATTGTGGAATTTCTACCTTTTTGTGTCGAGTTACTATTCACGAGTTACTATTCGCGAAAAAATTAGTTTCTTTTTCTAACCAAATTATTGTTGATTTATGAATATTACTCTGAAGATTAAAACTATATATTGATTATATTGTTTTTATTATCATATATAACATTTTTATAACCCTGATGTAGAATTTCTCTTTCACTTGAGTGTAAAGATGGGTAAATTATTGGTATGATCGTGACTGAGAAATGTCTTTGGTCTGTAGTGCAAAAATGAAATATTGATGAATATCTTTGGCCTGTAGTGCAAAGATGAATTGTTGATGAATATCTTTGGCCCGTAGTGCAAAGATGGCATGTTGTTGAATATCTTTGGCCAGTAGTGCAAAGATGAACAGATGTTGAGGTAAACATGACCAACTGGTGATACAAATGAATATCTTTGGCCGTAGTGCAAAGATGAAGTTATTAGTATGATTATGAACAGGAAATGTGATTTGGTGTAACCATGATCTTTGATGTTTCAGGTAAAGATATGTGATCAAAATTATCTTCGTCCTGGATGAGAAGAGGAATTTAGAACTACAGTTATGATTATGAGTTATTCATATGATTGTGGATCAGAATTGTTGATTGATGTTACAGGGATAAAATATTGTTGGTGGATTTTTAACATGGAGAAGATAATAGACTTTATAGTCTATTTGACTCTTTTAATGGATTGCTCGTTCCGCTGCAACTATGGTTGAAATTTTTATCATTTACCATATGTTCTAAATCTCTGATTTATTATTGATGAAGGCTATTGATAATCTAATTATCTTTAGTCATTATATTCTTTACTGAGCTAGTTATGCTCACCCTTTTGCTTCACAATTCCTTTCAGGTAATAAAAGTGTAGCTAGGTCGAGCGAGGGTAACGGGAAAATAGAACGGTGGTCTCTAGCTGTGGATGTTCTCCCGAAGCAGTATAGAAAAGTTCATTTAGTAGCTTTATTTGGTGAATCCAATAGGGTAAGGTGTACCCAACGTTGGAAGGGTGATTTGCCACTATCATACAAGATGTCTAACGACATACAACCTCGTGTCATCATAAGACAGGGATGTGCCCATCCACTTGCTGAGTATATATACGAGCACTACCTATATAATCTTGGTGTTTGTTTGAAGTATAATTCTCAATTAGAGACAGTAGAGATAATGATATGTCAAGAGAAGACTCACCATTGGGAAGAATATGATAGTAATCTTCTCGTTTTTCTTTGGGGTCTATTGGGTCAACCAAGGATAATTCTGTGACCATATGATATCTATCATAACCTAGACGCATGGCCTCCCATGTACGAAGGTTTCCTTGAGCACTTCCCAAAGATTCTAATTTCTAAAACAGTTTTTGACTATACCTTTATGTAAGGTGTCATTGTGAGGTGATGTCCACGGTTGGAACATGAGTCACATTTGGTATATATTTGTATCCAAACTCACAGCATATGTGTTGTTGTATTTTGCACGACAATTGTTATAATAAAGTTGTAGTTGTTTTCTGTACCATGTATTTGGCGACTATATATATATATATATATATATATATATATATATATATATATATATATATATATATATATATATATATATATATATATATATATACACGGTAAGGATCAAGAGCATCCACCTTAAAGAGCACCCAGAGCATCCACCTCAAAATGACGTAGTTTTGGAGGGACGCGGTGGTATTTTTATAAATACGTGAGGGACGCGGTGGCATTTTTGTAAATACAATGCCACCGCGTATTTACAAAAATGCCACCGCGTCCCTCCAAAACTACGTCATTTTGATAAGTGGATGTTATTTAAGGCCTGATTGCTCTTTAAGGTGGATGCTCTTGAACGGGACCGTATATATATATATATATATATATATATATATATATATATATATATATATATATATATATAGTTGACGCTATGATGCTCATCAAGTCAACGTATGGAGACCTTGTGATGAACAATCGATTCGTCAAATGCATATCCAGTAGGGTATGCCACCTGTAACAGTACTCCCTCAGTTCCGTTCCTTAATATAAGTCGTTTTAGAAAAATATTTGTGTTCCTTAATATAAGTCGTTTGAGAATTTCAAGTAAGCATTAATTGCTTTTTTTCCAATATTACTCCAAATATTAAATGTAAACTTTGGTTCTTTCACTATTTTTTGTCCAATAAATTACAATCTCTTCTTCCAATACAAGCGCAATACAGACAATTGATATTATAGTTAATGATATACAATCATTACCTTAATACTTTTACACAACCCTAAAACGACATATATTAAGGAACGGAAAGAAAGTAAGTAATTAGCACTAATACTGTTTAAGATTAAATAAATTTATATTGGTTTGAAGCTTGAATTTATTATTTGACTCTAACAAAATTAAAATGGATATATTATATAATTTTGAAATAGATGAAATAATTTTTTAGTAAAATAGGAAAATAAAAATAAAGGAATAACAATTCCTAAAAGATTAGGGATCGAGTATATTATAGATCCTTGGAACTCCAAGTAATATAACTAGCAAAAATGGAAATAATTGCCACTAATGTTAAAGTTTAAGCGCTTCATGAAACTTTAAAAATAACGTAATAAACTTACACAATAAAGGGGATTAAATTTCAAGGAAATAATATATGATCGGTTTAAATTTGATACAAATGACACACAACAATGTTGAGATCATGAAATGTTATTAAAATAAGAATAATTCCATTCAATATTAGTATTTTATTAAAGATATATAATCTTAACAGTACTTGTATATACGCTGACATTGTATGAAATTTTAACTTAAGAAAATATACCAAAGTACTCTTTAAGAAAATTATGTAAGTGGCAACATGCATTAGAGCATTCACAACAGTTTTCTTATTTTAATCCATACTCTGCAGTGCTATTGGGTAATTCTGTAAAATAAGAATTTAATTTTTTCACTATGTACCCAACAGGTTCCTTATATTGATTTCTTAAATAATAAAATTTAAAAGTTTCAACAGTCAAAACATCAAATTAATAATAATCTTATAATTTATAAAAGAGAGAGTATAATTTATCAATTATATTATACTGTAAAATAATCTTTATTTTATTTTAAATTTTAAGTAATTTATAGAGAGAGTATTGAATGGAATGTAGTTGCAAATATATATAAGATCAATATTAATTTTTAAAAAGTTAATTTGTGATATTTTTAAATTTAAATTTAACATGATTCATTTAAATTTTAAAAATAATAAATTTTATAATTAATAGTACTTTTATAATATTTATAATTATATTGACATAAATTAAATAAATTTATATCAATTTTAAATTTGAATATGTTTGAAATTAATTTTTTTTTAAAAAGTCAATATTAAGTTTATAATTTGAAAATGAAGTACTAAAAAAATGTCATATATGTATGATTGATGAGTTATCCACTTAAATGAGGGTGTGAAATGTCATTTTGTATATATAGAGAACGATCTTTTGATTCCCTTACACTGGGGAGTAAAATCCTATATAGAGAATAAAATAGAGAGTCAAATAAGGATAAAGAAAATATTGGATAATGATTTGTTGATGTATTCTTCAAATTTGGGGATAGAGAGTTGATTAAGGAAACTGTTATTAATGCTCTTACACATCCACATTGTGTAAAACACTGCAAATCACTAACACTAAGAGGAGGTGAACTAATGGACGCTTTTTGATATTCCCATATGAAAGTGTCACTAGCTATAGATGTATAGCGATGGTAAAAATCGTTACTATAAGATCTATAGTCATTGACGAATCTACCCTTGGGGCAGTGGGGTCAATATATTGATCCCGCTAAATTTTGAAGAGTCAATTTTTTATTTGTTTTTAATTTTATAAAATATTTAGTGAAAATAAAAAATTCTATGGAATGTCTCAAATTTCTATTAACATCAACACTCCACTCTTTTATATTGTTTAGTAACTTACATTGAACATGATATTTTTGTATCTATTGAAATGAGGCTATCATTGCAATAGTTTTAAAGCAATGAAGTCTCAAAAAATGTTATTATAAATAATATTTTAACAATATTATTTATTTTTATAATTTATTTCAGAGGACACCAGAGGTGAGAGATAGTTCACGTTCTTGCGCGAGGTGTCTCTTATAATAACAATATTTTAAAAAATTATAAAATATCATTTTGTACATAATATGGGAAGAATTAGTGTATTCAATTACATAAAACGACATTGGTATTATATTATAACTCACACAATTACTTGCAATGTTCCTCACATCCTTTTTTACCTTTATTTTATTGTATTTTATCTTTATTATAAATTTTTGTTTTTAAAAAATTGATCCCACTGAACTAAGGGGTTGGATCCGCCTCTGTCTATAGCGACGATTTTCATGTGAAAATATCATTTTCTGTTGTGGATTTATCAGTTTCGAAGAAGTTAGTGTCTAGAATATTTTGCGCTACCATGATTTTAATAGTACAACTAAAATTGTTTGAAACCAAAATCTACTTAATTTGATAATTAATTTGTAACTATATTAAAAGAATGATTTAGAAAATAATTATGGAGAAACACTAAACTTTCCTACTTATATATGGATTATAGAGTAATAAGAAAATATTAGAGTGATTTCTTAATTGTTTACAATTTCAAAGTATTATTCACTATGTCAGAAACAAAAACAGTTTACTTGTGCATAGTTTGTTTCTTCTTTTACATAACAGTTGATTGATTAATTAATATTACAATTGTGAAGTTAATTAATTAATTATGAGAATTCAGTGTAATTGCACTGTATCTTTAAATTAAAAAATAAAATAAAACTTGGACATATAAATTATTTTGGTAGTTGGGTATGTAAATGTTCCTCAGTTTAACTTAATTCTATTTGAGAGCTTGACTCAAACGGGATTGGGTGATGAATGATTAATTAATTAAGTTGAGGTTATGCACGATAGTACTTTTTTAAGAACTGCAATCCGTACTCAAACCACCCAAAAAACAAGAGATATTGTGGATTAGTTAATTAACAATTTGAGATTAAGGCTGGCAATATTTTATTGACCTGTATATTTTTTTAAATTTTCCCCTGCTTTTAGTACTTGGTTCCACTTTTAAATATTTTAGAATTTTTTTAAAAAATTGTTACTTAATTATTGTCATTCAAGTGAGAATACTTTTTTTTCCTTTTCCTTTCTTTAAAATAGAAAGAGCTAAATTTTCTATGACAAGTAACCACCTAACACGTGTAATTCTCTTAGCTTAGTTAGTACAAAATTAATGGCATAATTAATTAAGACAAAATAATTTTATTAATATAAAATGATTAATTAGTTAGTTCATAAAAATAATTTTGTTTTAGTTTGATATATAGAAGTCTCATAATTCTTTTATATTCCCTCCATTTCTCAAATAGTTTCCATAACTCATTAATTCTATTGTATTTGATAATAATTTCTAATACTAACTATTTCATTAAACAAAACTAAATAAATTTACATTAATTTAAGTTTTGAAATTTAATAAATAAAACTCTTTTGGCGGAACAAATAAAAATTAATATTTTGATAAAATCTTTCACATAAATGTAAAACTTATTTAGTGAAACTATTTCTGGAAATATCAATTCAAAAAAATTAATACGTCAGAGAAATCCCAACAAATGACATAAGATATTCTATAGTCTATATATATAAATCATATATAGTACGATAGAGAGTTGACCTTAATAAAGAAAGGTTGGTACTTTGAAAGTCAGCCAACAGAACGATGATGATGACTATTCATTTTTTTTTTTATATTTCTCGTCATGATCTCCTTTTCCCATCATTATAAAGTCTATTTTAATAAATTTAAAATTTGAATAATAAAATAAAAATTTTCCATTTCATTTGAAATAGAGATAATCCCAATTCATTAGCTCTCCATTATTTATATATTTTTTATCATCATCTCTATCCTATCATCATAATATCATATTTAAACAAGTGTATTTTAAATTTAAATCATAAAATAGAGACTCTCCAATTCATTTGAAAGGAAGAGAATCATACATTTCCGGATTTACTCTTCCACTCTTTCTCATACCATACCATGCAAGTTGAATAATAAAACTTCTACCCCCTGAAGAAGAGATCAGTCCTTTTAACTTTTTCCATTTTTGTCAAAAATTGGTATTATTTTAATTAAAGTTCAAAGTATAAAAATTTACTGAGAAAAAATATGTTTAAATTTATTTGGTATCAAATTCACATATCTACACATTTGAAAGAAGAAATAATCTCATTTTCAGAATAATTTTGTAATTTATAAAATTCTATAAATTTAGAGTTTTAGAGGCTATCCATACTATATATAATGAATGAATGTTTTGTAAAGTAAAACAGATTTTTCAACACATATACTTGATGTTCAGTGCTTGTTCAACACTTAACTTAATTAATTTAAGGCAACCAACTCATGCTAATGATCATGCATGCCTGCCTTTCCTAATAAAATTGTACAAGTTAATTCAACCATTTTTTGCTAATTAAATATATAATGGTTATATATGGCTAGGGAGTTTGTCTTCTTTATACATATGGAAGAATAATGATTGACTTAGTCGTACAAAAGTTTCAAAAAAGAATAAATATTTACAAAACTAAACTATGTATATAATGTAGTAATTAATAATGCAATTAATATTAATATTGCAAGTTGGTAACAGGCGACTTTTTAAGCCATTAGTTATGTAGCAGGATATGCACGTATAAAAAGGATGAAACTCCCACAGGACATTTCATCTTCAATTGATCGATCATCTTGAAGAATTTATATATATATATATATATATATATATATATATATATATATATATATATATATCCATCTACTCATCTAGCTAGCTAGCTAGCTACTAATTAAGAAAGAGCGAGCGAGCAAGCGAGTCATGAAGAAGTTCAAATGTTTCCTCTTCACATTTGTTCTTGCTTATTCACTTGCAGCCGTAGTTGTTAATGTTCATGCACAGGGTGATCAATCAGGTTTTGATCCACAATTAATATCCATTATATATATATATATATATATATATATATATATATATATATATATATATATATATATATATATATATATATATATCATGCACTACTAAATTAACACATGCAGTTGATTAATATTAATTTCTGATCATTAATTAATTGCATCTCTCTCTCTCTTTAAATTAATTTTTCTCATCATCAGGCTTCATAAGCATAGATTGTGGATTACCTGAAGGCTCTGATTACACTGATGATGCCACCGGAATAAACTACATCTCAGACGCAGGCTTCATCACCAGCGGCGAAAGCAAGAGGATCTTAAGTAACTCCCAACAGAAACCATTCTCTACGGTTCGAAGCTTTCCTCAAGGAACCAGAAACTGCTACACCCTTAAACCTTCACAGGGAAAGGGTTCCAAGTACTTGATAAGGGCAAGGTTCATGTATGGAAACTACGACAACAGGAATCAACTCCCAAAATTTAACATAAATATCGGAGGAGTCGATACATGGGACACAATCTCATTCGCAGACGCATCCACCCCATTTTCAACAGAGATCATACACACTCCCTCGTCGGACTATATACATGTTTGTCTTATAAAAACTGGCCTCGGAACACCCTTCATATCAGCTCTAGAGTTGAGGCCTTTGAACAGCACCAGTGTCATGTATAAAACTGACTATGGATCACTGGTACTTTTTTCACGTGTAAATTTTGATTCGTCTACAACCACCAAATCAATCAGGTATGCATGTACTTACTATATAAAAAGCGCAAGTAATTCTAGATTATTTTTTAATTTAAAGAAAAATTCCTACTGACTTGGTATATAATTAACTGATCGAATTAGGTACAACGATGATGAATTTGATAGGATATGGAGACCGTTTACATTGGGTAACACCACGACCATAAGTACTACGTTAGATGTTGAACAGAACAGTTTTCAATTACCTTCTGCTGTCATGAGGACAGCCAACATGCCAGACAACGTGAAGGATTCCATCTATTTTTATTGGAATGCTGACAATTTGACTGATCAGTTTTATATTGCCATGCATTTTGCTGAAGTTCAAGTCCTAAGCAGCACCGAATTAAGAGAATTTAACATCTACCTCAACGAGGATCTCTGGAGTGACGATGGATCAGTTGTTCCAGATTATCTACTAGCAAACACATATTACAGCGTGAAGCCAAAGACTGGTTTTTCCAAATATGAATTTTCACTCAATAAAACTGAAAAATCAACCCTTCCGCCCATCATCAATGCCCTTGAGATTTACAATGTGAAGCAATTTTCTAACTTGGAAACAAATGAAAATGATGGTACGTACGTACGTATGTCCATAATTATTAACAATTAATTAATATATAGACTTTTGTTTTAATATTTTCTTCTAGCTAGCTAGCTCTTTTTTCTTAATTATGCATATAATTTAGAAATTTATATATATGCAGTTGACGCTATCATAAGCATCAAGTCCATTTATGAGGTAACAAGAGACTGGCAAGGAGATCCATGCGCACCAGAAGCTTTTGTCTGGGAAGGCCTAAACTGCAGCTACAATGATTTAGAACCCGCTCGAATCATATCTTTGTAAGTACTCTTTTTAATCCAACGTTAATTCATACTAATTTTTATTTGTTACCAGTGTTTATTCTTGATAAAACTTTGATCAACTTTTTTTAGGGACCTGTCCAATAGTGGATTAACCGGGGTAATAGCTCCTTCCATATCAAATCTCACAAAGTTAACGTCTTTGTAAGTATTATTTCAGTATCATATATATATATATATATGAACTAATAAAAGATGCCAATCAAATTAATAATTAAACTACATATATAATGATCATAAGCTGAAATTTTATTTTGATTCCTAAATATTCTTCAGGGATTTGTCGAACAATAAATTAACTGGACAAGTGCCTGATTTTCTATCTCTGTTGACTTCCTTGAGTGTACTGTAAGTAGTTACTTAATTATAATTAAGCCTAGAACAACTTTAATTTTCATGTCCGTGCATGAATAATTAGCTAGACCGGAGTCATATTGTTTGCTTACAGTTGTTAATTATGCAGAAACTTAAAGGGAAACAACTTCACAGGACCAGTTCCAGCCCAACTCCTCGAAAAGTCAAATAATGGATTGCTATCATTGAGGTTAATTATTTGATTACGTATTATCAGAATTTTCATGCATCCATTCACCTGTGTGTGTGTGTGTGTGTGTGTGTGTGTGTGTATATATCAACATAATGTTTTAGAAAAAGCATAATGTTTAAGTAATGTAACATATATATAATTAAACAGTTTCGATGGTCTGGACAACAACACAAAAACAAATCCTTGTCAGTCTACACCGTGCAAAAAGAAAAAGAGCAAATCTGTTCTTCCGATAGTAATATCAGTAGTTGTGGCAGTCGTGCTCTTGGCTGCAATATCGTTTGGCATATGGATGATCAGACGAAGAAAACAACAAGGTACGCACCTGAAAATTAAAATCAAATCCTCATTTAATTATTACTCCAATATAAATATATATATATATATATATATATATATATATATATATATATATATATAATTCAAAAGAATTAATCATGCTTTCGATGTTGTTGGTACAGTACATGACCTGTAGAGGTTTTCTACACGTATTGATATACTTGTGATTTTATTTATTTTATTCAATTTTTAAATGATCTGGATCGATCAGTAAATATCACCAAGGTGGATCCAGAATCAACCAAAAAGGAAGGTGAAATAGAGAGAAAGGATAGACAATTTGCATACTCTGAGGTCCTGAATATCACTAATAATTTCCGAAGGGTTCTTGGAAAAGGAGGATTTGGCACAGTCTACCATGGCTATGTAGGTGACACCCAAGTTGCTGTCAAGATGCTCTCCCCATCATCAACTCAAGGCTACAAAGAATTCCAAGCCGAGGTAATAAATCTAGATAGTTACGGATTGAACATCTTATCCATCTACGTACAGATGTACAATTAATGATCAATAATTTAAACAAAAGTGTACGCGCGTTGTAATTAATTATTTGTTAGACCATTCATATATTTCCATTAAATAAATAAGCTAATAAGTCTATGTTTCCTTCCAATTACAGGCAAGTCTTCTAATGAGTGTTCACCATAAGAATTTAAGTTCTCTTGTCGGGTACTGTAATGAGGGCACCAATATGGGAATCATTTACGAGTATATGGCAAATGGTAACTTAGATGAGCATCTCTCAGGTATATTTAATTCATTTCACATTTTGGCATTATATATATATATATATATATATATATATATATATATATGATCCACGTACGTACGTACGTACGTACGTACCTTGGTTAATTTGTTTCTCATCCTAACTTAAGTACTGTGTAATCTTCACGTACGGAAGCAGGGAGAAGTTCTAATGTTTTGGGATGGGAAGAGAGGCTTCGAATAGCAATTGATGCGGCACAAGGTTAGAAATACTCAACGCTAATTAATCCATCCTATCCTATATAAAAACTTGAATATGTTGTAGGATTGGAGTATTTGCACCATGGATGTAAGCCACCAATCATCCATAGAGATGTTAAGACGAGCAATATCTTATTGACCCAAACTTTTCAAGCAAAATTAGCTGATTTTGGGCTGTCCAGAGCCTATCCAGTTGAAGGTGGCACTCATGTATCAACTGTTGTTGCCGGCACTCCCGGCTACCTTGACCCCGAGTATGTATATGTATATATATATTTAAATAATTATTGGCTAGCTAATATTTCTTATAATTATTTGACAGCATTGACAAAGCATTTGTTTTGATTGCAGTTATTACACTTCAACCAGGTTAACCGAGAAAAGTGATGTATATAGTTTTGGAATAGTTCTGTTGGAGATGATAACAGGGCAGCCAGCAATATCAAGAAATCAGGATAAGATACACATAGTTCAGTGGGTGGATTCTATTGTTAGGAATGGTGATGTCAAACAAGTTGTGGATTCGAGGTTTCGAGGAGATTTTGATGTCAACTCTATGTGGAAAGTTGTGGAATTAGCAATGACTTGTGCTTCTCGCAATTCAGCAAAGAGGCCAACTATGAATTTGGTGGTGATGGAATTGAAAGAATGTTTGGCCACAGAGATAGCTGCTAGCCGTGACCAAGATTCAAAGAACTCATATGGCGTGGTTTCTATGAATATGGAGAGTGATATGGGTCCCGTGGCAAGGTAATTAATTAATAAATGAATAAAAAGTCCACGTGTTAATTCTTGTTCCTATATATTTCCAGCTTGTCAATTTTCCATTAGAGAGGATGGATTTAATTTGTACTCCATATTGTCAATGTGTGTGGCGTGGTGATCATTTGATTGTATTCTTCAGAGTCATAAATAATAAATAAGGAGAATTTGTACTTTTTGTTTTGGGCAAGTCCTTTAAATTCAGAATTGCAATGGGAAATTTCAGTTCAATGTACTCCATTTTTTATATGTAAACTCTCCAAGGAGACTTTACTCACAACAAACGCCAAAAGTTTTTCTTTTCCCTGCTGCATCTCTCCTCCTAGTAAATACCTAATTTATATTACGAACCCCATCATATATATATTGGCCCCGCCCTAGGCCTATTTTGTATTGTAATGACCAAACTTGGCCTTGTCTTGAGCCTATGCATGCCCATCTGCTTAATTATAATACTTGGGAATGGGTGGACCGTGGACGGACCCGAACCTTTCTCAGTGTCTCTATTTCCTCTTGGTCAATTCTGTGCCGGAGCTAGCTAACAATATCCCACTCAATTTAAAATGTCTGAATTTTTTTCCCTCTTTTATTATTATTATTATTATTTCTAATTGAGAAATCTGGATTCGATGAAATACTATTTTTTTTTTTGGAGGGGAGAGGAAATCAGGAGGGTGAAAAATATAATGAATACAGATTAAGAGAATGTAACAAGGATTTGACACGGGTATTCCCTGTCCTTAAGGTGTTTATTGCCCCTTACCACTAAGGTTTGCTAAAGGCTACTAGCAATTCACCTCCAGGATATATGTCAAGTCTGTACTAGTTCTTAGCAATAGCAACTCACTTTGAACCTCAATATATGCTTCTGTGTAAAGATGATAGAAGGAAGAAGATGAAGACTATTCAGTTTCATAACTGAAATGTGATTAAAGAATCATTTGCAAAATAAATGATATAATAATCACATATCAGTTTTGCATCCCATAATGATTAAACAAAAAACTGTTTAACCATTAATGAAGTTTATTAATTCTGGTTCAATGCTAAAAAGAGACTCTTGGCTCGGGCGAGGCTCCTAGCGACGAAGTGCAAAGTGCAAAGTGCGCCTAAAGCGCCAATGCGACTTTGCGACCCGAACCCGCACCACGGTTCCCGGGACGCGGGCGCGGGCGGGTGGTGCTTTGCACCACGTCATTGTGACCAACTCCAAGCCTTTCCTTTAGTACCACTAGTGAATTAAACTATTCCACATATACTTATAAAGTATTAAATAGTTTTATTCCTACTCAATGTGGGACTTAAAGAAAATAGTTTTCTTAAACAACAATGAACCTTTTCATATTCTCCACTTTGGATACAATTAAAACACAATATATAATTTCTACTTAAATCATATATTACTCTCTATTAATCTCCTTTTGATAGGACTATCAAATGCACTTTTAATTTAATATAAATTCAATCAATTAATGGGTCTAAATTAGTTCCCAAATTGATTAAAACAGAAAAGGTGCATTAACAGAGGGAGGGGGGAATAATGACTATAAAGGGTAGTTCTCATAATCATGAACCACTTGCAACAATAGTTGGGAATTCTAAAGAAAATCAAGTGGCTTATTGAGCCATTACCAGATACTCCTTCCTACTTGTCCTCAAAAGCTTTATGCATATATCATCACCAGCGTGTAACAGCAAAAGTCAAAATCTTTACGTATGAGAGTAACCAAATATGAATATATATATATATATATATATATATATATATATATATATATATATGGACACTCTGCTCAATTATTGGTTATCTATCCTATATACTTATCTAGATATGAGACCCACCGGCCCCCATTTATCAACTTGAAGGAAATTAATAAGATCAAGGAGAGATCGATTTGGGATTCTTTTTCCAACAGAAATTTCTATATTTAGCAAACTTTTACTCACTCACTCCCTACAATTAATCCAATCAAACAAACTAATTTCCTCAATCCATTACTACCTACCAAAACCATCGTTAAACCCGTCCTCATAGAGTATGAATCGGGTTAGGACTATAGCGACAGTTCTGGACTATAGTTCAGACAAGTTTAAGAAGCTCTCTACACACTCAATATATATATATATATATATATATATATATATATATCATCCCTAATGTCAAAAAGAATTAAGATCATGCATCATATTCATACATGCGTGGTTTAATTGATTAATTAATGGTAAACCTAACAGGTATCCAAAAGGAAAAGATAAATAAGAAGAATAAAGGTAGACCAGAACATGTGCCGAGCAATAGTAAGGACTAAGGAGAAGGATATATATATATATATATATATATATATATATATATATATATATTGGTGGAGATTTTCGAGGGGTACGCACGCTTTGGATTGAATCAAGGAAACAGGAGGGCCACTCACTACCACAGCATTACACTTTATGTGTATATATATATAAGGGTTCAGAGATACTACATACATACAGGTACAGATGCTGTTATTACTAGTATAAGAGAATGTCTCCTCTTGCCTTGGTTAACTCACAACACAATATTCTCTACATTAATTAATTATTAAGAAGTACTGAAAATCTCCAAGTATTTGCTTTTCAAGTAATTACGTACGAACTACATATATAAGATAAAGTGGTAATGAGTAATGACTTTCTACCCGGCCCTTGATCTTAAGGTGTTATAATTACAAATAATTAAAAGACTTTTTCCCACATCAAATTAAAAAGGCTGATTTAAGTAGAGCTATATATATATATATATATATATATATATATATATATATATATATATATATATATATATATATATATATATCGTGCCCAACCTTGTTGATGGCTCCCTGCTTTCTTGATTGGTGAAATCATTGCTATACCTCTGCTATCCCTGCTTTCTTGATTGGTGAAATTATTGCTAGTATATACTACTAGTATATACTACCTTCGTTCCTAAAGATTGACGTTTAAGATTTTGACACATGAATTAAGAAATTATCATTTACCAAATAAAATGTGTTTGAAATTCCATCGCTACTCTTTTATGGGAAGTTGAAAACTATTAATACAAGTGAGAGAATTTCTTGGGACAATAAGAGAAGGTAGGGGTAATATAGGAAAGTAAATAATTTATTCTCCTCGAAAATTGTAAACGACAAACTTTTTAAAACAAATTTTTTCTTCTGAAATGATAATATCTTAGAAACGGAGGGAGTATATAGCTAATAGCTACACGCACATTAATTCATTCCCTTGGAAGAAGGAAAACAGCCCTGGAAATATATAGTACTGATAGGATAGTGGGTTTCATCATGATGATCATAATTAATTAACACATGTCAATCAATTACTACGTACTCGAAACTCTTGATGATACATCAGACAAGATGTAATGATGAGGATATGATGAAAAACAAAACTTTTTAGGCAATAATATTGGAGTTTAATTGCATGGTGTACGTGTTGATCATAATTTATTAGTGATGATGATGATAATGAGTAATTTAATTTATATAGGTTTTGATGAAATTGAACAGAGGAGTAAAAAGAAACAAAAGATCCTGTCTTTAAAGATTTGTGGAGGTGGAATGGGTTAGGGTTTAGGAAGGGAGAAATGGGTGGTTTGCATGGGAAATATTGAGTGGTTGAATCATGAATGGGATTACAGAATTAGGAAAAGGATGGTTTGGCTTTAGAGGAGTACTGATGGGACAATTCACAAAGTCAAGCTTGTGGCCTAGGGCTTCCAACGCTTTAACTTGTGACCTTAAGAACTTTAGATAATTTGCAGCCTCATCCAGCATTGACGCCGTGTCCATCTTGTTTCCACCAGGAACCATCCTCTGCAAAACCCTAATTTTCTCGCTTATTCTTTCCCTTCTCTGCCTTGCTGCCACTGTTTGTGGATCACTTGATATTCTTACATTCTTCCGCTTGGGCTTCTCTACCGCTTCCTCCCCCAAATTCACCGGCCTGAAGGCTGCTGCCCTATATATCATCTCTTTCATCTGTGCAATTGCCTCCGAATCCTGTTCCTCCACACAAGCATTACTTATCGATGAATTACTGGGCTGCTGAAAGCTGATGTTTGATGAACTCGGCCGCTTCTCCAATCTGGCCTTCTTAACTATTTGTGGTGGATTCTCAGAAATGAGCTGGAAACCACCACCTTTATTCCAAGAATCTCCTTCATTCCTTCTCTTGGTAGTAGAATTAGGGACGGATTTGTCGATTTCATTCATCCAGCGGCTGCAGTACTGATTATGATATTTAATTCTTGAACTGTTGTTATTAATCCCAGAGTCTCCCGAGGATATATTATTGGAGCCAAAGTTATTCCATAGGTTTTTGGAATGACCAGAAAAATGTATGGAATTAATCCCGTCATCTTCCACTGATGTATCCGTGTTGCTATTAGTTGCCGATAACAAGCAATCAAGGGATTCCAAAGAGGCAGTGGTAGTAGAAACTGCGGCCGCCATGTTGCCATCTTGTGGCATACCAAAATTAGCCATTAGGCCGCTCAACGGGTCAACCATCATGTGAGGCCTACTTAAGGCTTCTCCCCAACTCGTACCGGCTCCTGATTTGGCTAGCATCGTATTAGCAGCTAATCTCGTGGCTTCTTGGTGCTGCGAAATATTCAAGGTTGTAGCAACTTTTATCGAATCCAGTGGTGGCACCAAGTGCCGGACCATTTGGCTTTCTTTTTTGGAATTTGAATGATCGACATGATCAGATGGCTCATGATCAATAATCTTATGAAGCCTTTGAATTGGAATGAAGATTTTGACACCAGTACCAAAACCACTGCAGTTTGAGTCGGTTGCGATAAATCTTTCTGCGATTTGATGTTGCTGATTGCTCCATGAGGACTCTACGTTCGTCACAACTGGTGAGCATTCCCAACCCAAATTATCCATGTATATATATTAATTTCAAAATCAACTGCACTTTTCCTATAAGACGAAATTAAGATAAATCATGAAGAATTAGTATTATATGTCAAATTGTATTATGAAACCCAAAAAGAAACTTAATCAATCAAGCTCATCAAGAAGTTAAGGTGTGCCAAAGGAACATAGAGTAATTGAGACGTACCGATAGATTTAATTCAGACAAGGCACCTATACGGACTGCAAGAAAGCTTTTGGGGCGGCTTCTTTTGACGAAAATAATGAAAAGAATAAAAGGTTGGATGTAATCAACTCGTGTACAATCCAGTACCAAAGTCTAACCACCATCTTTAACTTATATCTTCAAACCTGTGATCATCAAGAAAAACCACCATTGCTAACGTCAGCTTCAGCAACTAAATTTTGAATTTTCATCAATTCCCAATTAAACTCGTCATATATATATATATATATAGATTAAAACAACAAATATATACATACATATACGTATATATATGTATGAGTATGTCATATATATATAGCTGCCAATGAGGACTAACCTTTATTGTTTGTTAAGAGTATTTGTTTGTTGAAACTAGCTTGATATATATATATATATATATATATATATATATATATATATATATATACTCATAAAGAGATCGAGAATATATAGAAGAGAGATCAAACGGACGTGTAGCTAACTTATGCTAGTACCTAAATATGTAAATGTTATGGGGAAGAGAAACTTCCGGTTAGGAGTTTTCTAGTGTGCTGACCTTGTATTAAAAATATTTTTTGAATACCTATTTGGGCAGTGTTTTCATGTTTATATTAGTTTGGTGGGGCTGTAAGACTTGATGTATTTTTGCATATGGGGAGCATGAGATCTCAGAGCTAGAAGCATATATTCATTAGTTAATTAATTAATCCATTTCATTTTATTTTATTTTATAATTTTAACACGTATATAATTAGTATGCATTAATTATATGTACCTCTGACTATTTAAGAACATTAATTTAATTTGGTTGCTCATGCTATTCCATGCGCAACGCCCTGTAAAGTTTCAGAAAACTGCAGTAGTGAGAGTGAGAATTATGAGCATGCATGTTTTGCAGTGCACCTGCAGTATATATATACCTTAGCTAGCTAGCTCGCTCGCTCTTTCAAAAAGATTTCCATTAATCATGGTTTTAATCATAACCAATTACTAATATATATTCTTTTTAACTTTTCCACTTTAGACTTTTTACTACTACTACTATTACTTTTTTAGCTACCTACTATATATAGATGCTGCCGAAAGATATATTGTTTACCCCTACGTACATATAATATAGGAGCAGTGCTAAGGACACAAACTATTTTACAAATATTTTACAAATTGCTGATGTGGCATACTCCACCTCAGCGTATTGATCAACAAATTGTTTCAATGTTGTCTTCGGTCCCACACAATATGCTGAGGTGGAGTATGCCACATCAGCAGTTTGTAAAATGTTTGTAAAATAGTTTGTGTCTCTAGCATTATTCATAATATAGTACCACATATACATACAAATATACCCTCGATCTTTTTATTGCCAAAATTAGGTAGATTTCATAAATAAAAGAAAAATTATTGTGGTTAATATATATTCCTAAACTCTCCCGGGGTAGATCAAATTAAAATGATAGTTAAAGATTTCTCTATTCACTGTGCAGCATACAAATTAAATATACCCTCCTTTGATTGTGAAATAGGATAGATTTTATATTTTAAAAAATTAATGTGGTTAATTATTCTCCAAAAATAATAAATAGTACTTTCTCTATTTACTGTCCAAAGTGGGATTGGGTATTTCTTACTTACTTGTGGCTAGTTGTGGAAGTGGCAAGTGTGGGAATATAAAAGAAAGATATATGTAATATAAATAATAGATGTTGGCAGGCAACTAGGCAAAGCAAAAGAGTCAGAGAATTAAAGAGATGGACTCAAATTCAGATGTATAGCAAGCATGCAATTTGCAATGCGCGCGGTAGCTTAGCTAGCTATATATATATATATATGTTTCCTTTTGTTATCTATCCATTTTAATCAAATTAATTAATACTCCACCAAATTATTTCAATTTGCTTCTTTATTTTCTTTACTGATCGGAAGAGAGAGATAGATCATATATAGAGATGTTATCGCCCACAACAATAGCTATCACAACGGTTTCATCGGCCGCCATAGTTTAAAAAATTATCGTCATAATCGACTGTGTACTACACAAATATATACATATATTTTTTTCATATATATATATATATATATATATATATGTGTGTGTGTGTGTGTGTGTGTGTTTGTGTGTGAGAGAGAGAGAGAGAGTAGTGTTTGAGATGATCAGTCTTACTT
The DNA here is from genome assembly GCA_016801055.1 of Panax notoginseng. Lineage (NCBI taxonomy): Eukaryota > Viridiplantae > Streptophyta > Magnoliopsida > Apiales > Araliaceae > Panax > Panax notoginseng. The sequence continues at coordinate 21,897,178 of CM029013.1, read as the reverse complement.
GCCCACATGCGCCCCATATCAATACATACAGCTAGGCTAGCTGACTGAAAATTAATGGATTCCCATAGCTAGCGTGCGTTTGCGGTTGCACCAATATTAATTTCCTCTTCTTTTATTTCTCGTCACCCTTCCAAGTTCCCATCGCATCGCTTCTCTTCTCTTCTCTTCTTGTCAACTGTTCTCCCTCCCTCCCTCCCTCCCTCCCTCCCTCCCTCCAGATGAGTAATTAAATATTTTTTTTTAAATACAAATAATTTGCTAAATATAATATAATATACCAGTATTTTTTAAAAGAAGTTTATTTAATTCATTATTCTAAATAAAATTCCAAATCGTAATTAATATTTGACGGACCTCATACCTCAGTTACTAACTGATTCCAGAAGATATATGTATTCAAATCACGCCCAAAACAATATATTATGGAAAATTTTCAGTTCCATAAAATATTAAACTTTTTTTGTGGTTGTTTTTTAAAAAAAAAGTCCGTATTTTAAGAAAGTCCGAGAGTCCGGACTGGAACCGGACCCTATATATATATATATATATATATATATATATATATATATATATATATATATATATATATATATTAGAAAAATGTAGGGAAAAAGCACCTTTACCCATTGTAGTTGTCGTGTTTTAAGCAATTAGCCACTGTGCTTTAAAAATATTCAATTGACTCACTGTGGTTTTTAACAATATACAATCAAGTCATTCCGTCCAATTTGACTAACAGACGTCTAAAAAACCAGCTTCGTTATCCTACGTGGCTTTTTGAAAAAAATAAATATTACGTGTATTTGCTGATTGGGCGGGAGGAAGCATAGTTATCCTACGTAACTTTTTTCTTTTCCTTTTATCTCTTTTCCAAATAATACAAATGATATATCAAAATTTTTGTATCAATAAGATCTATTACAACATTATATTAATTTCTACAAAAATTAAAAATAAAATATCATTAATTACGTGGCAAAAAATAATTAAAATTAAAATAAATATTTTAATTCATTTTCTTTATTTGTATTCTTTTCCTTATCTCTTTTTCTTTCTTTTAATAATTAATTTTATTTTAAAAATTAATACTAATATATATTTTAATGATATAAAAAAGGTAAGTACATAATTAACATAAAATAGAAAATTTGATACAATTAGCAAAAATTAGTTAAACAAATGACATAAAAATTAAAATTAATTATGCAATCAAAACCTCATTATTTTTTTATAATTTTTTTTCCTTTATCTCTTTTCCTTTCTTATAATTATTTTAATTCTAAATAATACAAATAATCAAAATATTCATATCTCAGGGATTCAATCATCCCCCATTTTTTGTTTTTTGTTTTTTGTTTATATGTTTAGTTATTAAAAAGTTTTAATATTATTTGTTTTATTTGGAATTAATTTTTAAAATAAAAATAATTATTAAAAGAAAGGAAAAGAAAAATTTATATAGAAAATGAATTAAAATATTTATTTTAATTTTATTATTTTAATTATATTTTACCACATAATTAATAATTTTTATTTTTTTATTGAAATTAATGTAATGTTGTAATAGATCTCATTGATACCAAAATTTTGATATATTATTTGTATTATTTGGAATTATTTTTTATAATAAAAATAATTATTAAAAGAAAGAAAAAGAAAAAATTATATAGAAAATGAATTAAAATATTTATTTTAATTTTATTAATCTAATTATTTTTTTGCCACATAATTAATGATTTTTTATTTTTTTGTTGAAGTTAATGTAATGTTGTAATAGATCTCATTGATACAAAAATTTTGATATATTATTTGGAATTAATTTTTAAAATAAAAATAATTATTAAAAGAAAGGAAAAGATAAAAGGAAAAGAAAAAATTATATAAAAAATGAATTAAAATATTTATTTTAATTATTTTTTTGCCACATAATTAATAATTTTTTATTTTTATTTTTTTGTTAAAATTAATGTAATGTTGTTATAAATTTCATTGATACAAAAATTTTGATATATTATTTGTATTATTTGGAATTAATTTTTAAAATAAAAATAATTATTAAAAGAAAGGAAAAGATAAAATTATAAAAAAATGAATTAAAATATTAATTTTAATTTTATTATTATTTTAATTTATTTTTTACCACATAATGATTTTATTATTTTATTTTATTGTTTGAAAAGAAAAAGTTATAAAGAAAATCCATTAAAAATTTATTTGTTCCCACATAAGGACTTTGTGACATAACAAGCATATACCAAGTAATTTTTTATTTTATTTTTCAAAAAGACACGTAAGAAACCCAAGCAGATTTGTTAACGTCAGTTACGAAAAATAGACGGAATGGCCTGATTGTATATTTTTAAAAAGTATAGTGAGCTAATTGAATATTTTAAAAGTACAGTGACTAATTGCTTAAAACACGACAACCACAATGAGGTAAAGGTGTTTTTTTTCGAAAAATATATGTACACAGCTGTGTATTACACAGTCGGCTATGGCGACGATTTTTTGGGTTATAGCGACAGTTTCACCTAAAACGCTGTATTATAGAAAAATTCCAGTTTTATAAAAAAATAAAAAAAAATCCGAATTTTAAGAAAATCCGAACCCTCTGACTGGAACCGGACTATATATATATATGGAGACCGATCCATAGTAAACATTGTAAAAAAGAATCTAGCCTTACAACACATAGCTACCCTCCGTCCGAAAATAGAGCGATTTTATAGAGACTCCATCCGCGATTTAGTTTTTAGTATTTCAAAGTGTTGATACTGTACGACGTCGATTAAATCATAGATATCTTCAAACGACATCATTTTAATTAAAGTGCGAAATACTGAAAATTAAACCGCTCTATAAGGCTCAACTATTTTTTACAACGTTTACTATGAATCACGGTCCCTTATATATATATATATATATATATATATATATATATATATACACACGCACCCACTTGAAAGTTGAAACCCAACCAGCAGTATACAAACCGATTCGGACAGCAAGCGAGTCAGATACTCCTTCTGTCCAATAAAAGGGAATATATGGTTTCCTTTACTAATAATATGTAAACTTATTTAATTTTGAACAATGCAATAATTATTAATTATTATAAACTATTTAAAAAATAATATTAAATAAAGATTGTTATTTTACAAATTAAAAGAAGTTTTAGAATTTAATGAATCAATTAAAACTCCTGTCAATCCAACCAACTAGTAAAATATGGAGATAAATCAACTTTTGGTACCTGTACTGGGACACGACTTACAATTTGATATTCGAAGTAAAAAAAGTTATAAACTGGTGATTGTACTCGAAAAATATTGTCATCTAGTGCTTGTACTTTCTAATTTTTAAATAATCGTTAAAATTGATCCAACGGAAGAGACAAACATATAGAAAGAGAAGCGAAGTCGACGCGAAGAAGATCATCGATGTTTTGTTCCATCTTTCCTTGCCTCCCACATTCGCACCATTGCTCCACAGTAACACCGATTTGGGAACTCTGGTGTAATTCATTCATTTTTGTTGCATGAAATACAATCTTCTTCTCCGATTTTATTTACGATTTCACTCCAAGACGAGCTCATCCATTCAATTAAACACTGAAAACTCTTTAATAAATATATGAGAACCAGTAATCAATGGAGAATCAAGATAAGAAGAATGAGAGAAGAAGAGAACCCTAATTTTCAAACAGAATAAAGATGAAACCCTACTGTTTAATGGAGTGTAATATTTTTCGAGTACAATCACCAGTTTGTAACTTTTTTCACTTCGAATACCAAATTGTAAGTCGTGTCCCTACTGTTTAACGAAATGTAACATTTTTCGAGTACAATCACCAATTTGTAACTGTTTTCACTTCGGATACCAAATTATAAATCGTGTCCCAATACAGGTACCAAAAATTGATTTATCCCGTAAAATATGTGAGTACTTCCAATTTGATATGAGAATTTATTCCTCAAATTTAACTATTCTTAAATTTAAAGTTTTTTAAATATTATCCTTTAATAATACCCTATTATGTTATACCATTCAAATGAATATATATTATAAAAACAAAAAATACATGTACAGAAGGGTCGATATCAAAACCTAAATGCTTCTTTTGTCTGTAATGTATTTTCATATTTCTTGTTATTCTATTGATAAGTTTAGACGCGTTGCGTTGCTTTATTTATTAGATTTAGGCTGCAAATAAGATAGTGGCTGGCTGACGGATCAGCTCATCCCATCCAGCTTAAATGGTCCCTTTGGGCTCACACGTGAACTCAATACTCTTATTTCCACGTGGCTCAACATGACTGGTAGAAGATCTGGCGATAGATAGATGGATACATGTATATGTCATAATATTTCTAACACAAATGGTCTTTTTCCATCGCAAATGCTACATTATACAGTTGTAAAAAGTAACAATTATTGATAGGAAAAAGTATATATATATATATATATATATATATATATATATATATACACATACACACACACACGCGCACTAACACTTCACGAACTATGTTTTTGTCTAACAAAACAAAAGGATCTTATAACGATGGGACCGCTATTTCTATTATTCCCTAAAATGCTGCTTATCCAGACTTTGCAAATAAATAAAATCACGTTGGACAAAAACAAAGAATAACTACAACCTACTCCCTCCGATTCTAAAAGATTATCGTTTTAAAAAATAATTTTTATTCCAAAAAGATTGTCGTTTTAATTTTATCAATACACGTTGACTATTTTTTTCCTACTTTACCCTTATTTAAAACTTTCTCCTATTTAAAATTTCCTTCTCTTCCCAATGATTCTTATTTAATTCAATGCTATAATCCAAATAGTAATTGGTTGAATAAGAAGTAGTAATTGGTTGACTTGAATAAAAAACATTGTGAAGGGAATAATTGGTTGAGACAATTAATAAAAGTGGTAAAATATTTTCGCTTGGTATTAATTGTATTCCTTAATCTGTGTGAATTAACCTTAAACGATAAATTTTTAGCAATAGAGGGAATATATCGTTATTTTCCGTGCACATGCATTTCTGTGCAAATGAATCACGGGATGGGACATTAACCTCCACTGCCAGAAAGCCAGGTTTTTGGAGAAATGTGGGAACAGCTTGTCGGCGCTGATAAAGATGACATGTGCAAAAATCCATCAATTAATAAAGAACAAGTTACAGGCTTCAACAGTGATGGCAAGGTTTTAGTGCTGAATGCATGAACAAGGAACCGAAGCTGGGCATTTTATTCAATGTCCTTGGCTTAACAAACACAAACACAAAGGGGCCAAAAAGCCTGTGGGTCCTCTCATCTCTTTCAGAATGACAAGTCACTTTCCCCAACATTTTCTAGAACTACCACTACCACTACCAGTCCATCTCCAATCTCCAGTAGTAATCCTAGAATTCCCAACCCTAGCTGGCTGGCTGGCTACTCATGGCCTTGACAGTGACCTCTTCAAGACTACGATCCACAAACGCATTGATTTTTTCAATGCGGTTTAATCAATACTCTTAACTACCAACATAAACAAGAGACGCCTGCCTCCTGCCTTGCTGTTGTAGAACAAACAATTTTCCCTACATAGGAGTACGACTAGTGAAATATATTACACCGTTACAATTAGATGTTGCTGCAAGAACAAAAGTATATTAATTTTTATGAACATTGTACCCAAAATAACCTCTTGTACCATAAAAGATGTTTCATTTTAACCAACTGCTTTTCAAGAGGATTGGCAAATAGGGCCTTCAAGTTTGATTGAAAAAGCAAACAATCATATCAAAGCAATGGTAGACCTTAATGTGTGCTTTGCTATCTGTCTGCTCCTGTGCAGCAGCAGGTTTAGAACGAATTTATCCTCCCTCTCAGGATCGCTTCTGCTTTCCTGACCTGTTTTACAGGTCCTACAATGAATACCTATAAAAGATAAATGAACTGGAATCACTATTGCTGGAGAAGAAGCAACCAATAGTCCATGGAATTGCGTCTTGTGGCATGCATACTAAGATTCGTTACTTCAATTCATATGTTATGTGGACAGGTGCTCTGAGCCCAAGGATTTTTTAGTCCAAATGCAAAAGCCCAAAGGCGAGGTCCATACCTTCAACCTTTGCAAAACCATACTGGTCGGGCAATCGCTAAATATTGGCCTTACAATTCAGGAAGACCCAATAATATAGGACAGGGTCATTGGTGGGACAAGAATTGTATGATAACCTTTCTTACCCAAAGGAGACCACCAATATACATGAGACGTATTAATTGCATACACATGGATAGGACCTCTAAATTTGGTTAATCCACAGGTAACCTATTACCAAAGATTCAATGATGGATTTTCTTTTTATAAACTAACCTTGTCGGGTGGCCCCTTTGCTCCTCCAAATAGAATTTCAGCACTGCAGCGCAATCGAAGTCATAGATTAGAATCTCTCTCTTTTTAGATAAACGTAGTTTAGAATCTTTAAATTATAGAATGAGAGAGAGAGAGAGAGACTCGCAAGATTCCTTGATTGACAGGATTGAGGACCCCTTTCTACCGATGACATATCCCATACTTCCAGGAGGAATATTAAGCACCGATAGGATTTCCTCTTCCTCTTCCAGAGCATTCCCTTCTGCAATGAGGTTAGCTGCAAGAATAATCAAACTTTAGCATGACCCTAGCCCCAAAGAGTTTCTTAACAATTGCTTAATTAAAAAATTGCAGGACACGAATTTATGTTCATGAAATCATGCCAGTTGCTTTTATGAAGCACATAAACAACGGATGTATACATAAATCAGGGTATACCATGTACGGACCTTCTATTCTCGTTGCATCCCAGATAAGGTATATATGAAATGTATATGGTTTTGATCCTCCATGATTAAAGGCTATACTATTTCTAAAGTCAGGTTCTAATTAAATTACACTTGGAGTCTTATCCAATATCTCTTAGGGACTGTTATTTCCACGAGTAAAGCTGTTAATTACACAAGGGGTCCTCACACATGTAAGAGGAAACCTTGTGAACTAACAAATTTACTCATGGACAAAAAAATTCCCCATCTCTTTGATAGTTTCAGAAAGCATATAATCACCTCCCTCGCCTCCTACTCCTATATTATGCACTATAATTCATTGAGAGGTTTATGGCATACTAACTTTGGACCTTCTAAAAACAACCTGCCAATGGAAACTAAACACAAAAAAATGCAGAGAGAAATAATCATGCAACTTAGGTGTAAGGTTGATGCAGAACAATGTTTAGTAGGGATTAGGGAAAAAGGAGATAGAAAGAAGGGAGAAGAGGAAGAAGAACCATTCCCGAAGGCCAAAAATTGTAGTCTAGTCAATTAATATTCAACTCTAATATTCGACGATGTGGGATTACATCACTTTATAGGAAATACGAAACCCTATGCTAGTATAAATAGGAAACCTAATTCATCAAGGAAATTAACTTCAAGATTAAAAAACAAATAAAAAAAAGAACTTCTAATTAGTAATTACTGCCTACTATAATTAAAACATTGAAAATATACTCGCTCCTTACCACAAAAAGAGTCCCATTTGCAAATTTTACAAGTACTAAGGATGTATTTTTGTTCCATGCTTATCCCTAAAAATAATAAGTTGTTAGTTTATAAGTGATGACATGATAATAAAATTATGATAGCAAGAAGATACTATCTCACTTATACTACTATCAATGAAAAGAGGACCTTTTGGTGGAACAAAAAAAATTGCAAATGGGACGCGCTATATGGAACGGAGGGAGTATTATTATTACTACATAACTACAAAATACCTAGACCTCCATCAAAGTCGATTATTGCTGCACTGCAACTTTTTCCAAGGGACATGGGCATATTTGGTGTCGAGATATTTTTCACCATATCAAAGATACCGAAGCTGGGAATATATTTTCCTTCCCTTTTTTCTTGTCCTCTATTAACGCAAGCTTTCAGAACAGTCTATCCCTAACATGTTATTTAGAGGAAGATCTGCCTTGACCACCAATCAAATTGAGTTGATTGATTGAGTAGCCAGTTAGGGGAGCCAGGACTCCCATAAGCAAGAGTTTTTTAGACCAGACTGTAATAGTTTAAACATTTAAAGTAGTTGATTGTTAATTTAAGATGTTATCTCTCAAACTGGCTTGAGATTGATTTGATAGATAGATTTAATTCCACACAGTTATTATGTGGAGTTTCTTTTCACCTTTTATAGGAGAATGGACAGTCTCGACCTCCTAAAACATCCAACTAATTCCTTGGACACACATTGGGCACATGATCCACCCCAGTCGCACCATAATGTAGCCCAGTTATTCCAAACCCAAGTCTATGTCAGTGGCCTTTAGGAGTTGGCAAAATTCATCATCTGACGTCTGCATTTATTTAGTAAAGTTCAGCAGCCAAACCAACCCCTTTGGTTTTGTTAAGTGAAGTTTTTTAGTTTAGACAAGCAATTTATATGGGATACAGTAGTGCAAGTTATTTAGTTTAGACAAATCTGATGCTTGCCCCGATATCTCACTACCATGGTTGCACCCTTCGAGGTCCACTCCTTCCCCCATTAGCACACACATACATAAAATGACAGATAATGATTCCCTACATGTTAAGATATATGCATAACTCAGTGCATGACAGGAAGGACACCTGGAATAGATGGAACAGATGGCCAATCTGCATATTCATTATCATTGACGCAGAAACATCGACAATAAAGAGCCCCATGAACAGCAAGTTGCCATAAGGATTGTTCATTCAACTGCTCCATCATCTTGTGGTAAATATAAGGAAGAAAGCGAACATCATCTGCAGCTGCTCAAACCATCAGTTCAGACAAGGGTCTGTACATCCAAAACTTAGGATCCTGAGGAATGAAGGTACATATATGTCAATTTGAGAATAAAAATACATGTATAAACAGCTAACGGATATGCACAATAACGTGACCACAATTACTACCTGTACATGCAACCATCTACAGCCAACAACAAAAAACTTTAAAAGGACAAAATCTCAACTCATAATCTTTTATCCGAAACAAGTTAGGGTAAGCTGAAAATGAATCCCATAAGAAAGCGAAAAAGTAGGAAGACAAGAAGAAAAACTAGAAGCTAAAACAGGTAAAATAACAAAGAATAAAATACAAATAGATAACAACTAATAATATATGATAGAATGAAAGAAAGAAAAATAAATTAATTAATAAAACAAACCAACGTATATAAAAAATAGCCGATGTTAGTGCTTACATGAGAGTCATTCTCATTTTTTGTGTCACTGAATTTCTTAATGATATCCAGTGTGGTATTTCATTTTAGCTTTGCTGCATTTGGTTTGAAGAAAATGGAAGGGGGGAGTTATGGTTGGGGAAGAAAACACATTTTATGAATGGAGAAAGTTGAAGATTTTCCATGACCTTCGTGAAAACTAATTATTTACTAATGATAAAAGAGATATGCTCAATTATGTCTTACAACCTGATGCAATCATATAGCCACATAAGTGAATATTTACCCTCATTTAACACGGGGAAATAGCAAAACCCATGAATTTGAAATTATCAGACTCAAGGAAAATTAAAGAACCATCAAAAGATGCCATGGAAAGAGTTTCATAAAATGCCTTTTACTGACCTCTCTTAGAAGGGTGCGGACTTCTTTCTTTTCAACATATGATATACCTACAGCAGCCACAATTGTGTGCATCATATTTTGGTAATGAATACTAACCCAGAAACATGAAAAGAGAATCACTAGTACATAATTTTATATGGAAGGGAAGTGACAGATATGTGTTAGGTGCTTCAATGACAGATGTGCAAATATCAACTAACTAAACACATCTGCTGCTATTTAACGGTATAAGTTGCAGTGCATATACTGTTTCTGCACGATATTTCCTACACTACTTGAAGGATTAGATGGTAGGCATCAACTTAAAGGATGCCAATAGAGAGTACAGCCCAGCATCTCTTCTTACTTCTATTTAGAAAACATTAGATCATCAATTTCCCACACTTCCTTATGTACAAGTGTATTTATAAACAAAGTTACACAATTCTATGCACCGTTTCAATCTAATTAAGATAGAAATGGAAATAGAAAGTACTAAATTGCATTCCTAAGAGTTAAACAGCATACAGAATGCAAAAGTTTCCATGATCAAATTGCTAATTAGATTAAAATTGTAAATGTTCCCTCATCATAGTAAGCTTCTGTCCTGAATCCATCGAAATTTACTTTTATACTCCATTCATCCCACCTTAACAATCCTTTCCTTTCCCTAAATAACAGTCCCTTCTGAAAATTTAAAAATACCAAGTCTTAAAATATCCCAACTAACCCTCGATATTACTCTTTCTAAAGCAAGATGTACACATTCCCTTTCATCATACTTACAAGTTACAATTAACGAGAACACATTAGAAACCCAAGCTTTTCATTAATAATTTTGACTTTAAAGTGGGGAATTCTTTTTTGTGGGGTTGAAGGGCATAATAGCAAATCTTGTAGAAGAACATGAAGCCAAGGTTGTAAAAAGTTATACATTAAATTTAGGCCAGTTACATAACATTTTTCAGCAAAGTGCATATAGAATCTTTAGTATGCCCAGATTGGCCTGCAAGCAGAAAGCTCCCCCTCAAAAACATCATACAGCGCTTCCAATTTATTACATGGCATAAGCATAGCAGCACCAAATGTTTATAACAAAAAGAAATTAGAAGAGAACATTTTAAAATGCACTACCTAGCTGTTATCCTAAACTCACACCACACATGGAGAGGGAAGCTGAGTAATATTTCATTTATGATCCCTTGCCCACGTGCAAAAATGAACTAAAAAATTTCAGCACCCAAGTCATTAATTGATTAACTCTCAAGATTTATCAGGATTGAACGTCCTAGCCACAACAAGAAAAGAAACATGACAGGTCACTTTTAGAGGGGTAAATGGATCCCAAAAAGTCTTCACCGGGACATCCAAACCAACTGGCTCCAATGCCAAAACAGAATTTGCATTTGCAAAAAGGAAAAACAATTATGTACATAGTTTAGAGAAGCAGATGTAACATACATGTGAAGCAGGCAGAAAACAATCATAATCACTATGAAATAAAAGGATATTAAAGTTCAACAATTAATGAAGAAAAGAAAAGGAGAATTCAATATAGATGTGATACCACAATAGTGTGGATCTGCAAGGAGGCCAACAAAAGAAATATAGTTATCCAGTAATTTTTTTCGTCCAAGTTGTTTCTCTATCAGATAATAGGCAACCTGTAAGAGAGAGAGATGAGCAACCCACCGTGACAATAGAGATCTGTATTGCTGTAAAAAAAGTGCATTATTTTTCACTATTTGAAACTTGGTACGTTATGATTTGATTAGGATTCAAGATTTGACCTGAGTTGTTCTATATGGTATCAGAAAGAACTATCAAAAGCTCAAGTCGGGTTGTCGGAGGTGGGGACACAAAGGCAGTTAGTATTATCCTAGAGAGACGTTCAGAGGTGGGGACACGAATGTCGTTGATATTGTCTCACGAAGGCACGGGGATGTTAAGACTTTAAGTGGCGGAGTTTGTAACACCCAAGTGCTACATCGAAATATATGAGATAATTTGACATGTATATAATTATCAATAATACCTTCAGTCTTCGGTCATAATTGAAAGTCCAATAATAATCTAGAAAGGGGGTTAAATAGATTATTACAGATTTAAAAAATATCTTAGGTCTTTTTGATTTTTTTTGTAATTAATTTGCAGTGTTAGAAATTAATATGCAAGACTGTAAAAAATCAATCACACAATACACAGAGATTTGTCTGGTTCACAACATACATCCCGGGTATGCTGCTACGTCCAGTCTCAAGCTCCTCTCCAGGACTTAAGATCCTATTACTATCAGTAATAAATACTCCTTAAACAGGCGAAGAAGCCTTTACAAAGTTTTATAGACAAACTTCCAACTGTTTCCAACTAATCTATCTTGGACAGCAAGCTCCCAGCTTCCAGCTCCCTCCTTAAGCTTAGTTGTACTTCTTTTGAGTTCAGTCTTGGTCGAAGAATTACTCGTCTTTCTCACAGGTACATAAAATAAACTAACTCTGACCTTTTCTCTTTTTACAAATGATTTTACAACAATATGCTTCTTAAAAAAGCAGATAAGAATTTAGTACTGATTGATGCTTCTTAAATAAGCAGATATCAATTAAAGAGCAAATGTATTTATAAAAGTTCAAAAACTTTTATACTTGAGAAAATATGCTTCTTTGTAAGCAGATATTAATTTGTACTTTGATCAAATAAAGCTTCTGTGTAAGCAAATATAAAAATTATGCTCTGTTATAAAAATTTAAATAACTTTTATATTTTATGTGAAAAATGCTCCTTGAAAAAGCAAATAAATCAATTTTAGCTTTAGCTCAAAAATGCTTCTGTTTAAGCAGATATATAATTTAATGCAAATTTATAAAGAATTATTCTTTAAGGAGTAAAGAAAAGTCGCTTTAAGTTTAAACAACTTTTAGAGTAAACAAATAAGTTGTTTTAAGCTTTGAATCAAATATGTTTCTATTTAAGCAGATATATTCACTTAAGATTGTGAAAAAAAAGTTTAAATAACTTTTATATTATGCAACAAGTATTTTATGAATAAATGAATTTATGGTCAAATACTTCTGATGATAGATAAGATTTGTTTCTTAGATATTCTTTAACAAGTATTATATGAATGGTTTTTATGTGTCAATACTTGTATAAAACGAATAAATCAATTCAAACAATATTAATCAAGTATAATATATAAGTCAGTTAAGCACAAACTAATATAACAAATATTATTGTTTAACTCTAATAATATATAAGAATATTTTATCTATTATGTGAACTTTTATAAATAATGTCACTTAGTACTACAAGGAATCGTACAGTTCGAATTCCTCTTGGTAGAGGTGTATCTTCGTAGCCTTGCGGCGTCTAAGTACGACAAAATTTATAATTTCACAATTGATATTTATATAAATATTTTCAATAGATCACTACGATTCTCAAATCCGGTTCAGATGATTTCCCTTTTTGGAGGAATATCTCAGTGTTATTTTGAGCTATCAAGTGTCGTATCTATTTTACGATATTTATATAAATAATATCAATAAAAGGTTACTGAAAACTATAAGGAATCGTACGATTCGAATTCCTTTCCGTAGCCTTGCGGCGCCCAAGTATCATTTTATTTGATAAATAGATGAAATATAGGTATATAGAATTGTGTATAACAATGTATATTCATATATCTATAAATATAAATAAGCCAGAGATAATTCAAATAAAATAAATCAAACAACTTATCTCAATTTGCTTAGACCAATTTTTCTCTTCTCAAATTTTTAGAACTTTGATAAAAAGAGAGAGAAAGCTTCTTAGAGAGAGAGTATGTGTAAGAGCAATAAGTTTTTCTTTTTAAGTGAATTGACAAATTGAAAATGAAGAAAAGACCTCCTATTTATAGATTTTTTAGGTTGGGGGCAAAATGGTAATTTGTAAAAACTGATTTTGAATTCACGGTTCAGATGATCAATTTTTGAAATTAACGGTCCAAATGAGAACTAATTTTACGCGGAAGTGATTGTAATTCTGCCTGGGCCAAAATCAATCAACTTATCATTTAATGCTCTTATTTGACCAACACATGTTTAAAGCCAAAAATTAATGCAAGTACACTTCACGCGGTTTTAGTCCCAAAAAGAGTGTCACCCACACAGTTTTTCTTTTGAAACAATTGCCAGCACATGCATGCATACTTCGTTTATATATATATGATTTTTATATATAACACATGCATGCAAGCTTTATACACGATTTTTAATCCCATATTTGTCAACACATTTACACATGTATGCTACTTTCATTATAATGCATGCATGGTTTGGATAAATATATAATATACATATGAACTATAGCACATGCATGCAAACATTTATAACATATATAGTATATACATGATTTCAAACATGTCAGCTCACACACACATTAAGTCCCAAAAAGAATGTCTATATTAAAAACACTTAGTATGTAATCACACTTAATATATATATATATATATATATATATATATATATATATATACAGGAAGGATCAAGAGCAGAATTCTTAAATAGTAGAATGCCTTAAGTAGCAGAATTTTGTCAAAACGACGCCGTTTTATAGGGACGCAGTGGCATTTTTGTAAATACGCGGTGGCATGGTATTTACAAAAATGTCACCGCGTCCCTATAAAACGGCGTCGTTTTGACAAAATTATGCTACTTAAGGCATTATGTTATTTAAGAATTATGCTCTTGATCCTTTCTGTATATATATATATATATATATATATATACGGTTTTTATATATATAACAATATATCATATATGTTACTTTAATATATATATATTATATATGCATGCATGCATACACACACCCGTATATATATATATATATATATATATATATATATATATAATATTTAGAAAACATGCAATGATTACATTTATATATATACTTATAACATATATATATTATAAAATAATACATATAATATATAAGTAATGATTACAACATATATATATATATATATTTATATTTGATAACATATATATATACGGTTTTTGAATATATAATTATATAAAACTTATATAATATATATATATATAATAAAATAATTTTGCCCAATTTTGAAATAAATTTTTTTTTGAGATTTTTAAATAATAAAATTAATTTGAGAATAAATAGAAAATGCCCACAAGTCAAAAAATGATTTAATCAAAATCTTCATCTTCTTTTCAAATTCGGTCAAACAAGCATTTGATGATCAACATATGATTTTTGTCCCACAATGCATGACCCAATTCATTTCCAACACATTAACAAGCATTGTCCCAATATAAGTGACCCATTTGATTTAACACTTTAAAAATCAAGATCAAGAAAATCAATTAAATAAAATTTAGAAAATATTTTTGATCAAAGTAAATAAGATAATTAAAACAATTATAAAAATCCTATGGAGAGGATTCTACCCTTTTAATTTATTTACTAATTATTGTTATCATCAAAATAAAACTAAAAGTTGGAGACCCAACAATAATCTTTTAGGTAAGCTTATGGTGGGTCCAAGGAAATACTAAGACAGTGGATTGAACCTTGATACGTACTTTATGATCTCCTCAAGTGTAATATTAGAAAAATAAATTAATTAATTAAAATAATTAATAAAAATAATAATAATAATAATAATAATAATAAATAAATAAAATAATAATAATAATAATAAGATAATACAAATAAAATAAAATTAATTGGGTCAAACTAATTTCTAAGTATTTAAGTTTGGGCTTGATAAACTATTTGAGCCCAATTTAAAGTGTTGGGTTTTAAAAACTAAATTGGAATATGAATAACATTAATACATTAGGTTAAGGCCCTCCCTAATTCATGTACTGGCATAATCGACTAGAGAGGGTTTTGACAACACAAAACAAAGAGGGGGAAGAGGAAGAAGAAAGGTTGTGGAACAAAAAGAAAATTTGGAAACAAGATTGTGAGAGAATAATCAACATAAACGTATCTCCAAAAGGTATTCATTAGATTTATTTTTGAATATAACATAGTTAATTTCATTAGTGTGATTACAGTCTATTTTAAGAATTTTATTTTGTGGCTTGATTAATAAAATTTGTTAATATAATTTTGATTTGTAATTGGGATATATGATATACGAGATAAGGAAATTAATGGCAATTACAGGTTGATGTGTAAATATATATATATATATATATATATATATAGGTATAAGGTTCAATGTCATATTGACGGCATTATTTTACAAAAGAAACCATCTGATCTTTGTAGTCAATGGATTATTCAAATGATTTAATTAATTATTATAATATACTTTTAAGCTAAGTTGTGATTATACATGTATATTTTATCGTGAAGGTTATATTCAGTTAGTAAGGTACAGGATGTTTGCATGTTAGAATAGTAA
This sequence comes from Panax notoginseng, assembly GCA_016801055.1. Taxonomy (NCBI): domain Eukaryota; kingdom Viridiplantae; phylum Streptophyta; class Magnoliopsida; order Apiales; family Araliaceae; genus Panax; species Panax notoginseng. The sequence continues at coordinate 21,881,129 of CM029013.1, read as the reverse complement.
CTAGTAGTAAGGTACAGATGTTTTAAGGAATTAATAAAATTATATTATTATCATTGAGTATATTAGATTAAAATAGTATCTATACATTATAAAATATACGAAATGTATTCCTAATTTCATAGGGTGTATGAACTAATATTAAAACTGTTAAAGTTATAAAAAGAAAATATAAAAATTTATAATTTAGTAATTTAGTAATTTAATTAATGGTCTTATATTATTTTGATAATTATATACATCGGATTGAGAAGATCTAGCAGTGTGATATTTGAGTTGGTGAATTATTTTTGTATTCTATTTAGGTACGGATTTTGTACTTCGTTTCTTGAATGTGCTTCTATTTCCTATATCAGTTATGTAACATTTTGTCATTTGGAAATTTGTGTTTTTGAAACTTCATTCGTTTGAATCATTCTTCATATATTTTCATTCACATTCGGGAGTTGTTTTGATCATTGATACCTTGTGATAATTAAGTATGTTCGTATTTGATAATTCGATGTCATTTGGAGATAGTCATGTAAGTCTTGTGATTTGAACCCCTTTTGGCTTACATTTTGTAGTTTGATCCTTAGGGTATACTTGAGTTAACCACATCTGGGAGTACCACATGCATGTCCTCTTGACACAACGACATGACACCTTCTGTGGCGCTGTGATCAGTTCACGGCGTATCCTTTTGTATGCTCTAGGTGTGAGCTTTGGCCATTTGATATATTTGTTCAGGATACGTATGGGTCGACCCAGTATTTGATTTGATTTGTTTGGTGGATTAATGACGTATGTGTCGTGCATACTATCCATTTTGATTTGCATACATCATGCTACCGATTTGGCTATTTGTATTTGAGCTCAGTATGAAATTGTTACCTTATAAACATTTGACTCATCCTTATTTTGTTTAGAATCCTTTTGACTATAGTTGTCCGTTCGACGGTGATAATCATTTGTACATTGTCTCACTAATTTAGATATATTCATAATTGGTTAGTAGTTTGTATTTGTATTTGTTTGTATTTGTTGTTCATTAAGCTCTTTTAGTACACATATATTGTTTTATATATGTGCATCTTTATATCCGTACTAGGCATTTGACTCATGTTTTTCTTTCGACAGATTTGCAGGGGCGATTTAGGGTTTCGTGTGAAGAGAGCTACTTTTGATCCAAATAAGTAGATTTGTTTGAGACTATTATTAGACTTGGATTTTTCTAATATGTTGTAGATGGATGTTTGGGCAATTTTGGCTTTTATGTTTAAAAGTAGAGACTATATTAATGTGGAGTTCCTTCTATTTAAATTGGCATATGTGACAATTGGTACTCAATCTAATTGGAAACATTTTGAAGTTTATTAGAGGATTGTATTTATTATGTTTGTGCGTGACATCCCTTTCTCTTTGAAAAAGGGCTGTTACATCAAGGATGAAGAATACAGAGAGTGGAGAACTGGAAAAACAAAATGCAGAACCAGGTAGCTTAACACAGTATAATATTGTAAAATTTTAAATGAAAGCGTCCATCATTATTTTATTTATTTAGCATCAGCTATACAAGAATCAGACCATGTTGTCTAGAAGGTGAGTAAAACTTAACAACCTAAACCAATTGGGTTTGACGAGTATAGGCTAATACGTTACTTTAGTTTTTCTGTCAAAAATAAACCTCCAAGAGAATAATACAGAAGCATTAACAAAAAGAGACTTGTACCTGGGTATCCACAACATTGTGCAGCCTGATACCAAATTGGAAGTACAATGCCTGCATTTAGCACAATAGTCAGATGGAAAAATAATGGAATGAATGATGAGTAAATATTGTAGGATTACATAATTTTCTTAAGACCTCACTGTCCCGTTTGCAGTCATGAATAACTTTTGTGATGTAACTAGACTCAAGAGCAGGCTTACAGGCTTTCATTAGCATGTTTCCACCTTGAATAGCATCTATTAGGTATATAGCATCTGGAAAAGCAAGCAGCGAAAAAGCGAAGGACTTGCATTAATTAAATTGCCTCCTAATAAATCTTAATTAACTCCTAACAGAATCGCATGTATGAACTGTAACAATCAATAACAAATGTTACTTTTTTTTGTTCAAAAGTTTAAGAAATCAAAATTTTTATGATACCCAGATTCTATGCTTTGAAAGTTTAAACCATATAAAATAGCAACTAGTAGTTCTTGAGATCCAAATTAAGTTATACCTCTGTTTGCAGTAGAAAGGACACAATTCCCTGGCCTCAATGACAATTATGAGATACATGCTACACACAATATTTCCTTCACGATATGGGGTCGCACATATGAGCCTAAATTATTTATTCAGTAGTACATTCATACTAAGCTAGTGCTTACAAGTTTTAATGTCTCGCATTTGTTTTTAGCTTTGTATTGTTAAGGTGTTTTGGATTTAGAAGATTACACAGGTAGACGTCCCTATCGGTTAATAAAATTTTGTTATCCCATTTTAAGTAATATTTTGCAGATATGGATTTCCAACAAAATGGAATCAGTTTAGTCAGTTTCTGTATCATTGAAAAGGAAAGATCGTTCTTTGACAGCAATATTCTGTTGGCAGAACATAATAACAGCTTCAAAAAAACACCATTACATAATAGAAATGTTATCTCCCTTGATATGCACACACCAAAAACCCAAGTGTTGACAACTAATACTACCATAATGCTAACAAAAGGTTATATGATTTTACAACCAACTTTGAGGAAAACTTTATATTACAACAAACAAGAAAGTAATTTTATGATCTTTCACATTGTTGAAGGAGAGTTGTATATATATTTTCTCAGTTTGTGTGTGCATGTCAGATTGGTGACGTAACAACCTTTATGAAATGAAACTAAGGAATCATCCAGCATATGACATGAAAGTTAGGTGTGTATCTTGAAATAATGTAAGAAAGCAGAAAGACCTGCATGATGCAGAGAGTTCCATATCGACAGAGGTCAACACCCTCACAATCAAAGCCAATGATAAATTGCTTTTCAGGTGAGGGATACAGAAATTCAGAAGGGAGTTGAGATTCATGGGTGACTATATGAATCGATGCCGGAGATAGAAGTGCTTCTGGGGGTTTGCCACCTGTAAACATTTGAGAACATTCAGCAAACATATGAAATACAGAAGGAGCTACATCTTGAATTCCGGGATAGGTAGAGCTAGTACAGAACAAACAAAAAAGGATAAGCCACGGGATGAACTGCTCTCCCATTTTAGTGAACTACTATTTGATTATTATTTTTCTTGGCATTGGTCTGCCTTAAACGTGTAACATGTCCAATTAATCACTAATTCAGCTCATGCTAAAAGGTGTCATCAATCAATTGACACAAGAGAGCAAGTAGAAAGAATTCTGATCACAAACTCTTTAGGGGCCAGCCACACTCCTACCATTTCCTCCCCAATTTGAGTTCCAGTCTTTCCTTTTATCATAAACTATAAAGAATAGGCGCAACCAAGTGATAACCCAATTCTCAGAATATAATATGTTTATTTTACTTGAAAAATACCAACTGATTAAGCAATAGAACAGTACCAAAATGTAATACTTGTCAGAACAATGAGTCTATCTTTGGTTGAATAAGTAAACGGATAAATCCATTCCTAGGCATTACACACGTAACTCTAATTGAAGTAAACAAATGGTACCAATATTCTTTTTTCTATAAGGCCTAAATATAGATTAATACCTTAACTTTGCAATTAATGCAATTGATCAGACACATGCATACACTTGTTAAGGAACTTACAACTTTAAGCTCAAATTTCATGCAATTATAAGCTGACATTACGAATACATGGGGGAAAGGATAAATCTCCACAAAAGCAACAAAACCCAAAATCCCCCAACCCAAAAAAACATTAAAAACTATAGAAAAGAGAAAGAAAAAAAAAAGAGCTGAAATAAAAATCCATAACCAGAAGCTATAAATGATCAAAACCCATAAAGATAAAGACATTGTAACAATCTAAGGAAAAATTTAATTATAAAAAGGAATGACCAAAACCCAGAAGAAAAACCTTAAAAAGAATAAAACCAACTTATAGAAACAGACACTTGTAAAACCCGATAAAAGTCAATGTCTCAAAATAAACCAAAATTTAGTACCTAAACGAAACAAAGCAAAACAACAAACGAAAAAAGAAAAGCAATAGTATTTACCTGAGGCAGCAGGAAGAGGAATGCATATCTGGTGGGGAGAAGTGGCAAACGCCATTTGATCAAAACCTTTTTTCTAAAACAAAAACACAAATCTTTGTCTGTCAATGCAATTATTTTAAACAATTCCTCATGTCAAAATCAATTATTCTTAACATTTAAGGAAGTTTTTAGAACTTACACTCTTGTATTCTTCTTACTCCCAGTCCCAGCTCAATCATACCCCTCAATTACCGCATTCTTTTCTTGAATGAACAAGTAATAAATAGGGCCTCCCATTATATTTATGGAAATACTATGACGGCACATACAGCTCACATAAAACAGCTCACATAACTCGTAAGGGTGTGTAATCAGTAAATACTGGTTCAAACCGGACCGGTATCAAACTAGATTGGTATCTAACTCGACTGGTATCGAAATTAGCCAAATTTCGGTACCAATACCTGTATCGGTTGTACCGGTTTGATATCGATTTTTATCGAATAAATATCAAAAATTAATATAATTATTATTTTTATTATTATCTTATTATTATTTTTTATTAATATTATTATTATTTTATTATTATAATCATTATTTTATTATTATTATTAATTATTTTTAATAAAAAAATTAGAAAACCAGTATATACTCATAAAAATTAAAATTTATGTACCGAAACCGATACTAAAAAATTGGTATATACCGATTTTTTTATATCAAACCTGGATCAGTTATTTTTGTACTGAATCGATTGATTTGATCCGGTCCGAAAAACCAAAAAAATAAAAAATATGTACATTATTTATGTCCACTACATTTATGAATAAAGTACTGAAAGGATATGGATATCTCAACTAGGCCCAACACACAAGGCCCAAATATTTGGACAGGGCAAAGGCCCAAGGTTCTTCCCACTAGGCCCAATGTTCTCTCTCTCCCTCACTCTCTATATATATATATACAACATAATAGGATCAGGATTAAGAGCATTCTCCTTAAATAATATTCCTCCTTAAATAGTATTTTTTTATTAAAATTACGTCATTTTGGAGAGACACAGTGGTATTTTTATAAATACGCGGTGGTATTATATTTATAAAAATATCACCGCGTTCCTCCAAAACAACGTAATTTTAATAAAAGAATGTTATTTAAGGAGGAATGGGCTATTGATAATATCTAATTAACAAAATAGTTTTGAATTCCGTTCTTCATCCTTCCGACTCGCCCTCTGCCTACTCGTTCCGAGCTCGCAATGTCTCCTGCCATTCGTAAGCAGAGGACGGCTAGTATATATATATGGAACAAAGTTAAGGATACAGAAGAGGTTTGATTGAGCTTTCTCATTCTCTAAAATTCTATGTCCCTGGCATATTGTTAATGCCTAAAAATGCTTGTACTGATATTCTCCCGGCGGTTACGGCCGTGCGGATCGCCGGTTTATTATTATTGTGCAGTTTCTCTTGCTATTTCTGGGTCTGGGCATTGCTTTTACTAGTCTTGGTATGTTTATGATCCGATATTTCAGCTTTAGAGAATGTAAATGTGAGAATCCCAGTAACAAATACAGATACTAGATTCCACCCCTGTTTTCAACAACTAAGTAGCTTTCAAAATTGGATTAGGCCCCCATCTAGCCTGTTGCATTCCATGAATGATTCTCACCTGTTTAGGCGGGCTTCTTTTGCTCCTCAAATAAAAGAGAGAGTCCCCAAGATCGCCTTCATGTTCTTGACAAGGGGACCTTTGCCTATGGCTCCAAGTTTTTTAAGGGGCACGACGGACTGCATTCCATTTATATACATGCGCTGCCATCGTATAATGCAATTTACCCTCCTTCCTCGGTTTTCTATCGGAGGCAAATTCCCAGTCAGGTATCAGCCATCACTATATTTTCGGGTTAAATACTTTTTCAGTCGTAGGTTAAGTTACATATGGCTATCTGAATTTTTTTTTTATTACAATCAACTCACTATACTCGATTTTACTAATAAAAATTAAAAAAATCGTTAAGTCAAAATTTAACTTAACGGAAATGATGACTAGGCAGCTGACTTGTCTTTAAAAAAAGCCCATGTGACAATTATTATACGACTTGGCAGTGATAATATGGATTTGAAGAAAATTTTTATGAAAAAATGGGAAAAAATATTTTAAAGTATAATATAAATTATAAAAATTAGCCAAAAAATAAGAAAATAAATAAATAAAAATAATTATTTTTAATAAAAATTAAAAAACGCAGTTTTTTTTTATTAAAAAAAATTAAAACGCATTTTTTTTAATAAAAATAATTGTTTTTTTATTTTTATTAAAAAAAATTTAAAACTTAGTTTTTTTTAATAAAAATAAAAAAATGAAGTTTTTTTTAATAAAAATAATTTAAAGTCAGATTTTTTAATTAAAAAAATGCAATTTTTTTCTTTTTTTTATTAAAAAAAAAATAAAACGCTGATTTTAAATTTTAAATAAAAATCAAATTTTTTTATTAAAAAAAAATAAAACGCTGATTTTAAATAAAAATGCAAATTTTTTATTAAAAAAAAATTCAAAAATAAAACGCTGATTTTAAATTTTAAAAAATAAAACGCTGATTTTAAAAAAAAAATTATAATTTTTTTTATTAAAAAAATAAAGCACTGATTTTAAATTTTATATAAAAATCAATTTTTTTATTAAAAAAAATATTTAATAAATTTGTTTCTTTTTTTTATTAAAAAAATAAAACGCTAATTTTAAATAAAAATCAATTTTTTTATAAAAAAAAAAATAAAACGCTGATTTTAATAAAAAATATTTAATAAATTTTTTTCTTTTTTTATTAAAAAAATAAAACTCTGATTTTAAATTTTATATAAAAATCAATTTTTTTATTAAAAAAAAAATAAAACGCTGATTTTAAATAAAAATGCAATTTTTTTTTATTAAAACGCATTTTTTTTAATAAAAATAAATAATTTTAATAAAAATAAAAAAATGCAATTTTTTTTAATAAAAATAAAAAATAACATTTTTTTTTAATAAAAATAAAAAAAATGTAGTTTTTTTTAATAAAAATAATTAAAAACGCAATTTTTTTTTAATAAAAAAACTTAACAGATTAATGTTAAAATATTTTTAACTAAGAGATTTTAAAATTTTAACAGTTTAAAAATTAATCTGTTAATTTTTTTTATTATAAAAAAACTTATAAAAAAAATTGTCTTTTTTTTTATTAAAAAAAACTGACTTTTAATTATTTTTATTAAAAAAAACTTCATTTTTTTTATTTTTATTAAAAAAAACTAAGTTTTAATTTTTTTTAATAAAAATAAAAAAACAATTATTTTTATTAAAAAAAATGCGTTTTAAATTTTTTTAATAAAAAAAACTGCGCTTTTTAATTTTTATTAAAAATAATTATTTTTATTTATTTATTTTCTTATTTTTTTTTGGCTAATTTTTATAATTTATATTATACTTTAAAATATTTTTTCCCATTTTTTCAAAAAAAATTTCTCCAAATCCACATTATCACTGCCACGTCGCGTAATAATTGTCACATAGGCTTTTTTTACAGACAAGTCAGCTGCCTAGTCATCATTTCCGTTAAGTCAAACTTTGACTTAACGGTTTTTTTAATTTTTGTTAGCAAAATCGAGTACAGTGAGTTAACTGTAAGAAAAAAAAGTTCAGTTACCCATCTGTAAGTTGACCTATAGTACGATGACTAAAAAAATATTTAACCCCTCTATTTTCTCAACTTTTATCACAAGCACGCATATTTGCCATATATATTTTAGTTTTTCTTTTTATAAGGTTGTTTGTGGCTTTCTATTTGTAGTTGTCATGCTTGTTATATTGAACAGCTCTACCTTTGCCTTGCAATATTATGTTTGGAAAATCCCTAAAATCTTAGACTGATTTTTCATGTAATGGAAGTCACCATATAGTGAGTGAACTTTTTTTGTCCATCAATATAGTGAACTAAGCCTGTTAGTAATCAAGTGCTTACTTTTGGGACAATGTTTGGTTCCTATCTTTTTGCAAGTAAGGTGGGTAACATGGTTATTACAACCACTAATTTGTAGTACTTGGCGGTAGTCAGTGATGAGAAGTAGGAGAGTTTCAGAAGATGATTTGGGCTACTGGTAGGGGCATGTTTGTCCTTGCCTGGATTAACATTATAATCTTGTGGTTTTGAACATGACGTTAAGTACATGATTTAGCAATATTATGGTAATTGATTGGGGTTGGATATTGTCATTTTTCTTAATCTTGAGACCTACTTTTATGTAGGTTGCAGAGTGGGGAAGGATGAGCATGTGTGATGCTGAGAGAAGACTCCTTGCTAATGCATTGCTTGATATATCCAACGAATGGTTCGTTCTCTTGTCCGAGGCATGCGTTCCTCTTCACAACTTCAGCATCATTTACCATTACATATCAAGATCTTGATTCAGCTTTATGGGTGAACCTCACCAATTGGCGCAAAGGTTTGAAATTAATCGAATACTGGCAATTGACATTGTTGAAGATGATACTTATTACCCAAAGTTTGAGCAGTTCTGCAGACCAGCATGTTATGTGAACGAGCACTATTTCGAGCATCCGATCTCTTCATCTCTTGGCAAACAGGACAGGAGCTTTACCTGGGTGGACTGGTCTCGTGGTGGTGCTCATCCTGCTACAGTTGGGAAAGCAGATATGACGCAGCCAGAAAATCATCCAAGGTCAAACATGCATTTACAATAACCAGCCATCTACCCTTTGTATCCATTTCGCAAGAAAGTTTGCACCGAGTGCTTTAAATTCATTATTAGAACATTCATCTGATTTTTTCGGCTACTGACAAGATTTCCTGTCCATTCAATTTTTTTAGAGAAATATGCTCGAAAATGGAACGTGATACTACGCCTCCTTTATACTACCAAATTACATTAGATTGACTTCTTCGTATGTGAAAAAACATTTTGTATAGGAATAGATGGAAACCTGGCTTACCATTACAGAACCAGAACATTTCGTTGTACAAATATATGTAAACATGTAATGAGTCATTATAATCAACTATACAACCCTTCTTAAATACCTATGTTTGTATTAATCTAATTATTTCTTTATAGTTTATTAGGTTACTTAATTTAAATCAAGTTATAGCTTTTTGCATACTGTTAACGCCAAGATCTTTGATGACGTCTCAATCACGTAAGACGCCCTGATCCTGCACAGTAAACACGATCAACACCAAAAGCTTGACGGCTGGACCGTCGGGGGATAGCTCCGGCGTGAGAGTCAATACAGGCGATCACAAGGTTAACAATGGAGGAAAAATGATGAATAGTGTCTGAGTGTGTATTGAAATGATAATGTTGTGTGTAGTGTTATGTTACCTCCTTTCCTTTTGTTATCCTTGCCCCATACGTTCCCCAGACCCGGTTTACTGTGTCACCCACTACCTCCTGACACCTCCTTCCATCCCCGGTCATCTCAGCCGAAAGTGTGTAGCTTATTCTCCTACCTGCTACTACTGTTACCTCCCGCCGGCAATCGGAGTCCCATCATCATTAATGTCATGCAGACAGGTGGCAGGCGTAACAGTCAACTACTGCTTTTGTGATGATCACCGGTCAAAGATAAGATAAGTAATACCTTACGTAATAGACCAACCTCGTGACTAAGCTCAATATTATAGTCAAGTAGCGAGGCCCAAGTTGTTTAACCCAATATGGTAAAGGTGATATAGTCCAAAAGACAAGCCCATTCGGCCTGGCCCAGTAGGAAAAGTATTCTGGCCCAACATTGCCCCCCAGTCTTTTATTAAACAGGATGTTTAGTGGAAGACTGACTGTAAATAGTGCGAGTCCACAGGAAGAAAGGGCCCATTAAGCGCCGGCCCACCTTGGATAATCCACCAAAGCCAAAATCGGACGTTACCCTTTCCTCTCCCACATCTTTATCCCCAATTAATGCGCCGCCCTCGGCTCTCGTGTAAATTTTGAAAAGATCACTCGCTATAAAAGCCGTTACCCATTCTTCTTGGATGGTTCCCTGCTATTTCGAATTCATAAGAGCCTATTGTCTTTTCCTCCTCAAATTTCTTCATTTTCTCTGCAAATTCTCAACAATGGCATCCCAGAACCCAGATACAAGCTCTCCCCTTCGTGTCGTCCCCATTTCCACCGTGACCCCCCACTCAAACCCTGACAAAGAGGTTCCGAGCTCAAACCCCCAAGTCGGTGCCCCGAGTAAGGAAGCTCCGCCTATGGTATCACTTCCCAACCCCTCTGATTTTTTTAAAAATGAGGAAGACTTTCCTCACGCCAACACCCCTTCCACCGTCAATGAGGCTGAGCTCTGCAACATTCGGGCTCGCTATCAAATATCGGATACCCACAGGGTACGGATAGCGGCCTCCGACGAAAGGATGTACCAGCGTCCCGACGGTTGGATCGCCGTTCCGACAACTTTTCTGGAGAAGGGGGTGAGGTTCCCCCTTCACGCCTTCCTGATCACCCTCCTAGGGTTCGTTGGAGTGGGGTTCGCCCAATTGGTGCCGAACTCGTACATACACATACTGGCTTACATAGCCTTCTGCTACGAGATAGGGGTTCCTCCTGCTGTGGACTCCTTTTTTACCCTCTTCTCGGTAGGAAAATCTCGGGAAAAAGGCTTCAAGGTGCTAAATAAGATAGCTCCTAAGCCCAATGCCAGAATCAAGAAGCGGTCTCTAATGGACACTCCTTCGAGCAACCGAGGATGGCATAATAAATGGTTCTTCGTCAACGGGCCCGAAATCTCCTCTGTCCTGGACTGGACCACTTCTGATCGCGTCTCTGCAGACTTCGGAGATATATCCGAGGAACGGATAAGAGAAATGACGCGCATCATAGAGAAGATACCTCTAAAGGAGTGGAGCTTCGGCCTCTTGAGCAAACAAGCATGGTTGTATGACCACAAATTGTCTCTCATCAAGCCGACTTCGATCGATCGGAAGGATCTGGATAGGTATCTCTCTGGTAAGGCTTCATCACCTTCCACCGAGGTTCCACAGGAAGAACTTCCGGCTTCGGAAGCCCATGACGCGAAAATCTTCGACGGAACGGAAGCTGCGGAGGAACCTAGCCGACCTCGACAGAAGAAGAGGGCGGTTCGGAAGGTCCGGTCAAATCCTCAAGGATCTCAATTAGCTTCTACAGCGAGTTTGATTGACTTGCCTGCGAACGAGCGAATGCAAGCTCTTCGGATTAAAAAGAGGAAGACCAAGGTGACTCCTCTGTCTGCCGATGAGCTTCGGGTTCCTCCTTCTGCAGCCGATCCGCCTACCATTATTCCTACGGAGATTCACGTTTCAGAAGACGAGCTCGAAGACCCGACCGAGTCTCCTCTTCTGTCTCGTAAAAGGAAGCAACCTTCCGAGGATCAACCACCACCGCCCCCTGAACCATCAGTGCCCTCCTCGGCAAGATCTTCTCCTTCCGCCTTCAGGAGAGAAGCCGCCTCCTCTCCCACCATATGGCCGGAGTTTAATGCCAACTTTCCTTTCCAGCTGTTCGAATCCTTTGTCCGGGAGACTGATGACCATCGGTTCGGAAACAGCTCGATTAGGGACTTAATCGAAGAAGGCATAAGCTATCAGGCTAAGGTTAGTTGGTTCAACTTGAAATATTTGGAAATCATTTGTTTTATCTGTTCCTTCTACTAATTCACCAACTTTCTTTAACCGTCTGCAGGCAAATGCTGTCTTCGGCAGACTTCTCCCCCGATACAGAGAGTCCGAAGCCGAAAAAGATGCGGCTAGGCGGGAGAAGGCCATTCTGGCTTCGGCTCTGGAAAGGGAGAGAAGGGCCCATGGTGCCACTCTCCTCAATAATGAAGGCCTCCAGAAAGATGTGAATAATTTAAAAGAGAAACTGGAGACAGCCGAAGCCACCCACCAACTGACCATTACTACGAGCATAGATCTGGTTCGCCGGAACGAGGTCCTCGTTGGGAAGAATGAGACGATGGTGAAGACCAATAAAAGCTTGGCCGTCCAAGTACACGACCTTGAGGCCAGGGATCTGAGACATCTGAAGGAGCGGGCAAAACTCGAAGAGGAGCTCCGTGAACTTCGGGCTCTGAGAGATTTGGGTCCTCCTCTAACCGGAGATCTTCGGAGGGAAGTTCAACAAGAATACCGAAAATCTGCCGAGTTGAACGAGGAGATCATCCAGATGTTCTCGGATGGGTTCGACGAATGCCGAAGCAAAGACAAGGCAAGGCTTGTTGCTGCCAAGGTTGACCCGACCATCCTGGACTCTTCGGAAGACGAAGCCGATCCGTAAAGATGACTCTCTTTTCCCTTAGCTGTTAGGATTCTTGTAAAGCCTCTATTTTGTAAACAGCATTATGTAAATAAAATATCAGCATTATTCCCTATGACTTCGGTGTATTTACTGTTTACCAACACTTCAATAACGATCCAATCTTAAAAAAGATGTGCGAGCTCCTTTGCGGACTTAACTTAAACTGTTAATTAACAACCAGGTAAGTCGTATAACAGATAAGATGAAGTTACAGAACTTGGCATTCCGAACTCAACACTTAGAAAAATTTATGCAATAATAACAAAGTAAAGGAATACTTATTCGTTACCAAAGCGTGAGGTAGATGCCGTGAGGCTCCTGACGAAGTCTGAATGACCACACTTGCCTACCCCGAAGGGCCTGACAAGGTCCTAGGGAACATCTACCGATGTGGCTACCATCGAATGATCAGCGAGTCCGCCCGAACCTCCTTACATCGATGACGTTCGCCTACCACGAAGGGCCTGACGAAGCCATAAGGACCACCTGCCAATAAGGCTACCATCGAATGGTCAGCGAGTCCGCCCGAACCTCCTTACATCGATGACATTCGCCTACCACGAAGGGCCTGACGAAGCCATAAGGACCACCTGCCAATAAGGCTACCATCGAATGGTCAGCGAGTCCACCCGAACCTCCTTACTTCGATGACCATTGATTTTACCACCCTTGGTAAAAAATAATATGGGATCCAGGATTTGACTACCACGCGGGGTATCAAATAAATTGGCTGCCATCGAATGGCCAGCGAGTCCTACCATACCTCCTTACTCCACTGTGACCTTAGGACAAATGTGAAGATCAGTTGTGAAAAAAGTAACTTTTTATTGATGATGAACGATTATGTACAGACTCCCAGTGGACTGACTTAGTTTCTATTGAAAGTACTTTCGGAGCCTGCCTGCGTGCCACGTGTTCTTAATTTCGGATCCATCCAAAGCCTTCAGTCGATACGTCCCGGGCTTTGGTACTTCGGCCACTTCATACGGTCCTTCCCAGTTCGGCATTAACTTCCCGGTGTTCTGCGGTGCAGAGGCTTCGGCCTCTCTGAGAACGAGGTCTCCCACCTCAAATCTTCGGAGCTTTACCCCTTTGTTGTAATGCTTGGCAACTCTCCTTTGGTAGGCTGCAAGTTTAATCAAAGCCACTTCTCTGACTTCTTCTAACAGGTCCAAGTTGGCCTTTAGTCCTTCGTCATTGTAGATCTCCCTGAACTGACTAACTCGAAGACTTGGAGATCCGATCTCAACTGGGACCAGGGCATCAGTGCCGTAGGCCAGTCTGAAAGGCGAGTCTCCTGTTGTTGTTCTCGGTGTAGTCCTGTAAGCCCACAATACGCTGAGCAGTTCCTCCGGCCATCTTCCTTTGGCTTCGTCCAATCTGCGCTTGATCCCGTTTAGAAGTGTTCTGTTGGTCACTTCGACTTGCCCATTTGACTGTGGATGAGCCACTGAAGTCTTCCTGTGCTGGACTCCCAGTTCTTTCAGAAAGCCTTCAAATTTTGATCCCACAAACTGGCGTCCGTTGTCTGATATCACCACTTGAGGGATCCCGAAGCGAAACACTACGGATTCTTTCATAAATTTCAGACACTCCTGTTCTGTTATCAGCCGGAGTGGTTTCGCCTCGACCCATTTGGTCATGTAATCAATAGCGACGATGACGAAACTGACCTGCCCTTTAGCCTTCGGTAACGGACCCAGTATGTCAACCCCCCAGACAGCGAAGGGTATAGGAGATAGAATCGAGTATAGCTCTTCTGGTGGCTGATGTGGGATCGGACTGTTGAGCTGGCACTTCTCGCATTTCTTGACGTATTCAGTTGCTTCCTTGAAGATCATTGGCCAGTAGTACCCCTGCCGAAGAACTTTGTATGCCAGTGACTTAGCTGCCATGTGATCACCGCATATGCCCTCATGAACTTCCCGAAGGGCGTACTCTGCTTCGGACGGAGTCAAACACTTTAGCAACGGAGACGAGAAGGCCCTTCGGAACAGATCCCCATCTATCAGAACGAAATTAGCACTCTTGTACTTGATTTTCTTAGCTAGCATCTGATCCGAAGGTAGAACGCCATTTGCCAGATATTCCAGGTATGGGGTCAGCCAACAGTTGGTTCGATCAACACACATTACCGATTCATGATGAACACTAGGACGTTGCAGAATTTCCAAGTAGACTGATCCATCAAACACATTAACATCCGTAGTGGCTAATTTGGAGAGTGCATCGGCAATGGAAATGTCATCACGTTCGACCCCCTGAAATTCGTGGAACTGGAAATACTGAAGCCGTTCTTTTAATTCCGCCAAATACTTGATCATTCGATGACCTCGGGCTTCGTATTCCCCGGAGACTTGTTTAACGACTAACTGAGAGTCGCTGAAGATAACTATTCTTTGTACTTCGAGACTCTTAGCTAGTCGCAAACCCGCCAACACTGCCTCGTACTCTGCCTCGTTGTTCGTCGCTTTGAACTGAAATCGGATGTCCTGTTGCACCTTGAATCCCTCCGGACTAGTCAGATAATCCCTGCTCCGCTGACGTCTGTGGTAGAAGACCCATCTGCATACAGCGTCCACGAACTCTGTTTCTGCTGAAGGGCCGCCACTATGCTGTCAGATCCTCCAACTTCTGCTACAGCCTCATCAGCTTCAGAAAACGAACACTCGACCACAAAATCAGCCAAGGCCTGCCCCTTGATGGCAGTTCGGGGATGATATTCAACGAAGAACTGAGATAGCTCCATCGTCCACGCAGCCAATCTCCCCGATACCTCGGGTTTGCCCATAATTTTCTTCAACGGCTGATCTGTGTATACTATTACCAACCTACCACGGAAGTACTGCCTAAGCTTCCTACTAGCAGTTATTAAAGCAAAAGCAAACTTTTCAATATTTGGGTACCTTGTTTCGACATCCCGAAGGACATGGCTTACATAATAAACCGGGTGCTGCTTACCCCCAACCTCTCGCACCAAAACTGCTCCTACTGCCAACGAACTAGCTGCTAAGTACAAATATAAGGGCTCAGCAAGAGCGGGCTTCACCAACAAAGGCGCCGAAGATAGGTAGGACTTGATGCTCTGGAATGCGTCTTCGCATTCTGAAGTCCATTGGAACGTCTTGGCATTCTTCGGCCCTTTCAACGTGTCAAAAAACGGCAAACACCTTTCTGCCGATTTGGACATAAACCTCCTCAAAGCTGCAATCCTTCCAGTCAGACGCTGAACGTCTTTAAACGACTGAGGAGTCTTCATGTCCAAGATCGCTTTAATCTTCTCTGGATTGACTTCAATTCCCCTCTGACTGACCAGGTAACCCAGAAATTTGTCAGCCCCCAATCCGAAGGTGCACTTTGTAGGATTCAGTCTCAAATTGTGGTGACGGACTGTCTGAAAGCATTCCTCCAGGTCATCCAGATGTTTGTGTACCAACATGCTCTTAACAATCATGTCATCCACATATACTTCCATATTTTTGCCCAACTGACGCCTGAAAACATAGTTCATCATCCTCTGGTATGTGGCCCCGGCGTTGATGAGGCCGAAGGTCATTTTCTTGTAGGCATATACCGACCGATGCGTAATGAACGCCGTCTTCGGTATATCCTCTTTGCACATGGAGATTTGATGATAGCCAGAGAAGGCATCCATGAAGCTTAACAAGGCATACCCCGAAGTTGCATCGATGAGCTGGTCAATGTGGGGTAATGGATAGAAGTCCTTCGGACAAGCTTTATTCAGGTCTGTGTAGTCAATGCAGACCCGCCATTTCCCGTTCTGCTTCTGGACCAGTACCACGTTTGCCATCCATTGCGGATAGTCGATCTCGAAGATGAAGTCAGCAGCTAGCAGCTTCGCAATCTCTTCATCGATGATTCTCTGGCGCTCGGGCGCGAAGATCCTCCTCTTTTGCCGAACTGGCTTCTTCGACGGGTCCACTTCTAGCCGATGCTCAGCAATATCCCTACTCACTCCCGGCATATCCTGAGGCTCCCAGGCGAAGATGTCAACATAGCACTGCAGGAGTTCAATGAGGTTCTTCCTGAGAGGTTCCGGCAGGCCCGAACCTATCTTCACTGTCTTGTCCGCTTTGCCCGGGACGAGCTCTATCTCTTCTGTTTCTTCGGCTGGCAAGACTAACGGTTCCGAGCTGCTTTCCGTGAAGGGTTCTATCTCTATTGCCATGATTTGTTTTTGCTTGGACACCCCTACTCCCGAAGTGATCACGGCATTTCTATAACACCTTCTGGCCAGGTCCAGATCTCCTTTTACCTCCCCAACCCCATGAGCCGTAGGAAATTTGATTTTGAAATGAGGGATAGAGGATACAGCTTGTAAAGCAATCAAAGTGGGTCTCCCCAAAATAGCATTATAAGCAGAATCTACATTCACAACGTAAAATTTGCAAATGATTTCTACCTGTTGGGGGGCCGTTCCGAAGATAACCGGCAGTTCAATGGTTCCAGCCACTTTGACCGGATCGTTGCTGAAGCCGTATAAAGGGGCCTCCTGTCCGATCTCCATCTTCTGCCCATCAAGATGCATCCTCTGATAAGCATGAGCATATAGGATATCCACAGAAGACCCTTTGTCGATCATCATGCGCTTCATGTCCACCGAACCCACTTGTGCTGTTATGACTAATGATCCCTCATGTGGTTCGATGGTTTCCGAAGGGTAATCATCATCGGTAAAGGAAATTACAGTACCCGGGAAGGGTCTGTCGGTCCTCGGGAGAGTACCCGCCACTGACATGACCGAATCTAGATAGCTTCGGCGCTTTCTCCCAACAAGCTTACCCGAGGTGCCCCCAGTGATGACATCTATTACTTGCCTTGCGGGTGGTTCGGGAGCAGGGAACACTGGCTGAATTGGTTGGGCTGCCTGAACAGGTCCTCTATTCTGCTGCTGGTTCGTTCGGGCAGCCACATAATGAACTAACGCCCCGTCCTGCACCTTTCTCTCGATAAAATCTTTCAGGCTAGCACAGTCGTTCGTATCGTGACCCAAGGCTTGATGATAGTCACAATACTTGCGAGAATTCCCTTTCACGGGCTTAAAGTTATCTCGAGGTGGCTCGAAAATAGGTTGATTCTTGATCTGCTCTAAGATAACAGCCCTGTCGGCGTTGAGCGCCGTATACGTCCTGTTTACCCTCTGAGCGGGAGCGGACGAGCGTTCTCCACCCTGCCTCCAATTATTATTGTATTTCTTTGATTTGCCGTCGCGACGGCCTCTATCTCCTTCATTTCTACTCTGGTCACCCTCTGCTCTGTCCCGATCTGTCTCTTTAAGTCGTTCTGAAGAAGGACGTTTGAGGCTATTCATGGCCTCTTCTACCACAATATAGCCTTCTGCTTTGTCGAAGGCTTCTGCGAGACTCTTCGGGTGGTGAAACATCAACTTCTTCACCAACTTTTCCGATTTGACCAGATCTAATCCGTTCTGAAACAGTCCCACGGCTTGTAGATCGTTCAACTCTGTCACTTGGCCGACTGCTTCACGGAATCGCTTCACATATTGGCCCAAAGACTCATTCGAGAACTGCCGAACCTGAGCCAATGAGCCAGTTGGTTTCCCTCTTCTTCTGTTGCTCCCGAAGCGGGCGTGGAACTGACTGCACATATCTGCCCAGGATGAAATCGAATCTGAAAGCAAAGTCCCCATCCACTGTCTGGCATCCTTTCGGAGGGTCGTGACAAAGGTATGACACTTAGCAGCATCGCTAAAGTCATAATAATCCATCAGTCGGTCGAACGCCTGACTGTGGTCGTAAGGATCCCCTGATCCGTCATAACTTTCAATATGAGGCAACCTCTTGGTGGGGTCAGCCTTTTCTCTCAGAATCTCCGCGGAAAAAGGGGATGCCTTCTTTCCCGAAGTCTCCTTCACTTTCTGTACTTCGGCAAGCTGCCTCCGAAGCTCCTTCACCTCCTTCACCAGATATTCCACGCCCTCGGGTAGGGACGATGCTTCTTTTTTCGGTGACCTTTCCCTCTTCTGGGTGGATCGGCGATTTACAATAGAACCCCCAACTTTCGAGGGGCTTTCGTGACGATGATGGTCCACAGAGCGGAGTGCCTTCGGTGAACTTTCGGGTGTACGGCCTCTAGATCTGCTTCGTCTCAGTACCCGGCTGCCGCGGTGGGAATGCGCAACAATAAGCGCCCCCTTAGTATTCTCCGGGGTACGTTCTTCGGATCGACCTCTTCGTTCGCTTCGACCCAGCTCCTTATAACCGTCAGGATGATGTGCCCTCTTCGATCTTTGAGGAGTAGGGCTTCTGGACCTTCTTTTTTCCCGAGGTCGATCCTGATATTCACGCTCGGAATGAGCAGGCTCCTTCCCGCTCCGATGCCCCCTTTCTTCAGACTGGACATAGCTGGAAGCTTCGTCCCTCAACTCGGCCATTCGAGACATCTGTTCAGCTATATCCCGGCGTTGTTTCACAAGCGCCTCTATGGCCCTATCAGCTTCATCTGCCATCTTAGCCAAGCGGGCAGCCTTTTCGTCTTGGTCGTCCCAGTATCGAGTTCTAGGCGAGGTGCCTTCTACTCGTTTCCGGCCATGACCGGACCCTTTCTCTGCTGTAAAAATTAGTTGTCGCTTGGCTTTGCTCACAACTCTCGGACGAGAATCTCCATGCGATCGTTTGGACGCCGTGCTGGCGTGAACACTTAGTGCAGGTCCCAAACGGTCCTTCACAGATACTCGCGGTACGGATTCACTGGCAGCCCTCGGCTGCCCCTCAGGTGTAGGTGTTCTACTCTTCCCCATAAATATCGGCGTAAAACGACCACAATGTGTGATTGAAAAATACTCAGGACACTAGAAGCCCTCCTTCTAGCGCCAATGTTAACGCCAAGATCTTTGATGACGTCCCAATCACGTAAGACGCCCTGATCCTGCACAGTAAACACGATCAACACCAAAAGCTTGACGACTGGACCGTCGGGGGATAGCTCCGGCGTGAGAGTCAATACAGGCGATCACAAGGTTAACAATGGAGGAAAAATGATGAATAGTGTCTGAGTGTGTATTGAAATGATAATGTTGTGTGTAGTGTTATGTTACCTCCTTTCCTTTTGTTATCCTTGCCCCATACGTTCCCCAGACCCGGTTTACTGTGCCACCCACTACCTCCTGACACCTCCTTCCATCCCCGGTCATCTCAGCCGAAAGTGTGTAGCTTATTCTCCTACCTGCTACTACTGTTACCTCCCGCCGGCAATCGGAGTCACATCCTCATTAATGCCATGCAGACAGGTGGCAGGCGTAACAGTCAACTACTGCTTTTGTGATGATCACCGGTCAAAGATAAGATAAGTAATACCTTACGTAATAGACCAACCCCGTGACTAAGCCCAATATTATAGTCAAGTAGCGAGGCCCAAATTGTTTGACTCAATATGGTAAAGGTGATATAGTCCAAAAGACAAACCCATTCGGCTTGGCCCAGTAGAAAAAGTATTCTGGCCCAACACATACCTATCCAAATTTGAGTATATGCCGACTGATACAAATTTTTAACATCAAATTCAAAATAGATCACTTATATATCATTTCCGTGAAAGTAATTTTTGATTACGAAATATACTCGCTCTGTTTGGAAAGAGTGTCATTTTCTTTTTCATAAATTTTTTTCCCAGGCCCAGAGAAAGGGGGTATTAATCAATTCCTAATAAATACACTGACTAAGACTAAAAATAGCACTAGAAAAATTGATATTTCCACATTCCACAAGACACTCTCTCACATGAGAGTGAATCCCACTTACTATTCATGTGAGGAGGAGTTTGTGCAACTATCAAATTTACTCGTGAAAATATCAATTCACATAGCAATAATTGTCATATTGAATTCAACATTACTATTCAATATAATTACCAAAAAAACACTTTCACTAGTAAATTGACACTGTTGTTCAAGCAAGAAATGAATAATGTAATTGTAGATTCAAACAGCATGCTTAGACATAGTTTATAGTGCTCCTACCTATAAAATCTGCCTGCAATTAGGCTAATTTACATGAGCAGATACTCAACAGCATCAGTTTTGGTCAATGGTCACCCTTATACTGAGATTTCTTGTTCTTTAGCACTAGGGAGTTGGCTGAATTGGATATTTATAACGTCTCTGTATGTGGTCTAAGCCCCCATCAAATACCAGAGGTATTTGGACCAATTTTGGGTTCATATAATTTATAAAGAAGCACCTTACAATTCGTCGTGACGTTCTCCATTCAGCAAAGGAGTTTCTGGTTGAATTTCATGAAGATATCTTGCAGCTAGTAACGCATGAAGTGCAGCACCAAAAGGTAATGCATCTTCATTGATTTGAAAATGGGGAGAGTGCGGTGATGCAAGCTTTCCCTTTGTTTCATTTTTCATTCCAAGGAAATAAAAGTAACCTGGTATCTCCTCTTGGTAAAATGCAAAATCTTCGGAACCCATCAATGGTTGCATGTCTTTAACATTAGAAATGTCGAGTAAATCTCCTGCAACATTTTTAAAGTACTGGTGCAAGGATTTATCGTTTACAGTAGGAGGGAAAAAGGGTTTCTTATCTGCTAGGAAATCAACAGTTGCATTACACCTTTGTACAGCTGCTTGTCCTACAATAACCTGTCAATGAAGAGAATCAACTTCCATGCATGCATTAATAGAAAAATGAGTAATAGACTAGAATGTGTTACCAAAAATGTGGATCATCACAATATCAAATAGATTAAAATTCTGCCAAAAATTATAGAGATCAAAAAGCTTCTTCTTTTTAATCATAATTGAGACTGTGCATCACATGAATATTACCTCCTCAATTCGCTGCCTGAGTTGCATAAATGTTTCTTTTGAGAAGGATCGAAATGTGCCACCAATGGAAACAGAATCTGGAATAACATTGAACGCACCACCTCCTTGGAATTTTGCAACTGTAACTACCTATAAGCACACAGTAAATGCTAAATGGACCGTAGGAATATTAATGAAAAAAAAACAGATTATTCATTTATGAGAAGTCGAACTGTAGTATCTAGTGTACTGGTAGATGGAACTGTCTATCATGCAAATTGCAATGTTCTTGAAGGACAGGAAACTAGCCCCATTACATTTATCACCCTTTAAAGAGGCACACTAAGTATGTAAGTCTACACTTTAAAACTAGATATTTCATTAAATAGAACTATCTTAAACTTTCTTACTCCCGAAAAGAGAGTCCACTTTCAAAATCAATGTACCAAATTTCATTATATTTAAGTAAGTTGCGATTTCAGACTTTCTAGCCACCAATGATGTAGCTCAAAGTTTTCTAAATAACTTTGACTTTTAAAAGTGGACGCTCATTTTGAGATGGAGGAAGTAGTTAAAACCTTCGCAGCAGCGACTTCCATGAGCATACCTAAGCCTATTGATGAGGATCCAATATCTTTTACTTTAATGGATCCTATTTGCTTACCTATCTCTCATCCTCCTACAATTGATAATATTAATTCCTATGTAGTACCATGAAGAACTAATATTTCTCTGTTCAGAGTTTGTGTACTTTCAAATGTGAAGTTTCCACGATGAGGAAAGATATGCTAACAAAATGAAATATTTGGTTTGCAGTTAGCCTTCCTAAGGGCTTTTGTTTGTGAGTTTTATTTTCAGGATGAGGAAAGGGATGGGAAGGGAAAGTTAGAGCCTGCCTTCCAAAACATGGAAGGATAGTTCAACCCTTCCTTCCCCCACAAAAAAGAAAAAATAAAATCAAAACAGCCTGTTAGTATTGTGTTGGTTCTTCCAATGTTTTTCATTTTATTTTATTTGCAAGTAAATGCCCTATTCAGTATTTAAATGACCTTCACATACAAAATACAAATTTTTTTGTCATGCTAAGTATATCTCTCTGCATATTGCAGTCTTCCCAAAGTAAACAGGCCAATATGTAGTTGGTTTCTCAAAAATTTATTGCCACATCCCAAACTATATACTTAGTGCCACAGCATAAGGCACCGACTCCTCTGCCATCGGATTGATAAACCATCAAATAGTGTATTTTCCAACACACCTCCATCACCACACAACTGTACTCTGATCAGGTGTCCTGTGATTGAAAATTGCATCCATCTCTGAATAATAAGGCAACTATTGAAACCCAAATAAGGGATTTGATTATCCTAGCAAGAGTTACTAATAAAGAAATGAAACTAAAAAACGGACAGAAAGAGTGATAACCTAGCAAGATTTCCAACTTTTGACAACAAAAAAATAAGAGACGTTATACATAAAAGAGAGAGTTAGAAAACAAAATATACCTGAGAGTCAAGAGGATCTGCTTCTCGTGAAACAAGATGCTGTAAACTGACAATTACATTTGAAGCTGCTAATATCGGGTCTATTGAGTGTTGAGGAATAGCAGCATGACCCCCCTTCCCACTTATTACAGCTTCAAAAAAACCGCTCCCAGCCAAAAGAGAACCAGGCCTGGAGGACACTTTAGCTATTGGTAATTCATGTGAAACATGCAGACCAAAAATGGCTTTGACATTCTGTAGAATTCCTGCATCTACCATTTTCTTTGCCCCTCCACCTCCTTCCTCTGCAGGCTGGAAAACAAGAAGAACCGTTCCCTGTCGAAACCAATCAAATGAGATAACTCAATTAACAATAAAAAGAATAAGGAATAGGGGATTTCAGAATGCACACATACACAGGGCACTACAGTTATTAAATCAATTTTCTGGAGTTAAGAGTAAAAAATAAGGCTTACAAGGCTGGCACAGGTCTCGAACCTACACCTAGCGTAAAAGGAAGCCTAAAAATTAGGTTGTAGATTGTAATGATAAGCATACACAGTTTTTTTAAGGAGGTAGAAAAATAATTTAATAAGTGACGATGTCTTGTCACATCAGTAATCTTGTTGACATCAGATTAACTTCTAGATAAACGGAAATTCTTAAAACTGCTACGATCTTATTAAAATACTAGGGATAGAATAGTAAAATGAAAGAGATATATTCAATGATATCCAGTAGCTTCTAAATCCAACCATTTTAAAAGGGATCTGAAAATGGTATACTTATTATCTCAAATCCATCCAAACCTAATATCACTCTAAATCCTTAACCTTCAAACAACAGAAATCTCACCTTAAAATTTAAATTTCATTCCATTGTTCTTATTTAGGCAGCCAGAAAAATGATTTTCCACACCAAATCATAAGCTCCTTCATTCAAAAGATGTTAGAGTTCATAATTCAACAGCCACTAAGATGGTCTAGTGTCTCTTTCATATCACTTCCTGACATTAAATTAAAAAATAAGGTATCTAAGTCAAGGTTTTCCCACCACGAGATATATAACTATTATTACTGTATCACTCCATCTGAAGTGTGCATTTCTCAATAGTCAATACCAACTTACCAAGGATCTTCCGGAGGCCATGCATGCATGATGCAGCATAGAAACTAAATTATACGAAACTCGCTTTCTCAGATCTCCTTCCATGGGAACCCATTCCCTTTTATCTAAGAAAATTTCTACATAAATACTTCACTTTTGTGGCCTACCCATTATTAGAAGTCACCAAATTTGTGAATAGCCAACCACCTTTCAACCTCCAGTCTGTTACCGAATTATAGTCTCAGATAGACTTTGAATAGAATTGAAGGAGAAATAGAGAGAGAAAGATTGAGGAAGAAGTTTTAATTCATTTTCATTGATAATCCGTCTTAGTACAAAACCAAGCATCTTATAAGCATAACTAATACCTTGCATAGCAAATAAATCCTAACCTTTCATTCTATTTCTCATCTTAGCCATTCACTTTTTTAATAAGTATTTTAATACTAATCTATCCAATGCACCTTTAGATGCAATAAGGTCAAGGTGCGTAACACTACTCCGCTCTCCAAAAACTACCTTGTCCTAATGGTGGGAATCTTGTTGCCCTTGTGAAATAATAGTCCAAATGTTGCATGCAATGGTAAGGTACCAAGTGCAATAGAAGCGAACAGGCTAATCAAAAACATGATCTCCAATGATGTCAACATCATATGCTATCACCATCCTACCAATAAATGATTCAGGTTTTGCAAATTGATAGTAATGTATACATGTATGTATTGCTGTTAATTCATCCTCGAACTTGTACTTCTTTGCTTCCTGAATCACCTGCTTTAGAACTTCAAGATATGAACACGTAGAAATTGCACAAAAATTATTTCCTTGCTGCATTTTAAAATAGTCAACACCCAAGCCTTCTACCCATGAGCTCTTAATAAACCAATGTGAGAAACAATTTTCCACAACATACCAAGCTGTAAAATCTGCTTGATTTCCATCTATGGCATGGTATACAAGCTGTCCATTAGCCAAAAAAAAATCCCTTCTCAAGAGCAAGTGCATAATGCTTCAACTAAGCTTCCACAAATAATGAAAATGTGACTTGTATGTTGATGCACAGGATTAGATAGAGCAGGGCCCAAAAAATGGGTAGAAGGAGTATCGTTGCAACACATGCGATGACAATAAGCCGCCCTTCAAAAACCACCTTGTCCTCAAGGTGGCGCTGAAAGTTGTCTATGTTAACCCACTTGCTTCTATGCAATGCAGGAGTTTTATTCCCAAGATTGGTTAGCAACATTCCCCCTGGATCAAAACTAAATCCTGGAATTGTACACATTGGTGTCTCACCATTGCTAGCTTCACTATACACATTGGTACTTGTTGGAAGTGTGGTAAGTCGGGACATTTTAAGAAACAATGTATTTTGTATTTGAAGCAAATGCAACAAAAGAATGACCAAGCAAATATAGTAAACAATGAGGATATTGCTGCTATAATCATGGAGATTAACATAATTGGAAACGACATGAAATGGTGGATCGATTCTGGAGCAACCAAGCATATTGCTAAGAATAAAACAATATTTAAAGCCTATGAACCTATGAAGGATAGTCAAGAATTATTCATGGGAAATTCATCAACTGCAAAAGTGATGGGCAAAGGCAAGGTGATTCTCAAGTTATCATCTGGGAAGACAATCACTCTTAATGATGTTCTTCGTGTTCCAGAAATTAGGAAAAATCTTGTATCTGTTAGTCTTTTAAACAAACATGGCTTAAAAGTCTTGTTTGACACTAATTGTATTGTGTTGTCTAAGAGCGGTATGTATGTCTGAAAAGGATATGAATCTAATGGCATGTACAAACTAAATATTATTAATGAAAATTCATCTTTTGCTTATATGATTTCTACTTTTAATGTTTGGCATGCTAGATTAGGACATGTAAATTATAAAAGTATACGTAGCATGAGTAATCTTAGTTTAATTCCTAAGATTAATTTTTCTGATTTAGAAAAATGTGTTATATGTGTTAAATCTAAAATTGCCAACAAGCATTTTAAAAAAGTAGAAAGAAATTCACAATTATTACTTATTAGAATTAATTCATTCTGATATTTGTGAATTTGAGGGTATATTAACTAGGGGAGGTAAAAGATATTTTATAACATTTATAGATGATTGCTCTAAATACACTCAAGTTTATTTGTTAAGGACTAAAGATGAGGTTTAGAAAAATTTAAAATCTACAAGGCTGAAGTTGAAAATCAATAAGATCGAAGAATAAAAATTCTTAGATCAGATAGAGGAGGGGAATACTTCTCTTATAATGATTTTTGTAAGAATTATGGTATAATTCATCAAACTACAGCCCCTTATAGTCCTCAACAAAATGGAGTGGCAGAACGAAAAAATAAGACACTTGAAGAAATGATTAATACATTACTTCATACTTCAGGTTTACGGCGTTTGCCTAAAAATTTATGGGGGGAAGCATTAATGATTGCTTGTTATATATTTAATCGTATACCCCATAAGAAAACTCATATTACACCTTATGAATTATGAAAAAAGAGAAAATATTCTCTTGACCATTTAACAGTGTGGAGATGTAGAACATTAGTAAGGTTAACTGATCCTAAAAGGCATAAACTTGGTGCCAAAGCAATCGAGTGTGCTTTTATAGGCTATGCAAAAAATAACAAAGCCTATAAATTCTTGACCATGGAATCCACATATTCTGTTAGCCAAAATATAATTTTGGAGTCTAGAGATATTGAGTTCTTTGAGAATTCTTTCTTTAGGAAAATTTCAAGAGAAGACACTGATAAAGAGGATCAAGAAACAGTTCATCATGGAACAAATGATGAAATGGAACTTACTACATCTACTGAAGAAATAGAACCAAGAAGAAGTAAAAGAGCAAGGATAGAAAAATCCTATGACCCTGATTTCTACATGTACCTAGTAGAAGAAAACAGGGATGATATTGTTTCTTCTAGTGTTTTTCTGACTGAGCATGATTCTAGTGATAGAGATCCATTGACTTTTAGAGAAGCTATGTCCTTTCAAGATTCAAGTTTTTGACAAGAAGTCATTAATGATGAAATGGATTCTATCATGGGTAACAAGACTTGGGTCTTGGTGGATTTACCTCCTGGTTGTAAACCCATTGGCTGTAAATGGATCTTTAAAAGGAAAAGAAAATCATATGGATCCATTGATAAGTATAAAGCTAGACTAGTAGCCAAAGGCTTTAAGAAAAAGGAAGGAATTGATTATTTTGATACATATGCTCAAGTAGCAAGAATTAGTACCATTAGGTTATTAATTGCATTAGCATCAATTCATAAACTTGTTATACACCAAATAGATGTTAAAACTGCTTTTCTAAATGGTGACTTAGAAGAGGACGTCTATATGGAACAACCAGAAGGGTTTGTTTTGAAAAGTCAAGAAAGAAAAGTCTATAAACTTATTAAATCTTTATATGGCCTAAAACAAGCACCTAAGTAGTGGCATAAAAAATTTAACCAAATAATTGTTTCAAATGGATTTAAAATAAATGAATCGGATAAATGTGTTTATTCTAAGTTTAGTAAAGGTTTTGGTGTTATAATTTGTTTATATGTTGATGATATGCTTATTTTTGGTACTAGTGTAAAGGTAGTATTAGAAACTAAAGTATTTTTGTCTGCTATTTTTGATATGAAAGATATGGAGGAGGCTGATGAAATTTTAGGTATTAAAATTGTGCAGTCTCAAGATACCATTTCTTTAACTCAGTCTTATTATATTGAGAAATTGTTAAAGAAGTTTAATCACGAGAATTGCAAGATAGCCTCTACCCCATATGATCATTCTGTTAAGTTATTTCCAAATAGAGAAAATAGCATATCTCAATTAGAGTATGCAAGTGTAATTGATAGTCTGATGTATGCAATGCAGTGTACTAGACCTGATATAGCATTTGCAGTAGGAGTATTGAATAGGTTTACTCATAATCTAGGTCAGGTTCATTGGGATGCAGTACCAAGGATACTTAAATATCTTAAAAGCAGAATGAATTATGCATTATGCTATACAGGATACCCAGTTGTGGTAGAAGGGAACACGAATGCAAATTGGATAACGGATTCGGACAAAATAAAGTCTACAAGTGAATGGATATTCACTTTAGGAGGAGGGGCAATTTCTTGGGGTTCCAAGAAACAAACCATGATAACACATTCAACTATGGAATCTGAGTTTATTGCATTATCAACTGTTGTAAAAGAAGCTGAATGGATTAAGGATTTATTATTGGAGATACCACTTTGGCCCAAACCAGTGACGGCTATCTCAATATATTGTGATAATGAGGTAGCATTATCACGGTATTATAATAAGGTTTATAACGGGAAGTCTAGACATATAAGTTTAAGACATAGTTATGTAAGGGAGTAAATCAATAAAAGGGTTGTTACTTTTAACTATGTCAAGTCAAAGGGAAATTTGGCAGATCCTTTTACAAAAGGCCTAGGCAAGAATGTAATATGTAAGACTTTCAGGGAGATGGGTTTAAAGCATTTTAAATGAGACGTAATCTATAAGTGGAACCCAACTAAATACTAGAGTAACATCTGGTATATTAGTTCAATGGAAAAATACTTATAGTAATAACCAGTTATACACTAGACAAGTATAAAGAAGAAATTTTTCAAAACCATCTCAAAGATAGTGTATGCTTGTATGGTGAACAAAGAGGGTAGAGTAAACCTTTAATGAATATATGTCCGATTTGGAGAATGCAAGTCATACAAATGCATCTAATTAAATTCACCTATATAAGTGAAGGAAGTGGGCCGCTTCTGCGAGACATAAGGCTTATCTCTAAATCGCTTACGAAACCCAAGAGGTAAACACAAGACCATAAATGTGTTGGGTTTCCTTAAACTATAAGAGATATAGTATGTCTATAGAGCAAGATATCATTGTAAGATTTTTTAGTTCAAAGCTAACGCTACTAAAAATTCAGATATTTTGTGAAATAGATTATGTAAAGGTTCAAGTCGAAAAACACATATTACTTATGTATACTATATTTAATAAGAGAAAGAAGAATGTCAAAGAAAAATGATTGGAAGATTATGAAAATAGGGGAAGATTGTTGGATATTTTCATTTTCTAAAAGAATATAATAAATATGTTATATGTTATCCATGTAACCAACAATTAATATTGATTCAGTTGGATAAGAGAGATGTGTTGATATTAAGGAAGGACTTGGGTTCAAGTCATTGCAACAACATTCTTATAATATTTTTTAAAAAAAAATTATAAAAGGCCAATGGTAATATTTCCAACGGTAAGCCAACGGTAATATTTCAATTGTCGCAATTGGTATGCCGACATCGGAATTGGGCCAAAATTGAGTTGGGACCAAAAATTACAGAACGTATGCCATGTTTGGATATCAACATAACTCTTCAAATGGGTGTTTGGAAACCTATAAATAGGTTACAAATCCACCAAAAATATTTATTGAAAATCATTCAATCTTTTTCAAATTCTTAGGAAAAATTATTATTCTAAATATTTTTCTTATTATAATTTTCTTCTTTCATTTATAGTTTAGCACTAGATTTGTTCCTACACAACAAATTCTAGTACAGAATAAAATTTGGGCATGTCTTATCTTGGGAGACTAATTTACAGTAACCCTATGTAACAAAAGTAAGGAGCGAATATAGTCTAAAGGAAATAGTGGTCAACCATTCGATTCAGGCGGGAATTTTTGTTGTTCTGTATCTTACTGCAAAGCAAAGTTACAACACTCACGTCCATTAATAACTAGTGCAGAGGATATAAAAGGAATAGAACAGACATATGGATGACAAGAGTAAATGAGTGAAAGAGGGCAAGTGAAATCAACCTGGGTTATTGACTTTTGTTCAGTTGCCTCATGGTATGTGGCTTCCATTCTATTTTCTGAGTTAGTCACTTCCTTGATTTGGTGCCCATTAGAAACCAAATTTTGGTCAACACTTCTTTCAAACACCATATCTGCAAGGCATAACTCTTGCCATTTTGCCAAAATAATGGCTCGCTGCAAGGAATTTGGACACCACAAATTTACATATTCCTGAATTTCTTCATGTAGCCCTTTAATGAAGATGCTCACAACCCAATTTTCATCAAATTTCTCTTCATTCCAAACTTCTGCCCAACGCTTAAGCTCCAAAAACGAATTTGCATACTCAACGACTGAGTTAGTTTGTTGATGATACATAAAGTAATTCATCACAAATTCCTTATGCTCCATCTCCAATTTTTGAATATCTATGGTTGTTATTACCTGTCGATTGTCTTTCTCAAAGCTTCGCAAATGGTCCAAGACATCACTGGCTTCTTTCGATTGTTCACCATTTGATTCCGCTATTGATTCTCTCAACGAGAGCACCATTGTCACCGATCTATAGTATCGGATAGACTTTGAATAGAATTGAAGGAGGAATAGAGAGAGAGATAGATTGGGGAAGAAGTTTTAATTCATTTTCATTGATAATCCATCTCAGTACAGAACCAAGCATCTTATAGGCATAACTAATACTTAACATAGCAAATAAATCCTAGCCTTTCATTCAATTTCTAATCTTAGTCATTCATTTTTTTTACTAACTATTTTAATACTAATATATCCGATGCACCTTTTAGCTGCAATAAGGTCAAGGTGCGTAACACAATCCCTCAAAGTAAGGCAAAAGCCAATTACCTTGCACCACCAAAGCTCCCAAACACTACCTAGGCAGTCTGTAATTGAAAGCCTTGCTACCTATCATTCAACTACATTTACCTTCAAATACATATGCAAGCAGGTACACACCCAGAAGCATTCAACCTTTCAAAATTGATCTTTTAATCATTCACGACCATTTTCTAACTCCTTCCCACACATCATAGCCTCGCTGTTCTGCTAATTGGTCACAAATACTACTAATATCTCTAGATTAAGTACAGATTGTGCAAACACCCGAAATCATGCAAAAAGTAAATAATAGTAGAATAGATGGTCATGAACATCAACAAACCAACCTTTAAAAATTCATGATGTGTTTGAAGAATCTTGGCAGCACCAAGCAGCATGGCAACATGTGCATCATGACCACAAGCGTGCATCTTACCAGGAATTTTGCTCTTGTGCTCCCACTCCACCATTTCCTAATATGAATATAATTAATCCTTCATTGCATTAATATAACATCATGTACAAACATTCGCAAGTTTATATAAATTATTCCTCATAAGACAAACTCAGCATCAATATCTAGATCACCAGTTCATCAAAATTACACTAGCAATTCACATGCCCTAAAACTAATCTCCATATGATTTCCAAAAAATAAAATACAATAAAATAAAATGGAAAAAGGGTAAAACTTGAAAGAAACCTGCATGGAAAGAGCATCCATGTCCGCCCGTAAGGCAACAAAAGGAGGTCCGCCGGAACCGATGAAGCCAACAACACCAGTAACTGCAATTGGGTGTTTGTATGGAATTCCCAACTTATCCAGTTCTGCTCTGATAAGCTTACTGGTCTCAAATTCCTCATATCCCAGTTCTGGATGCTCATGTATCTTTCTCCTGATACTCACCATCCAATCAAAAATTTCTGGTTTCCGAGCAAAATTGAGAAATTCTCTGGGAATTTCTGAGATCCCTTTTGAGCTTAAAGAAGCATCTGATAAAATGGGTATTACACCAAACGATATAAGATGGAAAATCAACAAAACCCATATCAAGAAATTCATGTTTTTCTATCTCTGCAGCTAATCTTTGATTCGTTCATTCCAGAGATCAGCAAGAGAGAGAAGGATTGTTGGTTGACTTGTATAATTGATATGTCTTGAACTGAGTAGATTAAAAATGAGGACACTAATAAATACCATAAATATAAGACGTGCTTAGTTAAAACTTCCGTACACTTTATTTAGGAACGCCGACTCCACGTGCTTAATGAAATTCTCACGTGCTTATCGTGACTAATGTGGTGAAAATGAATTAGACAGAGTCACAGGAATATTTCTACTTCTTCTATTTTCTTTCTTTTTTTTCTTTTTCAAAGGTAAAAAGATTATTTAATCACTAAACGGTTATAAGTTACTCTTTTCATTCCTTTAACTTTTGATTTTTTAAATTTAAATTTTGAATTAATATAAATTATTTTGATTTTAATTATTGTAAATATCTAAAATGTAATACAAAATAATTTAATATAAAAAAAGTAATACTCTTTTCTATACAAGAATTAATTCCTAATTATTTATTTAAGCTTATAATGGTTTTTTAAAAAAATAAAATGATCAATAGTTAACAAATTGACTTAATCCTAATTTGAAGGTTTCCAAATTATTTTTACACTAGTTGATAGCCCGTGCAATGCACGGGCTAGTTTGTTTTTCGATTGTTTTTTAAAAATTGGAATGAGAAAGATTTTTTACCATTATATATTCATCATATATGTACTTCACTGTCTTTCCTCTTTTTTGTTTTGATTTCATTTTTCCCATTCATTGTAAGGATGAATTCAGATTAAGTATTATTTATATTTTCAGAATTCACCAACAAAAAAGTTAAATTTCTTCAAAAATTAAAACTAAATTTCATTCAAAAAAAAGAGGAAAACCTAAAAAAAAATCAATAAAACAAAGAAAATAATCAACAATTACTTGATTTGTTCTCGAAATCAAATAAATCGGATCGAAAAACCACACAAATTACATAAAAAAATTTCAATAAAACAAAAGAAGTAATCATCAATTACCTGATATGTTCTCGAAATTGAATAAATCGGATCGATCGAGCGATTTTGAGCCCACAAAACCAAAATCGAGTGTGGTTCAAGAAAGAGAAGGACAAAGCGATGTCAAATCTGTAACGAAAGAGTAAAATTTAACAGAATATATGTGACGCTCCCAAAATAAGTATACAACACCCATTCTGAGTGGCCAAATACATGGTACAGAAAGTAAACTACAACTTCAATAATACAATTGTCGTACAAAATACGACAACACATACTGTGAGTTTAAATACAAATATTGTCTTCTGGACAATATCCACACTTAAATAAATCCTCATTACAATTATTCAAATACTATTTTACATAAATAGTGAGGACTGTTAAAACATCTTTCTAGAACCATCACTCCATACCCCGACTAGATTCTGCTATGTTCTCACCTCCTGAGAATAAAAAATGAAACAAAAAGGAAAATGGTGAGCTCAACTAGCCCAGTAAAGAATATTATGACTAAGATAATATAAAAACAAATTATCGTTAGTCTTCAACAGAGAAAAATCTGATAGAATATAATCGACAACAAGTTTTAGATCAACAACTGCAGCGGAAACAGCAAACCATTAGAAGAGTCAAGTAGAGAAAGAATTCTACTATCTTCTAAGATTTAAAAGTCCATCATCAATATTTTATCCCTGTAACATCGATTAATAATCATCTTTAACCAAATATTCATCTTTGCACTACAGGCCAAAGATATTCATTTGTATCACCAGTCGGTCATGTTCATCTCAACACCTGTTCATCTTTGCACTACGGGCCAAAGATATTTATCAGTTAATCATTCATCTTTGCACTACAAGCCAAAGATATTCAATAGTATCATCATTTAGGACTGAGGATGATGAAAAATATTTTAAAGGAAATAAATCCAGTGAGACAGAAGGACAAATATTAGGGATTCGTATAACAGTTTATCCAAGATCAATAATACTTCATAATAATCAATTGTGAAGCATAATTCAAAAATAAAGATCAAAACATGGATACAATCAAAGATAGTAACCATAATAGACATATTGGACAAAAAGAGAAAATTTTATTTTTCGATGAATAGTGTCGTATTCGTGAATAGTACCATATACGTGAATAGTGTCGTATACGTGAATAGTAACTCCGACACAAAAAGTTCTAAATTTGATAAAAACTCATATCAATATTTCAGCATAATGATATTGAAGAAAATAATATCATTAAGAAGAAAATAATATCCCTTACCTCAAAATATCAGTACTTCTGGTCGGAATACCGGTATAAGTCTGAAAGAAACTTGCTCTGATGAATAGAAACTCTCAAAGTATTTAAATACTCACAAAAATACACTCAATAATCTAGAGAGAAAAAGAGAGAAAACTTGTTTCTGGTGTGATTTTCAATTCTAACTTAGCCCTCTATTTATAGGAAAATGTTAGCACGCCGAATCAGACTTAACCTGCAACCTGATGGCTTTACCTGCTACTATTCCCACCCACCACATTTGAATAAAAATCTCAGCACATTTCTTCACAAACCAAGAGTGGGGCCCACCAATTCTAGAATTTTCTATCAAAATGATAAACTCCGAAAATTCAACAATTTCTGAACCAGTCATCTCGTAAAATTCATAATAAATCATACTTTCATTTTTAACGGTTCAAAATTTGTGGACATATACTCAACTTATATATGTATAACATATCCAAAAATTACCACGATCCAACGGTCGGATTAAAAATTATAACCCCCGCAAAATATCTCAAAAACTCTGATTTTTAATACCTTCATTCCGATAAAAATACTGATAAAAACCTCAACATTAACTCCTTCATTTTTAACCACAAAAATATATCTCTCATTTATATCCACATAAAATAAATATTTCCTTATCATATGAATCAATAATTAATTATTCACAAATAATATTACAGAATCACATTTATGACAACCAGGCCGTTCCCAGGAAAGAGGGGTCTTTCCAATAAGGATTTCTCCTTACTGGCGCGCAATTAGATGACCAAACCTCTCCTTAGACAGAACTTTTTAGACATTGCCAATAATGTTATCTAATAATATTACTCAAATAATATGAATTATTGATCTGATAATGGAAAATACTGTGCAGCAACAACTATTGAAACAACAATAATATAAAATATCAACGCAACAATTATTGAATCAATAAAATAAAATATTGAACAGTAACTACTGTAACAATTATTGAGTAGTGCCTTCTTACGTAAGAATCAATAATTGGTGCAATACCGTGTGCTACTGTATTTTAACCACCGGGTATTCCAACAGTATTAACAGTAACAACTACGCCGTTATTTATAAATAACTTATACTTGTCGTTTTCTTCATCCAATCGCTTTCCGTTATGGGGCCCATACAAGGCTGCGCCGTCGTACGAATATTTCCCGACAGCAAGAATATTCCACGACCAAATGAATATTCTCCGACAAAATGAATATTTTATAACCACTTGCTTATTTTGCAAAATTTGCACATTTCACCCATAACCAAAGTATTATATCAAATTAACCCCTTATTATTCATAATAATATTTAGAGAAAATTTGATTTTATTCATTAATAAGTTGGGGTCTTACAATATAAAGTCAATAAATCCATATAAACATACGAATATACATATATATATCTATAATAATAAAACAAGACCCAATTTGAATTTTATCAATTGAGAAAGCAGAACAACGTCCCAGATTTTATCTCACTCAATCTAAAGGCTCATATCCCATCTTACACTAATAGAAAATCCCGCCCAAACTCACCCTTCACCTGCGCGCATCCCCTCCCAAATCTTTGCTTCTCTCTCTGGAATTTGGTTCTGTAAAATTTTCTCTCTGAAATTTGGCTAAATTTCCCAAATCTTTTCTTCGATCTTCTATATATCTCTGGAATTTGGCTTTCTTCTCTCTCTTCTATCTCTGGAATTTGGGGAAATGAATAGCGAGAGCACTTCCGTCGAAGGAGGGATAGGTCGGTCATGGCCGTCGACAACATCCGTATCGTCACCTCCCGATTCCTCTGCTGCCCCCAGGTTTGTTTATTCCATTTTATAACACTCACCTTCACAAGATTCTCATTATTTCCACGGTTAAGACACCTACTTAATTAGGGCACCTCAATTTGACATTTGATATCAACAAAACTCTCGGATGCCAGTTGCAGAACTTAACATGTCTCTTTCTTTCTTAGTTTCAAATTTTTAGCTTTCTTTCTTTTTCATGTTTATTGTCGTGTAAATATTAGAATGGTTTGTGAGACAGAACATCAAATTGTAGTGGATGGATCTGGTTATGAGTTCCAAAACTTTAAATGATTAATGCACACACCCATTATCCTAGGCATTAGAGATTAATGCAATAGCCTGAAACATGTTTATTGACCTTTCTTTTCTTTTCTTTTTTTTTGGGGGGGTGTTATTTGCTCATTTTAGTAGAAGTTGGGTTAGTCTTAAAAGTCAGTTTGTTCATGTAAGTTGGGTTAGTCTTAAAAGTCAGTTTGTATGTATATAATTTTGAAAATCAGTTGGTGTATTAAATTAGGAAGTTTCATGCTCATATTATATGTTGGAGTTATGATTGATTGTGATAGTTGGTTGCTATAGACCAGAAATAGAGAATAAAAAGTTAAAATATATTGAGCCACTATGAAGCACTATTTATAATCCTTTGTTGGTTAAATCCTTTGTTGGTTAAATCTCTTCTTAGCTTGAAGTACAAACTGTATAACCGGCAGATTATGAAGTACAAACTGTTTTGAAAGTTGCTCTTATTTTGTTGAGACAACTTAAAAGATAAAAGTTTGGTCAGTATTAAGTTGTCTTTTAAAAAGAAAATTCCTTTTAATATATTGAATATCTTCATCCAAAAATAAAAGTATTAAAATGTTATTATCAAACAATTATAATAACTGCAGTATGCAGATGATACATTTAGAGTTTGTTTATGTGTGTGTGTATGTGTGTATATATATATATATAATTTTAAAATGATGCTGTTTAGTTTCAAAATTAAATGAAGTCATAAAACAGAACCCATTGCAGTTTTGCACTACTACTTTGTCACTGAAGACCATAGTCCTACAGAAAGAAAAGGAAACAACTCAAGAGATTTTAAGAAACATGCACCCTTTTAAGAAACTTTAAATGACATGGTATTCTTTATTTGTCCCTACTTTTTACTATTATTTTTATCATTACATAATTATTTTAGAGATGCATTCTATCAAAATTAAAATAAAAAAACTTTGATTTTGGAACAAAAGGATATGTGGCGAGAAACTTTGTTTGTGATTTTGGGAGGAGGAGAAAGAAAGATATTTACTTTCTTTTTATGTTTGTGCATAATATTAGTTTACCCTTTTGGGATTAAATTTGAGAATTATTATAAGAATAATTTTGGTGTTTTAGAATACCAGTCAAGTCTTTAAAAAATTTCGTTGCAAATCTTTTCAAGTTTAGAAGGAAATTTTATAAAAAATCTCTCCTCAAAAAATAAAATCAAAAAAGGGAGCGTCCAATTTTTAATACACACTGTACACGAGTACTAGAGAAAGTTGAAACTTAGCTGGCTTGCGTCAAAGATGGAGGTCGCCTTCGGTTCCAAATGCTATAGCAAACGATTTGTAATATAATAGTAGTTTTATACGTTATGTTTATCTTGTTCAAAAAGAGATGTAATCCAAGATAGAAGTTAGAAATTTAAATTGAACAAAGTGGGGGCCTCTTTTGCGCTCTCAAATGATGTGTTATTTACCCAAAATGTATGGTTGTTATTTTATATACCATCTATATAATACCCAAAATTCAGTGTAAATGGGCTAATATATTGCAAGTTATAAATTGGTGAAATAAGAAGGTCAGAAAAGAAGTTGTTGCCCAATTGCAGCAGCAAGTAGCAATCATCAGTAGCAGCTTTGGCTGTGTTGATGAGCCATTTTGGCTTTATAATTTAATTGATAGTTACCCATAAGGTTTAGGTTATACTTTCCTATATAGACAAGTACATGAGTTATAAAGTATTTAAAATTCCAAATAATTTAAAAGTTATCAAAGGAGAGCATCTAACTTTGGGGCTGCTAAGCCAACTTTGGGGCAATTAAGATACATCATTTGTTGCCTACGAAGAACTACCTCTCAGTACAACCTTTCGAGAGGGTCGTGTGTGCCAGTATAACAAACACCACTGATTGTGCAATTAAAAATGTACCAATTTGCATAAGAAATGTTTATACTTCCATTATTGACCTTTTCAATTAATCATGTTTTCAGGATGTGTGGAAGTTTCTTTAATAGTTATTCTTCAGCTTGTGGTGGTTTATATTATGGTTTATTAAGTCGATTGTTGAAGGCGTAATTGAAAAGTTTTGGGTGTTTTAAATTTGGGTGTTTAGAATTGTTTTAAATTTGTGTTCTCACTCTCTCTCCCTCTCTCTTTTTTGCAGCAGTAGCACGCACACACACAACAACACACATTTGGGTGTCTTTTAATTTGGTTGTTGTTATTTTTATTATGAAAAATTGGTTTGTAGTTATGATGAAATAGATTTGTTTATTATGCATGTTAGGATCGAATGGATGTTGAGTTGGTTATTATTGAGTGTTCATTTTGTCTACAGGAGTAGTAATTCGCAACGAGTATGAACTAAATTGTCTCCGTATACATGAGGTAGTGTATCCTCACACCTAATTCTTATTCATTTTTTCTTTTTTCTTTTTTTTCTTTTAAGTAGCGTTTTGTTACACAGAGAGAGAAAAAAAGGTCTGCTACTTTGTCGAACGCCAAATTTAAGGGGAAAGAAAAAGCAACCTCTTCTAGCCAAGGAATAAAATATAAAGATTGCCAACTGGTATCACTTTTAATCCTATTCTTTTCTCTCTGTTTTTACAATGGATTTGGATGTTATTGAATTTAAAAAATTTTAAGTTTCGTTTTATGTAAAACGTTTGCTTTGTCAATATGTTTTTGGTTTGCCTCATTTATAGATAATTTTTTTTATCGTGTCATGGACACCTTTATGTGGCACTATCTAGATGCACATCTTTGGATCGTATTACTGTCCTCCTTCCGGAACATGGGTCGAATTGCACCACAAATATTCTTACGACAAGTAAATGGTATAGTTTAAACAAGTTTATTTCTACTGAATTATATAATCTTTTCAACATTTAATTTTACAATGAGGTTCATTCTTTGTAGGATTGGAGTGAATTTGTCAACAAGAACAATAGAGTATATACAATGGACCTTTGTGGATGGGGCCGACATAATCAGGTAAATCTACTTTTATGTCACTGCATCAAAATAACTTTACTATTCCTATAATATAAATAGTTATAATTTTATTGTTTATGTAAATAATATAGGTGGTTGTGCATTCTCCTCATTGGGCAAAGTGTGTTCGTATTGATATGAGGACATTAAGTATATTGATGAAGAGAAGGTTTAAAGTGATGAAAAAGACATTTAAGTTCTCTACATCTCATGCAGACACACAACACACATAATACATGCACAAACACACACATAACTGTAACCAATCAAACCCTCGCAAATCAACCTCACACACCATTATTCTGCCATCAATACATATTTATGATTTAAATCATTAAATAAATGAACCGTTTGATTATTTATTATAATATCTCTAAATTCTTACTTATATCAATCTAAATCATTCCCCCCCACCTCACTACATACACATATATGTGCTTATTTGTTTTTTAGATAATTCAGGATAAAGTAAGGGGTCTTATGTTTCGGAATTACAATTGTTTTATTTTGACTCACATATTTCGATAAAATTTAAATTTCAAATATTTTCAAGTATATATTGAAGGATGTTTGGTGTAAGCTGTAAAGAATATACTTGGTGTAAGCTGTAAAGTAAAGGGTTATGCTCAACATGTTGTTTCTCTATTTTTTGCATGTATGTATTTTTGTTTTCCGTCTTTTGTAAAGTTAGTTAATTATACATGGTTATAATGATTTTGGGTATGGAATGATGATTTTTTTTTTGTGGTTTGGATATGTACGGATGATTATAAGTTTCTTAAACAGGTTTAAATTTTTCTGGATATCTATTTTTAAAGGAAACTCTGCCGAAATTTCTTGAAATTAGTAGCGACTAGCTTGATATTTTGGTGGTTGGATATGTGTTGAGTATGTATTAATTTCTGCATGTATGTATTTTTTGTGTTTCGTATTTTGTAAAGTTAACTAATTATACATGGTTATGATGATTTTGGGTATGAAATGATGGTTTTTTTGGTGGTTTGGATATATATGGATGATTGTAAGTTTTATAGACAGATTTAGATTTGTCTGGATATCAATTTTTAAAGGAAACTTTGTCAAATTTTTTAAAAATTAGTAGCGACTAGCTTGATGTTTTGGTGGTTAGATGTATTGATGATTGAGTATGTATTAATTTCTGCATGTGTGTATTTTTTGTGTTCCGTATGTTGTAAAGTTAACTAATTATAAATGGTTATGATGATTTTGGGTATGGAATGATGGTTGTTTTGGTGGTTTTGTAGATAAGTTTAGATTTTTGTATAAATCTATTTTTGAAGATATCTATTTTTGATGTTTTGGTGGTTGGATGTGTTAAGGATTGCGTATGTATTAATTATGGTGGCGATATGGTGAATTACGATAATTGTTATGTGACAACCCCA
This sequence comes from Panax notoginseng, assembly GCA_016801055.1. NCBI lineage: Eukaryota > Viridiplantae > Streptophyta > Magnoliopsida > Apiales > Araliaceae > Panax > Panax notoginseng. The sequence goes on along the minus strand of CM029013.1, from coordinate 21,840,790 downwards.
AAATAAATCCATTCTACCCAACCCATTCTGAGTCGTCAAATACATGGTACAGAAAATAACTACAACTTTATTACAACAATTGTCGTGCAAAATACAACAACACATATGCTGTGAGTTTGGATACAAATATATACCAAATGTGACATTGGACACCATCATGTATCAGCACCTCATAAAGGTACCTTACATAAAGGTACAGTCAAAAACTGTTTTAGAAACTAGAATCTTTGGGAAGTCCTCAAGGAAACCTTCGTACATGGGAGGCCATGCTTCTTGGTTATGATAGATATCATATGACCACATAATTATCCTTGGTTAACCCAATAGACCCCAAAGAAAAACGAGAAGATTACTATCATATTCTTCCCAATGGTGAGTCTTCTCTTGACTTATCATTATCTCCATTGTCTCTAATTGAGAATTATACTTCAAACAAATACCAAGATTATATAGGTAGTGCTCATAGATATACTCAGCAAATGAATGAGCACAACACTGTCTTATGATGACACGAGGTTGTATGTCATTAGACATTTTGTATGATAGTGACGAAACACCTTTCCAACGTTGGGTTCGCCTAACCCTATTTTCTTCACCAAATATAACTACTAAATGATGACCACCATTCTATTCCCTTATTACCCCCGCTCGACCCAGCTATACTCTTATTACCTGAAAGAAATTGTGAAACAAAAGGGTGAGCACAACTAGCCCAGTAAAGAATATCATGACTAAAGATAAAATAATTATCAATAGTCTTCATCAGTAATAAATCAGAAATTTAGAACATATGGTAGATGATAAAAATTTCAACCATAGTTGCAGCGGAACGAGCAATCCATTAGAAGAGTCAAATAGACTATAAAGTCTATTATCTTCTCCATGTTAAAAATCTACCAACAATGTTTTATCCCTGTAACATCAATCAACAATTCTGATCCACAATCATATGAATAACTCATAATCATAACTATAGTTCTAAATTCTTCTTCTCATCCAAGACGAAGATAATTATCATCACCTATCTTTACCTGAAACATCAAAGATCATGGTTACACCAAATCACATTTCCTGTTCATAATCATACTAATAACTTCATCTTTGCACTACGACCAAAGATATTTATTTGTATCACCAGTTGGTCATGTTCATCTCAACATCTGTTCATCTTTGCACTACTGGCCAAAGATATTCAACAACATGTCATCTTTGTACTACGGGCCAAAGATATTCATCAACAATTCATCTTTGCACTACATGCCAAAGATATTCCTCAACAGTTCATATTTGCACTACGACCAAATATATTCATCAACAGTTCATATTTGCACTACACACCAAATATATTAATATCTCAAAGAAATATATAATCATTTCAGAATTTATATACACCATAATTATAACCATGTTAATCAATTCACCTTTGCACTTAAGCTAAAGATATTCACTTATAAATTCAATGGTCATGATCATACCAATCAACAATTCAACTTTGCACTACTGGCCAAAGAGAACCCATAGTCATGATCATACCAGAAATCTACCTATCTTTACACTCAAGTTAAAGAGAAATATCATCATTAGGGTTATAAAAATGTTATATATGATAATAAAATCAATATAATCAACATATAGATTTAATCTCAAGAGTAATATTCATAAACCAACTATAATTTGGTCAGAAAAATAAACCAATTTTATCGTGAATAGTAACTCATGAATAGTAAACTCGACACAAAAAGGTAGAAATTTTACAATAAAATACATACCAATATTTTGGTATAATGATATTGAAAGAATAATATTTCTTAAGCTTATAAACAATTTATTTTAATTGTTTATACTATACTAAATAATGCATTTAATCATCCTAAAATGCCAAACTCATAAGATTTCATCACCAATAACAAAAAAACCCTCATAAAAAATTTGCATATACCTCATATAGGATTCTCATGCCATAAAATCCTATTTTTTAATTTTCTTACTTCACAAAACATATTTAATTCATTTACTCATAACTAGACCATTTTCATAAAAAAATATCAAATCAGTTCCAAAAATATTTCTTTTCTGGAATTTAGCATAATATAGTCTCATAGTGAACATATATTTTTCTCAGAATTTTTAAAAGTCATTTACTATTTTTCATATGGCCAAAACAGTCGAATATTTAGACATTTATCAAAAATTGTACTTTTATCTAAAAATTCTGAAATTCACAGAGTATACTCCTATCATATACATGTACTCCCAATAAAAATTTCATCAATTTTGGAGTTAACCACAAGAAGTTATAAGCGGTTATTTTTAAAATAGTTTTTTTCTTATAAAATTCATAACTCTTAATCTATACATCCAAAAATCACCATTTTTGGACACAATCAAGAAAACTCATCAAAATATCATTTCAAATTTTTTCAGAATTTTTGAAGGTCAGAAAAATTACGAAAGTGAAAAACATAACAACCCTTAAAATCCCTTACTATCCCTTACCTCAAAAGAGCAGTACTTCTGATCGGTATAAGGCTGAAGAAAACTTGCACTGATGAATAGAAACTCACAAAGTATCTAAATACTCATAAAATACACTCAATAATCTAGAGAGAAAAAGAGAGAAAACTTATGAATTCTGGTGTATTTTTTAATTCTAACTTAGCCCTCTATTTATAGGAAAATGTTAGCACGCCGAAGCAGACTTGACCTGCAACCTGATGGCTTTATCTACTACTATTCTCACCCACCACATTTGAATAAAAATCTCAGCACATTTCTTCACAAACTAAGAGTGGGGCCCACCAATTCTAGAATTTTCTATCAAAATGATAAACTCCAAAAATTCAATAATTTCTGAACCAGTTATCTCGTAAAATTCATAACAAATTATACGTTCATTTTTAACGGTTCAAAATTTATGGACATATACTCAACTTATATATGTATAACATATCCAAATATAACCACGATCCAACGGTCGGATTAAAAATTATAACCCTCACAAAATATCTCAAAAAATCTTAATTTATTTTTCAATACCTCCGTTCCGACAAAAATACAGTTAAAATACCTCAACATTAACTCCTTCATTTTTAACTACAAAAATATATCCCTCATTTATATCTACATAAAATAAATATTTCCTTATCATATGAATCAATAATTAATTATTCACAAATAATATTACAGAATCACATTTATGACAACCAGGCCGTTCCCAAGAAAGATGGGGCTTTCCAATAAGGATTTATCCTTATTGGCGCGCAATTAGGTGGCCAAACCTCTCCTTAGACAGAACTTTCTAGACATTGCCAATAATGTTATCTAATAATATTATTCAAATAATATGAATTATTGATCTGATAATGAGAAATACTATGCAGTGACAATTATTGAACAACAATAATATAAAATTTCAACGTAGCAATTATTGAATCAATAAAATAAAATATTGAACAGTAATTACTGTAACAATTATTGAGTAGTGCCTTTTTACGTAAGAATCAATAATTTCAAAAATACTGTGCAATACCGTGTGCTACTGTGCAATAACACGTATTACTGTATTTTAACCACCGGGTATTTCAACAGTATTAACGGTAACAACTACGGCGTTATTTGTAAAAACTCAAATTTATCATTTTTTTCATCCGACAGTTATTCGTTATGGGGCCCACAAATAGCTGCGCCGTCGTACGAATATTCTCCGACAGAAAGAATATTCCGCGACCAAGCGAATATTCCCCGACAACAATGATTATTTTATAACCACTTGCTTATTTTGAAAAAAATTTACATTTCACCCATAACTTTAAACTTTTATCAATTTAACCATTTACTGAATAGTAATTATAAGAAAAATTGAATACTTTTATTTCATAAAATTCGGGATCTTACATGTTACGTCTGATTGTAAGTTATTTAAGGTTGCAAAGTTGTATTATTTTTTGAATTTTAATTTAATTTTTCGTTACGTCGTGCCTTCAGGCACGAGTAATAACTAGTATATATATATATAAGTGGAAGAAGCGGAAGAAGGAGAGAGGGAAGTGGAACTCTCTGGAAGTGGAAGTGGAAGAGAAAGAGGAAGAGGGGTGGAACAAAATAAAAAGTAAGGGGAATTGATTTCGCGGAGAAGGGGAAGAAACTGAAGTGAAAAGGAGGAGGAGGAGAAGAGGAAGAGACAACTCGGTGAAATTAATATCAAGTAATGGGTTTCTGTTATGTATTAATGGAGCTATGGATTTCAATTGATTAAAATTGAGTGTGTTAATTGATTGATTTGAAATTAGAAATTAATTGATTTCAAATTAATCTGAGACTATGGATTTCAATTGATTAAAATTGGGTGTATTGATTTGTAATTATTTGAGTTAACTCTGTTGGAAATTAAGAAATTAATTGAGTTAACTCTGTTAAAAATCAAATTGATTTCAATTGATTAAAATTGGGTGTGTTTGGAAGCCAAGTTAACTGTGTTAAAAATCAAATTGATTTCAATTGATTAAAACTGGGTGTGTAAAAGATAGATTGTGGTGTCTTTATATATAAGTATTGATTGATTGAAAAATAAATAATCAAAAAACAAATTTGAAATAAACATGCTCCATCCTATAGTAAGAATCATATTTTTCTTTTTTTCTTGAAAAAATAAAATAGAATGATCTTGTTTACAATTGTACATTTAGCATTTAATGTTAACAAACAATTTTGTTAATGGTGGAAAGGAGTTTAATTTATGTACTTTTTTCCTAATGAAAAGGGAATGGGTTGATATAGACATTTTTTAAAGGCCACCTACTGTTTAAATGACTAATAATAATAAAATATAGTAATATTATATATACAAATTATGCAAAAAAAATTATGCACACACTATAAAAAATAAAAAAATAGAAAGCATGATTTTCAATTACATATTTTTATTAATAAACAATACATGGATACTAAATTTTTATGTGCAACATTTTATATACAGTTTATAGATGTAAGACCCTTAATTTTATGAAATAAAAATATTCAAATTTTCTTATAATTATTATTCTATTCAGTAAATAATTAAATTGGTAAAAGGTTAAAGTTAAGGGTGATGTGTGTAAATTTTACAAAGTAAGCAAGTTGTCATAAAATATTCGTTTTGTCGGAAAATATTCGTTTGGTCGAGGAATATTAGTACGACGGCGCAATCATTGGTGGATCCCACAACGGAATAACTATCGGATATAGAAAGCGACAAAAATATTCATTTTATAAAAATAACGGCAAAAATTTTATCGTTAAATTGCTGAAATATTCGGTGATAAAAGTACAGTAATTCGCGTTGTTGCACAGTAGCACACGGTAATATTGCACAATATCTATGATTATTGATTTTTTATAAGAGTATTCAATAATTGTTACAGTAGTTGCTGCATAGTATCTCGTATTATTAATTTAATAATTGTTATAGTAACATTTGCATAATATTTTATATTATTAAATAAATAACTGACACGACACAACTATTCATATTATTATTTATATTATTGACAATGCATATAAAGTTCTGTCGAGTAAAGGGGTTAGGTTATTTAATTGCACGCTAATAAAGAGAAATCTTTATTAGAAATCATCCTCGTTCCTCAGAACGATCTGATTGTCAATATTGTGAATTATAATATTAATAATGAATAATTGTTGAAAGAGTAAAAATGTGTTGATGAAAGATAAGTGAATTGTGATAAATATTTATTTAATTTTTGATATAAATTGAGAGATTTGTCATGAGGCGTTTGTTGTAAGTTTGACTTATTATTTCATGGAAAGACATGCTAATTTTTCAGACCGTCAGTTGAAGTTTTAATAGTAAATCAATATGGACCGTCAGTTAAAATTTTAATAGTAAATCAATATAGATCGTCCGTTTTAATAGTAAATCAATCTGGACTGTAAGACCCCAACTTATTATAAATAAAATCGAATTTTCTTTAATTATTATTGTGAATAATAAGGTGTTAATTTGATATAATACTTTGGTTATGGGTGAAATGTGTAAATTTTATAAAATAAGCAAGTAATTATAAAATATTTATTGTTGTCAGGGAATATTCGTTTGGTCGTGGAATATTCTTTATGTCGAAAAATATTCGTACGACAGCGCAGCCATTTGTGGGCCCCATGAAAAAAAACGGTCGGATGAAGAAAACGATAATTTTGAGTTTTTATAAATAACGGCATAGTTGTTGCCGTTAACACTGTTGAAATACCCGGTGATTAAAATACAGTAATACGCGTGGTTGCACAGTAGCACACGGTATTGCACAGTATTGATGAATTATTGATCCTTACGTAAGAAGACACTACTCAATAATTGTTACAGTAATTATTGTTCAATACTTTATTTTATTGGTTCAATAATTGCTGCGTTGATATTTTATATTATTGTTGTTTCAATAATTGTCACTGCACAGTATTTTTCATTATCAGATCAATAATTCATATTATTTGAATAATATTATTAGATAGCATTGTTGACAATGTCTAAAGAAGTTCTGTCTAAGGAGATGTTTGGCCATCTAATTGCGCGCCAATAAAGAAAAATTCTTATCGAAAAGCCCCCTCTTTCCTGGGAACGACCTGGTTGTCATAATTGTGATTCTGTAATATTATTTGTGAATAGTTAATTATTGATTTATATGATAAGAAAATATTTATGTTATGTGGATATAAATGAAGGAAATATTTATTTTTATGTGGATATAATTGAAGAAACTAATGCTGAGGTGTTTTATCAGTATTTTGTCGGAATGGAGGTATTAAAAATCGTCCGTATGTGAATTTTGGATATTTTCTGTTTGGAATTTAGAAAAACTTTATTCTATAAAGTCGTAGAGAATTAAATTTCCTATGAAAAGTGTAAGACCCCAACTTTTATAAATAAAGATGAATTTTTTATAAATATCATTTTTAAATATTATGAACTGAAATTGATATAATGTTATAGTTGTGGGTAATATTTATAAATTTTGCAAAGTACGCAAGTTGCTATATAATATTCGTACGATAGTACAATCAGTGGTGGACCCCGCAACGGAATTATTATCGGATTGAGAAAACGATAAAAATACTTTATGAAAATAACGGCAGAAGTTTTACCGATAATTGTTGAAATACCCGGTGTTAAAAGTACATTAATACGCGTGGTTGCATAGTAGCACACGATATTGATTATTGATGCTTACGTGAGAAGTCACTCAGTTTTGTTTATATATATATATATATATATATATATATATATATGAAACTGACGTGTTGAATTATAATAACATGGGGGGAGGGATTTTGAAAGTCACGGGTAGGAGTATTATTTTGTATAATATCTATATATTTATATATATGTATAGATATATACTGATGAGGTTGATAAGGGAGGGGCCCTCATTTATTTCAAAGAATGTCATTGCTAGTATTATTTGACAGATTCTGTGTTGATTTTTCAAAGCTTGGACCTTTTGGCCAAATTTTTGTCAAATTATGTATTATTATTGCTAGCTTGTGAATTAGGATTTCTTTTAATTGGTCAAGACTTAATTTGGCATGTGTAGTTTTTCCTCATTGGCTAACTCTTTGAAAAAAACGTTGGTGCTGAGAATTTGTTTAATTTTAAATCACTGTGCGCCTGTGATTATTTCCAAATAGTATCATTTCTATTCTTCTATAAATAGAAGCTTATTCCTTCATTATTTCTTACGAACTCACTGAAACTCTAGAGAGAGAAATTATAGAGAAGCTATAGAAAAGTATCATGGTCCTTCCCTACTCTTATATTCAGTTTATTTTACGGTAAGGAGTGTTATTCTTTCTTATTCATGAAGAGAACTGGTGTTATTCCATTGCTTATTTTTCTGTTGGAATAACCTGTATACGCGGTCTACCCTATACTTGGTGACATTCTTCTATTATTCTATTGGAACATCCTGTCTGTGTGTTTTACACCGGACCTGGTTCCGTCTTTATTATTATGTTGGAACATCCTGTCGGTACAAATTTTGTCTGACCTGGTTCCGTTATTATTATTCTGTTGGAATAACCTGTCTTTACAAAGTACCGCATGCATGGTGATTTCTTTTGTTATTCCATTTTTTATTATACTCAGTTGGTGAAAGTTTTGACTTCTATACTCCATGAAATTAGTAGAATATCCTTTATATTTGCGCTTCATCTAGTATATTTTCATGGAAATATTCTTCAGATCATTTTTGAATTTTACTTTACAAAGCAGTATCATGTTGATAATTTAGATGTTATTAGTTCCTGGATTAATTAATTCTTGAATTTATTTTATTGAATTCTTATATCATTGTCATCATCCTCATGTTTATATTATGTTAAAAGTCATATGTGGCCTGTAGTGCATAGATGGACTTGGTATGATTATGACCAGGGATTATTCGGTGTAATAATGATCGTAATGTTACGAATGATGTGGAAAAAGTCATTGTGGGCCCGTAGTGCATTGATGGACAGTTGTTGGCATGATCGTGATCATTAATGAATATCATTGGCCGTAGTGCAAGGATGATATGAATTATTTATTAAGCTGAGTCCCAGCGATAAAAGTCATAAAAAACCTTTTAAATCATAGACGATAGTAGATTTTATTCTCTATTTGACTTTTCTAATGGATTGCTTGTTCCGCTGCAGTTAAACTTGATGTTTGTTATATTTTATCAGTTTAACACTGTTGAAGGCTAATGATAATTTATTCTGCATTATCTTAGTCATAATATTTCTTACTGGGCTAGTTGAGCTCGCCCTTTTATTTTCATTGTTCTCTTCAGGAAATGAGAACGTAGCGGGGACTAGTCGGGGAACGGAGTGACGGTTCAGATGATAGCATTAGTAGTCCTCACTATTCTATGAAATAGTGTAAAAATAAATGTATTGAGGACTTATTTTGAGTTTGAATCCTGTTTAGAAGAAAGTGTTGTATTTAAACTCACAACTTATGTTTTGTCATATTTTACACGACAGTTGTATAATTAAGTTGTATTTGAATTTTGCACCATATTTTTGGCGACTCAGAATAGGTGATGTATACCTATTTTGGGGGCGTCACAGAAAGCACATGAGATTCGATTTTTTTTGATAAAAGAGTTATTTATTATGAATTATTGAAGTTTTGAAAATTAAATATTTTTATTAAAATTATGGGTGGGACCCACTTTTATTTTTTAAAACATGTGGGCTGCTTAAATTTTTTCAAGATAGCTGGCTTTGATGTTTGAAAGGAGGTGGCGTAGAATGAAGAAAATCAAATATTATTATTTTATTATTTAGTCTGCTTTGGCGTTCTAACATTTTTCTATAAATAGGCGCTTAAGTTAGAATTGAAAATCACACCAGAAATATAAGTTTTTTCTCTATATATTATCGAGCGTATTTTGTAAGTATTTAGATAATTTGAGAGTTTCTATTCAGTGCAAGTTTCCTTCGGCTTTACATTCGGTATTCCGATCAGAAGTACTGTTATTTTGAGGTAAGGGATGTTATTTTCTTCGTAAATGATATTATTTTTTTCAATATCATTATGCTGAAATATTGATATAAATTTTATTGTGGAATTTCTACCTTTTTGTGTCGGAATTACTATTCACGTATACGACACTATTCACGTATACGACACTATTCACGAATACGACACTATTCATCGAAAAATGAAATTTCTCATTTTTATCTAAAATATCTATTATGGTTACTATCTTTGATTGTATCCATGTTTTGATCTTTATTTTTAAATTCTGCTTCACAATTGGTTATTATAGAGTATTATTGAACTTGGATAAACTGTAATACGAATCCCTAATATTTATCTTTTTGTCTCACTGGATTCATTTTTTTTAAGGTATTTTTTATCATCCTCAGTCCTAAATGATGATATTACTGAATATCTTTGGCCTGTGTACAAAGATAAATGATTAACTGATGAATATCTTTGGCCCGTAGTGCAAAGATGAACAGGTGTTGAGATGAACATGACCAACTGGTGATACAAATGAATATCTTTGGCATGTAGTGCAAAGATGAATATTTGATTCAAGATGTATATTGATTGATGTTACAGGGATAAAATATTGATGATGGACTTTTAAATCTTAGAAGATGGTAGAATTCATTCTTTACTTGACTCTTCTAATGGATTGTTGTTTCCGTTGCAGTTGTTGATCTAAAATTTGTTGTCTATTATATTCTATCAGATTTTTTCTGTTGAAGACTAATGATAATTTGTTGTATATTATCTTAGTCATAATATTCTTTACTGGGCTAGTTGAGCTCACCCTTTTTCTTTTTATTCCATTATTCTCCTCAAGAGGTGAGAATATAGTAGGAACTAGCCGGGGTATGGAGTGATGGTTCTAGAAAGTTATTTTAGCAGTCCTCACTATTTTTGTAAAATAGTGTATCAATAATTGTAATGAGAATTTCTTTTGAGTTTTAATACTGTATAGAAGACAATATTTATATTTAAACTCATAGTATTTGTGTTGTCGTATTTTGCACGACAATTATTTTAATAAAATTGTATTTGTTTCTGTATCATGTATTTGGCGACTCAGAATGGATGATGTATACCTATTTTGAGGGCATTATAAGGACCGTCCGTGAATCAGTTACTATTCAGTTCATTTTCCTATAAATAGGTTACTCAGTTAAGTAATGAAACTCACACGAGAATCAGAGAATTATTATTCTATAGTATCGTGATTATTTCGTTTAAGTATAAAGATACTCTGAGTAGTGCCAGAATCTCTTCAAATAACCTCTTTCATAACAGTCAGATCTAGTCTTATAAGGTAATAAGAGTGTAGCTGGGTCCAGTGGGGATAACAAGAGAATATAGTGATGGTCTATGACTGTTGAAGTTTTTCATAAAACAGTATGGTAACAATTGTGTTGAGGGCATAAAATGTGTGTGTCGTATTTTATACGTCATTTAATAATTGATTTTTGTGAACAACAATAGGGTGATGAGAACCTGACTTTGGAAGGGTGTGTTGTCACTATCATACAAGATGTCTAACCACATATGAATTCGTGTTATCATAAAATATAGTTGTGCGCATCCGCTTGCTGACTATATCTATGAACATTATTTATATAATTTTGGAGCATGGTAGACATATAATCATCAGTTTGAGATAATGAAGATAATGATACGGCAAGAAGATGCATACCATTGGAATGAACATGATAGTAATTTTCTCGTTCTTCTTTGGGGTCTATTGGGTCAAATAAGGTTAATTCTCAAGTCCTATGATATCTATTATAACGATATCTATTATAACTTAGAAGATTGACATCCAATGTACGAAGGTTTACTTGAGTATTTTTTAAATATTTTAATTTTTAAAACAGTTATTGACTGTACATTTATGTAAATTGTTATTGGTTTGAAGTGTGAATACTGTTGTTATAATATTTGTATTGAAACTCACAGTTTATGTGTTGTTATATTTTGTACGACAGGGTAATAGTTGGAATAGGAAGATTTGTATTTAAATTCTGTAGTGTGTATTTCTGACGACTCATAATGAATTGTGTGAACATATCTCGAAGGCGTCACAATATACATAGTATTATTTAATAAAATATTATAAAGGTTACGCATTGAATCTTAGAAAGATAGGTGTTAAGGCTATTAGAGCGTCTAATAACTAATAAAAAAGCTGAACATTTTACGAGACAACATGTGGGCAAAGACTCGTTCTGTTGGATATTCATTGAATCTTATTCAAAAATAAAGTTAAAGTATTTAGGAATTTGAATCGAGGGAGAAATTAGATCTTTACGTGTAACTTTTTATATACAATTTGCGCACATAATATTATTTAATAAAATATTTGAGAGATTACACATTGAATCTTAAAAAGAAAGGTGTTAAAGCTTGTTACAGCCTCGTGCCACTAATAAAAAATGAACATCTTACAAGACAACCTATCGGCTAAGACTTGTTATGTTGAGATATTCATCGAATTTTATTCAAATATAAAGTTGAAGTATTTGGGAATTTGAGTCGAGTGAGAAATTGTTGGGTTATTCTTTGAATTCTATTTAAAAAAATTACTCTTATGGAAAGGAAGGTGTCCTATTATGAGAAAGAATGTTATTTTTAGTAAGAGTATTATTTTTGAAGTGTCCTATTTTAAATAGGAAGACGAGATCGCATGTACTCTATAAATAAAATATTATGTTTAGTTGTTAAAGTGTAACACAATCAAAAGTCACGTAACATCTTAGGAGTTGAGAGTAAGTATGACTGAATTTTGTGTTTATTTGAGGGATAGGTTTTTTGTGGCTTTTATATTCTATGCAAAAAAATTGTATTGTAAATGGCAGAGTTTTGTAATTTTTAGTCCGTGCAAAAAGTCGTTTCATGATATTGTGGAATCTCAAGTTTTACGGCGTAAAACTTGGAGGTATTATTGTAAGCCCATTATGTTGATATAGCAAAGATTCGGAGTTTGACCAATGATTTTTCCTAAATATCATCTTGTTATCTCTCTTTATTTTATTATGTGATTTGCACTGACTTATGCTATGTTTGGCTTGAAGAAATGGAATGAAAGATAGAATGAAATGATTTTAAAGTATTTTAAGTGAATGTTTGGTTGTTGATAATGGTAGATGTTGTAATAACAAAATTATCACGTATATCAATTTCATTGAAATGAATTTTATTTCACATCGTCCACATGAAAAAAAATAAAGGAATAGAATGAATTTTTATTTCATTAACATGATTTATCCTCTAAAATGATCATTAAATACATTATTTTTATTTAATTTATTTTTCAATTTCATTCTATCAATGCAAATGTTATATTAAATCCTAACATGTTCTTCTTTCTTTAGAAGCAACTCGAGCATAAAAACCAAAATCCAATAATTAATAATAATCTGATATAAAAAAATCAATAATTAATAATAATATCATATTTTAAAACGGATAGAGTACTTGTTAATATTTTTAAGTAATTTATAATATTAATTATTTCATCAATTAAAACTAAATAAAACTCCCATTAACGTTGAATTTAACATTTGATAAACTAGTGAAATTTAAATAATTGAACTTTATTACGAAAGTAGATTTTAATGAAATGAGTGTAAATTTTAATAAAGAGATCCTTGCTTGCTATATCATTTCTACTGGAAAAGAAAGGTGCGACGTTATATTTTATCAGTTTAATTTGTTCTTTATCAGATAAAGGTGGGGGTCGGTCTTCTCATTAAAAATTTGTTTGTTAGTAGTCCACAAAATCACCTTTCTGCAAGACTTTTAACAGATAAAAAAAAATAAAAAATTTCCTTTTCATACTTGTAGCACTCACTGATAATAGCGCAGTGCTTATCAAATCTAGTAAATAAAAAATAAATTGAAGCCAAGATTTACCCCAGCTAAATTCATCTAATAGTAGACGAAAATACAACTCCAACAGATTCAAGATGAATTTTATAACAATTCAGCGGAAAAGAAATTCACTACTGCAAAAGTAAATACAAATAGAGCAAAAAAAAAAAAAAAAGTATGCAACATACTATCAGCTGCACTCCTCGCCTATAACAAGATCCCGATCCCGATCCCACCCAACCAATTCAAAACGTAGATATTTATATTTTCCTCCTGTAATACTAGCCCAAACAGTTGTTAAATGAGGCTCCATCAGAGCTACAAAGATACCAAATAACAGTGTAAACTAGTAGTAGAATGTCACCGTGATGCAGGTTGCACTCGGCACAATATTGAAACAAATTCACATAAGAATCCAACCTAAATTTCACACACGTTTTTTTATTTTGTAACCCTCAGGGATTACACAAAAACATTTTTCTTTTGTAACCCTCAGTGATTTGAGCTACTTTTACGAGGCAATTGAGTGCTCCACTACTAGAGTATGTGAGAACAAGGGCGGGCTACTCTACAATTAGTCTTCTTACCACACTCCACATCAGTTCAATTTTTTGGCTAATTTTGCTGCAATATCTACCCGAAGAGATTGATCATGCTCCTCTGTCAACAAAACGCTGAGGATTGAACTCTAGCGATTACACAACAATGGTTATTCAATATAAACCTATATATAGTCCACAGAAGATAAAACTGAACAACCAAGTAGTAAATTAGATGCAAATATGATCAATATGAAGAACAAATCAAATATAAATTAGAGTCGAATTGGAATGGTCACCCATACTAATTCAAATTGTAAGCTAATAGGTGATCAAAATTCTAAATCCACTAGAAAGCATGGATTATACATGATCCGTTACGCTATGTGAATCTCTTTACCCATGCCCGAAAAATATGTGGCCACATTTAACATATTAAAAATCATTCTCTAACAAATAATCTTACACAGACAAGCTCATTCAATTCCAAAACTGATGCAACATATATTCAAAAGACTTCATTAAAGGAGTAATAGACTTAAAGGAATCAATATCAGGAACTAATGAGCATATCAATCAGAGTCAAGTCAGATGCAAATGTACAAGTAAAATTTGTTCAATGTCAAAAAGAAAACCAAATATAAACTATATTTATAGAAGTATGTATATATTTGTTTTACGTTTATTGCATATTAGTAAGCAAGTTCATTATTCCCAAAGGTATCATCAGAGATTTTTTATTAGAATAGACCAACTTGCATTGAGTTTTCTCAAAATAGACAAATTAGTTCAAACTTACTAGTAATATCATAAACCTACATGTGGTGGCAATAGCCATCTTCACAATATTTTGTTACATATTGCTATTACTAATAGTAACTGTCTTATCACTTTGCTAATAGCGGTATGCAGGTTTTAGCCTATTTGATCGTTTCTCTTACGAAAACTCGGTTTTATTCCAAAAAAGGGTCCAATGTATCTTACAAGACTTGCTTGTCTTTCACTACAACAGCACAAGCTTTCACTTGTATCCACTCAGAAAAAAATTAATCAATGTAGTAATAGGGGCATAAGGAAAGCATAAGTACACATGAATGCCATATAGTCCGTCCTTGCTTAAGCTAGGGGTGTCTGCGGGTGATTCTCTATAACTCAACATATAAATCCAGTTGCACATTTATGCATGCCTAATCAACATAACCATAACATATTCACAACTTATTAAATATAATACCCAAAAAATCCCATGAAATTCAAAAATTCAACACATACTAGTACAAAACACTACAACCAAATTAGGGTCAAAAGCAGTGATGGCAATAACAAGCAACTGAACATTCAATAGTATTTAGTCAAATTCACAAATCAGTACAATTAAGTACCTGAAATATGAGATATAATCCAAGATACCTCTAATTCTACTATGTGATGTTGGTCTGCAGACAGGACTCAACCTCCCAAAACACAATCACAAGTAACTAAACAGTCTATCTGTTCATTCTATATAGTTACTACCATCCCATACGACTGTTCATTAGATTTAGTTACCATCACATATAAACTTCAGCATTTAAACGGGGTATAAACAAAATAAGCTCAAAAAGTAAATCCAAATTCACAATTCAATTAATTTACAAATCAAGTTCCAGCGATATCAAATAGAAATCCAGACAATATATATCACATATAATAAAACTCAAGTCAAATACCATGTCATTCATTAGCCACGGGCCTTGAGCTCAGCAAGGCGCCTAGAGAGATCATCCTCATCGACCTTCTCCGTAGTCTTCAGGGGCACCGCATGGGCCGCCGGTTGTGGCAGGCCAACTGAGACCTCAAGGCCGTAATCATCAGCCACTTGCTGCATCAAGCTGTTGACTTCACCCTCGGGAGTCGAAAGAGAAGTGCTTCCGGCCATCGAACTCTCCATAAACTCGGCCTGAACCTCCATATTTACAAATTGGCGCTCGAAACTGTCCATAGTCTCGGACATCTTCTGCAGGTTCCCCGTGGCGAGCGTGGACTCGAGCGATTTGACGATGTTGGACATGGATTTACTGATGGTGGTCATCTTGGCTTGGGTGTCGAGCCTGGCAACGACGGCGTCGAGACGAGAGGCTAATCGGAGGTAATTCATCTGCTCGTTGCGCTTCCGGATGGCGTTCTCGGCATAGATGCGAGCGCCGTCCATGTTGCCTTTCTCGATGGCTTTTTTGACCTTCAATTTCTCCGATTTCTCATCTTTCTCGCACTTTCTTGCTTGGCGTTGGAGGCTCTTGGCTGTGAACTTGAGCTCCATAATCTGGTTCATCAGCTTCTCCGTGTTCCCCATTTACTTTGATTTTGATTTCTAGGTCAGGAACAGCTGATGATCGAGGAATTTAAGGGTTTCTTTCTGATATATTTCTTCGAATTGGGGATCTTGTGGGTATATATATATATATTCTCCGCTTTTGTTGTATGTGGTTCCACCATCGACTCCTTAGTCTGAAATTTAATTGCTTCAACAATACGCGTTTTTATTTAAAATGAAAAAGGGTAATGTATTAATTTTATAACTAAATATTAATGAGTCAATCAAAATATTCCGATCACTCGGTTTAATTTTTATGTCTAAATAAAAATTTTCCAATATTCCCAATTTTGTTCTGACATAATATATTAATAATTTTAAATAATAAAATGACATGATGGCTAATAATTTATTATTATTTTTATTTTTAAGTGTAATTCTGAAACCAAAATACTATACTATATTATACTATCTTAGTAGAAATCTTTTTTACAGAGCCCGAAAAGTAATTTTATATTTTTGTATACTTTTTTTGGGGCTAAAGATGACACTTATTTGATTACCAGCCAAAATTCAAAAAAGAAATTAGTTCTTTCTTTTTTGTAGATCCGGAACACTGACAACCTGCAAAAGAAAGAAGGAATATAAAGAATTTAAAAGAAAGCTGCCAAATGAAATCATGTTTCCTTATTCTTCAGAAGATTAATCAGTCCGCAACCTTCATCTTCAACTTGCAAATTGCAGACATGAGAGAGAAGGAAGTGGATCCGCCATTTGATTTGTCACAGACACCCATGACGCATTGGCTCTTGTGCCTTTTCAAAACCCAAATTACGACTGTAGCTTCTGTCCTGTTTTTGTCTATACTCCAATTCGATTTTTATCAACAAAAAATGAAGACCCAATGGCCAATTTTAACTAGGCAGTCGACCCATGTTGTCACTATTTCCGAGAAATGGACCTTTTGGGTTTGATTAAATGCCTTTTTGGTTGTTCTAGTGTTGGAAGTCCTATTGGTTTTCTTTTTTCCTCCTTCTGTTTCTCTTGGGAAATGAAAGGGCAACAAGCAGACGAAGAACAAACTACCTTTGAAATAGGGGTGGTGGTTCCAAAGAGGGTTGTGAAGCCAGGTGACGAGTGTTATAACTGTGTTGAGGTTCTTGTAAATGAGTTCAATAAGGTCGGGTTAATAGTTGACAGAGTTATTGGCATGCAATATGAATTTATCAAGGTCCAATCTTTACCCTTTCGGCTCTCATGGATATCACTGATCTGATGATTCCTTTCTATTCATGTTTTATAAATATGTCTGATCTATTTGCTGAGGTTTTTAACTTATGTTTACTTATTGACACATTGCTGTTTGGTGCAGCTTTATAATTAAGAATAGTTACTTACCTTTGAATTATTTTTTGCTTCCCTTATCCATTGCTGGTGTTTCAAGTTTATATTGTACTACTATTGCTGCATTGTTGAATGGTGTGTATTCAATTAGACTAGGTAACTTGCTTTGATTGTTTGAAATAATGTAATCATACAATCAATTGATTGACTAATTGAAATAAGAAGAAATTTGGGAGGCTAAGGATGGGTTCCATAAATCTTCAAATAAGTAGCTGCATTTGTTCCAAAGGGAATTCTTCATGGTGGTTTCATATAATGATTGCCTAAAATTTAATTCCCTGGGCACTTGGGCAGCACAAGATAATGTCTTGGTGATTGGTAGTCTGATTTATGTTTCTGGTTGATATAGCATCTGATGCAAGAGGTTAATGAGTGCAATCTATGTTCATCTCGTGTTATTATATTCAGTTGGCAGCTCCTTTGGAAGTTTTGGGGAGGGCAGCGGCCGAGTTGCAGTTGAAAAAACGAACTCATATTGGTCTCTCTCTCTCTCTCTCTCTTTCTGAATATTCTGTTCTTTGGATAATAACTTTTATTACACTACATAACTGTTAGTCATTTGCAATTTCCTTGGTATTTGATTTTGATTTCAGGAGTGGATATATAATTTGAGTGGGAGGAAGTTGAAGCTTTTATCAGACAGCCCAATGGTTCATTGTTCAGTTGGTGCGAGCGTTTCTGTTGCTACCATTACATAATATATGGGATTGTGAGTTATCATATACTCTTCTATTAGAATTTCTTGCCGTCTCGGTTTCATTTAACTAAAAACCAAGTTTGTATTATTTAGACAATCTAAGTACATATATCCTATAGGATACTGCAGAATGACATGACAACTCAATGTAAGGTAGCTTTTATATATTTGTCTTTTCATTTTGGTCTTGTTAATAATTTCTCTATGATGCTGAGGAGTGACTTCAACTCTTTTTAGTTATTTGATGCACAAACTGTACATAAAAATTTCAGTACTTTTTTGTGTGCAATAATTAATCTATGCATGTGTGTAGTAAATGAAGTTTCGAAATGATATTACTCGTACATTATAAGACTAGAGTCTTTCAGGTTGTGGTTTCCTGGTGATTTCAACTTGCATGTTTTTCAAATAACTTGGAGAGTGAATTTCACAGGTGAACAAGAGTGAGTCAGGCATAATCCTACTATCTGAATCAAAAGAAATCCGCTGGGAGCTGAGGGAACCTCTACTACAGAAGTTGGAATCAGGGGGCATTGTTAAAGAAGTCTTCCCTTTGCATGGTATATCAATTTCCATGTCTAAATATTACTCATAATTTTTCAGAATCCCAAAAATGATTATATTTGTATATAGATGAAACTAAGAGGAAGAAACTTATTAAAAGTTGGGCACTGAACTGGTGGTACATCACAAATCAGCCTATTGATGAGATCTATTCATATTTTGGGATGAAGGTAAATGCTCATAATATAGAAGTCGTTGGAACTTAATCTGTATTGGCATCCAATTTTTTACCTACAAAATACAAATGCAATTCTTGTTCAGGTGCAAATTTGATTGTTATATGTACTGTAGATTGCAACCTATTTTGCTTTCCTTGGAATGTACACGTGGTGGCTGTTATTTCCTGCGGCATTTGGCCTTATTTTGAAACTGGTTGATTTTGGGTAGGTCATCTTACCTTCGCCTTTGCATGCTAGTTAACTTTTTTGTTGATGTGTTTTTCAGTTTTTCTTTATCCAGCTTATTGTTTCGGTTGTGTTTCAGAGCATTGCAGTTGCTGGTCCTCCCTGTTTTCTTTATAAGCATAATATCATGGGCGGTGTTATTTTCTCAATTCTGGAAACGAAAAAATGCTGCCATGTTAGCCAGGTACTTATGTATAATATTGTCGTACTAAACTTATGGTGTAGCTAGGCATTTTGATTTACTTGTTGTTTATCCAAATTCTTATTTTTTTCGCTAAGTATCGACATTCTTATTTTGTTTTACAGTTTATTTCGTTTTTTTTTACTTGTGTGGGTTTGAAGGTGGCAGATTAATTATTCTGTTGGACCGGACTCCAGAAGTAAGTTTCTGGAAATGGAGTGGAGTTCCTTTCAATCCCCTGTGGAACTTATAAAGAAATGGGGGACTGACAGACCAGAAGAAAAAGAAGTATTACAAAGGGAGGAATGGCTTGGACATATGATGAGATTCAGAAATGATTCCATCATTATCTTGAGTATCATATGTCTCCAGCTGCCATTTGAATTGGCTTATGCTCATCTCTACGAGGTTATTGGATCTGATGTTGCTAAGTAAGAATCTGATTTATGTTGCTTTTATTTATAAAATTATCCCTCTGGTTTAGCAAAAATTAGTAGTTCTCTGGCCCATCTTACTAAACACTAGTCTAATTTCGTGATTTATGCTTGGTAATTGGTAAGAATTAAAAATGCAGTCTTTATATGCTACTTTTGGATATATTTCACGAGCCACTTGTTGAGTATATTCCCACTTGCTTTTGACATGCTATGTTATCTCATGCAATTCTAAGTCCTGTCTACATAAGCTCTTTTCAGATGTCATTGTCATTTGAAGTTTTATGGCAAAAAGGGGTAATACCCAATGTTCTAAAAGGCGGGAGGCTGGCGGGCGGGCGAGGAGGGCCTAGCGTCTAGGCGGGATTTTTTATTTTAAGTCAATTTTAATATTTTATCTTACATTTATCCAAACAAAACAATAATATAAAGCAAAACAATCTATAATAAACATAATAAAGACATTTGCTTAAAGTTCAAACACATATCCATATTGCTAATGTCAAAGTTCAAACACAAACATGCAATTGTTCAAAGTTCAAACATATTTTTAACGTATTAGTTTTATTCATAAATAAGATTGCTATTAAATAATAAAATTTCAAATTTCAAAAATTTAATTCAATATTAAAACTTAAGAAGCTAAACATAAATTTAAGAATTTAATTGAATTAAATTAAATATTACAAATGTATCATCATTTATATAATTTGAAGTTGGTACAAGTTCAAAAAATTACAACTATAATAAAATTATCCATTTTGACTTGATATTGTTCACTTCTTGTTGTGATTTGATATACTACAACCTGTATTATGAATATAGTAAATCATTAGAAAAATAAATATATCAAGACCTGATTTGGGTAGTTATTAAAATTATAAAAAAAAAAAACTCTCCGCCTTGGCTCCGCATAATTTTCTGGAGGAATTTTTTTGCCGCCTAGGTGAGGCGCCAGGGGACCTAGCGCCTAGGCAGACCTAAGCGAGAATTTTTAGAACACTGGTAATACCCCATTGTGATTGTACGAGTTTAAGCATTACCCATTGAACTTTTAAAAAATGGAATTGGCACACTGAACTTTTTAAAAATTATTAATTGGACCATTCCGTCCAAGAAATTGGACGGGTGTTAAATTGGATTGCATATTTACATGTGGCAGCAAGAGAAAAAGAGAACAAAATATTTACTGATTGGTCAATGATTTGCCAACCATGTAAGAATTTAACATCCCTCTTTGACCCTTTAATTCATTCTCTCTCCTCTCTCCTCTCTCCTCTCTCCTCTCTCCTCTACAGGCATTTGATTCAACGTAGCAGCATTCAATGGTTAGTCGAAATCTTCTACATGACAAGCTAATATTTTTTTCAGGGTATTATATTTTGAGTTGATTTGATAATAAAAAATGGTGATGGAAGGGCTTCAAGATGATTATGGTGATGGCCACAACCAAAATCGCCATTATAATCACTTTAGAAAGTCCAAAATTCCTTTTTTCCTAACCCAAAAGACTTCAGTTCACACCAATAATATCATTTTCAAGGTAAGCAAATCCTCTGTTACACCTAGACATGGTGTACATTTTATGGAATCTAATGAAATCGACGATTTAAGCCCCCATAAGCGAACATTTTGGTCATTTCTTCACTTATCTAAGCACCCCACTACCAAAGATTTCCCCGAAGTGAAAGACATTTGCTTCCCATCGTCATCATCTGCAAACGTTTGTTCTTTCTCGCAGCAGAGATCAAGAGAGAGAATTAAAGAGGAGTTCGTGGTGGTGGAAGAAAATGAAAGTCTAAACCAAGTTTCATATCGCAAGGTTTCATAGTCCAGATTTATTAGATGTGGAAATCGGAGCTTCTCCGACGACCTTTTCGAGTGAATCTCAACTGGGTTCGACGACTGAACTCTCTGATGACTGAAGATTATTAGAGGAATCCCTTAGTTTCATTGGAGAACAAGAGAAGAAGAAGCAAAGAGCAATTTCATAATACAAGCATATAGACCTAGAAAAGCCCTAATATCATCTCCGACAAATGAAAAAAAATGAAAACCCATAAAAGCCCCAATTTCATCTCCAACTAATTTCATTGAAAACAATTGTAAAATTTAAAGTGGCTTGGATTATCCGCAGTTAGATTCAGTGGTGCCATCGCTGATGGGACGTTAGATCTAAAGCTATGAAGTTAAAAACTAGAAAGATTGAAGAGGAAGAAGAAAAGATGAAGACGAGAAGAGAGAGATAGAGGGAAAAAAGTTTTAATTTGAGATTTCTTTGAGCATTTTTTTAACTTTTTTTTATCCATGTAGGCCATAATTTAATTTTTTATTTTATTTGCATAGACACGTGGATAATAATTAGACTGCCGTTCAATTAATTGGACGGAATGTCTAATTTTAAAATTTTAATTAGTTCAATGGGTTGATTGCATATTTTTAAAGTTCAGTGGCCAAATGCTGAAAATATGATAATCATAGTGGGGTAATACCTCTTTTTGCCGAAGTTTTATATTTCCTGTTTTATAATTGGTATCAAAGTGGATGGAGCAAAAAACTTTGGTCAAGGGTCTTGTGTGTCATTTTGGACTAAACATTTAATTTTGAGCTATGTTTAATGAATTTTCTAATAGGTTAATGTTGTAACAATGTTGCAAAAAAATTATTTTTCCAGGTTTGGGCTGACAGCAGCTTACCTTTTTGTCATTCAATATTTCACAAAATTTGGGGGTAAGATATCAGTGAAACTCGTTCGGCATGAAAAGAATGAAAACAAAGAATATAGAGCTGACAGCTTAGTTTACAAGGTAAACAGTCGAAGCCCTTCTTGTGTATCTGGGAATTTTAATTACTTTAAAATTGCACTTTTTCTCGCAGGTGTTTGGTCTATATTTTATGCAGTCATATGTAGGAATTTTCTATCATGCTCTTTTGCACCGCAACTTTGTGACCCTTCGCCAAGTTTTGATTCAGCGCTTAATTGTCTCGGAGGTAGGAATTGTTATTGATGATCTTTTACATTCCTACCTTTTCCTCTCCGATTTATTTGCTTCTTTTATGGAAAATGTTATCCAGGTTCTGGAAAATCTGATGGAAAATTCTTTACCTTACCTGAAGTACAGTTACAGAAAACATAGAGCTATACGGTAAGCATTATTTGTTATCATTTCCTCTATTCTCAGCAACTTAAAGTGTATACTATAGCTTGTTAACTCTGTCTTGAGATGCGTGAAGAAACAAGAGAGAATGTGACGAAGGATCATCAGCAGAGAAGACCCAATTCATATCAAGGATAGAGAAAGAGTATCTTAAACCTGCTTATTCTGCAAGTGTGGGCGAGGAACTTGAAGATGGACTTTTTGACGGTAACACACATTCATACAGCTATAAAAATAAGATTGTAACAAAAAGAATGGAAAAATATACTCCCTTTGTTCCAAAATTAGAGATATATTTTCCTTTTTAGTCCGTTCCTAATGATACATTTCTATTTACTATAAAGTGGCATGATGTACCTAATTTGCCATTACTTTTTACTATCATTTTCAATATCAAACCACCACAGTTGAATTCATAGTTACTACTAAGGCTATATTTGAGAACATAAAATTATCCTTAAACGTCGTCGTTTTACAAATGTATTTGGAACGAAGGGAGTATATGATAGTGATGGGATCTCATTTTGCTTCTGAAACTAATTGAGGTATTTTCACCCTTACTTTAAACAAATTCATTTTGTATGTTGGTGTGGCCCAACAATTGCACCGAGTTTTGAGGCTTAATTTATTCAGCTGAAGTTCACTGTAGCCTCAACAGTCAAATGGGCTGTTAATAATTGTATATTGACCAACAAACTTGTTACTTTGTATATGATATTTGAGATATTTCAGTTTCATGTAGTTTTGATTAAGCTATGAAGGTTTCAAAACATTTTCCAGTTCTTCAGCTGATAGCATTCCGAACCACATGCAGACTTACTGGAAATGGCGTTGCAGTTTGGAATGATCATGATGTTTGCTTGTGTGTACCCTCCTGCATTTGCCTTTGCTGCATTGGTAATTAATGAGCGGACGTTCTCTTGCAGTAGTTGGCATGCTCTGAGTTGCTTCAACTTATGAGGTAAAAGAAGTTATAAACTCTATATGGTTCTGTTTTGCAGAATAACATTACAGAAATAAGAGCAGATGCACTAAAACTGCTGGTTATGTTTAGAAGGCCTATTCCTCGTCCCGCTGCAACAATTGGAGCTTGGCTAAACATGTTTCAGGTACTGAATTTTTTTTCACTTTGCCCAATTATGATGTTGATGGTATCCCATTTTGGAATATTGAAGGTGGTTGAACAAATTTTCTTTATTTTTATTCTGGTATGGGAGTTGGTGGAAGGTATTGTAACATGTGAATTGGCAAGAAGTTCAGTATATAATTGTAAATGGTCAGTACCCCCGACCGACACTGCCGGCAAACGTTGGTCATTGGGTTAACCAAAGTTTGTTGGGCAGGAGCAGCAGCATTTATGTCATGAAACCATGGAAAGTGTCTGAATTTCACCCGTTGAGACCTTTCAATTCTAACATGAAACATCGCGTTAAATCATTAGTTATCGTGTATCTAGGCACACCTTATCTTTAGCTTCTAACTCTTTCAAAAAATTGTTTATACGGAAAATTATCTGAGATGCAAAGCAGTAAATTGTGACACTAAGCATTAAATTCAGGTAACTATCCTCAGACACTAACTAGTTCAGAAATTAATTTAAGAATTTGATTATTTGTGATGAGCACTGCAATATCTTTAACCAATATATCATGAGAATCTGAGATGGGGTTATATTTGAATTTTCAGTTTCTGATAGTAATGTCAATATGCACCAACTACGTGCTTTTAGTATGCTTATATGATCAGGAAGGGAAGTGGAACATCTCCCCTGGCCTTGCAGCAATTCTAATCATGGAACATGTACTCCTACTATTTAAATTTGGATTCTCTCGCATGGTTCCTGAGGTTACCTTCTCTCATTCTTCTCATGCATATAATTCATTCATTCCTCTAGTGAGGGGATTTGTTTTCAAATAATTGTTAAACATAATTATTTTTTGAGAAACCATGGAGCATAATGCATTTTTTTTACTCTCTGATAGGAGCCCGACTGGGTAAAAGCTAACAGCATGAAGAATGCAACTCAAGCACAAAACATGTACTCTAAGCAGCTTTTAAGGAGAATTTCTGGCAATGAAAAAATGTTTGGTGAATTAGTTAAGGATGACTGACAAAAGCGTTCAATGTAGTGCCTTGTGCGCTTCTTTTTGACGGCACCACAGAGGACACGGAAACAAGAATTGAGGCTGATGTTGGAACCATTTGTTTAAGATTGACATGAGCAATGTTTTGTAATGGCTGTGCAATGTTGTTTGTAATTATGTATCCTGATATTT
Organism: Panax notoginseng; assembly: GCA_016801055.1. Taxonomy (NCBI): domain Eukaryota; kingdom Viridiplantae; phylum Streptophyta; class Magnoliopsida; order Apiales; family Araliaceae; genus Panax; species Panax notoginseng. The sequence continues at coordinate 21,815,453 of CM029013.1, read as the reverse complement.
CTTTCTGTATGGATATACAGTTGTTTAGCAGATAACTTTTAATCTCTTCTTTCAGTATCTCAAAACAAATAAAAAATGTAATTTTTGTAAGGATTACAATGCATTTTGAAGTAGGATTATGTTATGTTTTGAAATTTAGACAGGTAGCTTTAAATAATCATGTTGGACAGAATGATAACTTTGGGATAGTAGGTCATCAATTTTGCATGCGGGGTAAGTACAAAACAACATGCTGAAAATCAAAGTGGTTCTGTAATAAGAAAGTGTTTTCATCAAGAAAAAAAAGGAAATGAAATTATGTATGTTTATTTTGATGCTCAAAAGAGATTGAGAACTTACAGATTCCCTAATTATGATATAATTATAATATTAACACAAATCATAGCAATCATATGTACATTTATTTGTCATCAATACATACATCATGATTTAAGCACAAAAGAAAGCCTTGATATTCTTCATCATGGAGTGAAAAGATTGTGGACGGATCCATCAGCGGCCGAAGTGATCACTGACCTGTCTGGCATAAGTTGCAACTTTTTTAGCCCATTTCTTGATCTGAATTTTGAACTTCTTTGAATCGAGGTGTTTCAATGATTTAATCCCTGGATCTATTGAAATCTCCATAAAGGAGAAGCAACTGTCTGAGCGCGAACTCTTTACAGTTTCTTTTCTTTTAACAATTTCGCCATGATGATTGGTAGAACTTGCAGCAATGTAGCTCTCTTCCATTTGAATCAAACAAAAAACCAAGATAGGTTCAGGATCGGTTCGGTTCGGTTCATCTTTTCTCCAGACAACCTCTCTAATTTATAAAGTTAGGAAGAAATTAACTAATTCCACTGAATATTCCATTACAAAAACAGTGTTGTATTGTTTTCTAGCCCGTCTACCTATCAACTCCTTAATTTGACTTGGACTTTTCAGCAAAACCCAACCCCAGGTTTTAGAAAATATCAAAGTTTGTGGTGGGTTTTTTTCAGAAGGTGAGGATTCCAATTAAAAATATACCACCAATTTATTCTGATAATGAAACTTGTCCACTGCATATGACCATAACACGCATTCTCCTTATTTTTGAATTGTGGTTACAAGGATGACTAGAAAAGGCTACTAATAAATTTTTTGAACTTTATTTTCGCATTCTAGCTTTTTATTTTCCTATAACTTGCAGTTGTATTCTTATCAACTCATTCCTATATATATATATATATATATATATATATATATATATATATATTAAGATTTGCATTAGATATTTTTTTAATGTTTTATTTTTATTTTTATATTAAAATTTTAAAACACTAAAATCGGGCCAAGTATATTTATAAATTAACTTTGTCAGAAGCGTGTACGGCCTAAAATTAATATAAGTCAATAACGTCCCATCTACTATAATATCCCACTTTTGACTCGCAACAACTATGTCTTGTGCACGTTTGGATTTATGATAGTTCTTGGTGATGACGCAGAATCTGGGTTCTAACTTGTTTGCCAAGTCAAGCATATGAAAGAGTGGCAGTCGGAAGTAAATGAAGCTACTGCAAAGAAGCTATCCTTCAAGATTAAATTACTTCACAACAAAAACAAGGCATCGAAACTCAAAACTTTCGAAGCCTAATGACAACAAAAACAGTATCCAAACCCACTAAACATTCTGACTTGTTGCTTCATTCATCTGCTTGCTTTCAACCGTTAAGATGCCATGGATATTTGCAGCAATTCCATGTTACAGAATTCAGGCCCCTTCAGCATTGGTTTGGATTTCACAAAACTCCATCCATTCAATCCATTCATTCAAAATCATAGATTTAATTAAGTACCAGTACTAATTCATAGCCATGCAAAACAATAAACTAAAAAAAACGGGAGTATTCCGTCATTCTTTGGTCCACAAACTAAATCTATTACCATTCCAAAAGAGGGTCACTGAACAAGGGAAAAAATAACTCATTATGGTGAGGGGACAGACTGCGACAACTCATCTAACTTCACTTCCTGCCAGGGACCTTAAATGCCTGCCTGTTCCTCTTCTTGACACCAGACTTGGCTACCTTTAGGCTTCTGTTGACAGCACTCAACCTTGCAAGGGCTGCCTTCTTCAAATCTGGCCTGTAGTAATTCTCAGCCACCTGAAAGGAATAATGAGTAGAATCAACAACTCATGTTCTGGAAGACGAACTTCTTTATTTCATATTTTGGTCTTGAAGACGAGCATTACAAATAAAAGAGAGGACTTCCAAAAAGGTTAGGGAAATCAATAACTGGAAAAGCAAATACTCCACTTTCACAAAAAGATTCCTACTTGCCAATTTTTTTGGTCATCAGATAACCAAATGGCATTATGTCCTCAAACTTGCCACAATGTTTTCACTATCTTGTCCTCGCTACAAAACTATACACTAATTTATCAAGAGGTAAACACTGAACAAGACAATATCCTTAAAGTTTGCAAGTTTTGCAAATAGGACTCTTGTTATTGCACAGAGGGAGTAACATTCAGTAGTTATATTAAATAAATAAACAAACTTGAGATGCGTTAACAAGGGAAAATGGGTAATATAGAAAGAGATACTGTTGTAAACTTCCTACCAACTCCAATCAATGGTCCACTATACTCACAATTATCTCCAATGCCAGTCCCAAAGTCCAACAAAAACCGATTATAAATTATGTAGAACAAGATTTACAGGGCGATGTATAAGTTTCAACATTATTAATAGATGACTGCAGCAAGGAATGGCTGTCCGCCAATCTCAACAGTATATTGGGTGCCAATGCCAGTCACAAAAAAGAACGTTCCCTCGGATAGTTAAAGACATAGAAGTCTATGTTACAAGTTCAGACCCTTTAAACCCTTAGAAAAGCTGCCTAAATTTACTAGTTACACTGTTTCTGTTAGGCATCATCATTTCAGAAAACACTACGGAAATCTAATCAACTAGAGTTCAAAACAGTTATCACTCTTTGCTACAATTACCATTAGAAATACAATAACAGATAACACTGTGGTTTCACAACAAATACAATAAATGAGGCTGCCAAAAATATTAGCAGTACCTGGTTTGAAACAGCATTGGCCATACGGTTGAACTCCTTCTTCATGACAGACTTGTTGAGTAAACTTGCAGGCTTGCTCTGTTTCTTAGTCCTCGTTGTTGCTAGCAACACACCCTGATCTTTACCAGCTGGCTGGATGGTCACGGTTTTCTTGTTGGCTAAACCTAAAAGTCAAACCCAATAACATAAACCTCAAAAGGCCAAAGTTTGATTTGATCCGAATCCTACTAAAACAGAATCCCTGAACATAAATGATCTATTCATTTCATTGAAAACAAGGAAAACATAAAAATGAGTCAAATTCAACACATATAGTTCTCATTATTTAATAAATCATACAAAACCGAACGATAAGATATCAAAAGGCAACCGAACACAGATATCTAAAGGCAACCCAACACTTGGTCGGTAGTCTTATACTTCAGGTTCTCAAACTACAATAACCAATAACATATAAATTAAAATTTACTAGATTAAAATGACAAATCATTAACAGTTAAAAATTACCAGAATGCTTGTAGGAGTTGAGATTGTAGAGATTGTTGGGCTCTTTGCTAAACTGGACACTGGCAGTTCCGTTACCGAACTCCTTCACAAGAAAGGAATTGTTCTTCTTCACAATCTCCCATATCAGCTGCCCTGGTACCGTCGTCATTTTACTGCACTCACACATTTAGATTTATATTCAAATCTATACATATATATAGACATATACGTATACATCTCCAAAGAGATAATCATCTAGTCGAGATAGAAAAGCAGATTACCAGGAGCAGATGAAGGTTTTCTAGGGTTTGCTTCGACGGCCTTCACTGGGGATAGATTTTGGAGAGTGGACGGAGATCGATATTTACATTATATACTGCTTTTGAAACCCTAGGTAGCATATTGACATTTACCCACGTTACTAAAATTGCACATCTGATTTCTTTGAATTACGCTCATGTCCTATTGACTTGAATGACAAAACTGCCCTGGTTCATTTACATTTTGTTTTTCGTATTTATTTATTTACATATATGTGTAATGTTGTTTTTATTAGATATATGAAACGCCTTCAAAATAAAGGCAATATTAAATTTATTTTTCTATCTATTTTATTTGTAATAATTAAAATTTTATAAAGGTGTGACTTTTTTTTTTCCTTACATTTTATCTCTACAATATTTCATATATTTTCTTAGACATATTTATAGTTTTAATTTATAATATATTTATTTTAACTACACACATATTGTATGCCACAATTAATAGTTAAAATAGAGAAAGAAAAATAAATTATGTATCTAGTGTTTAAAAACAATACTCCTTTTGTTCCAAATTATAGGTTCATTATTGACTTTTAAAAGTCAAAATAAGACATTTTCAAACTTAAAATCTAAATAATTTATTAAAATTATGAAATAATAAATTTACAATGAATAATATTTGTTAAATAGTTTATGATATTCATTATTGTATCGATTAAAATTAAATAAAATTATGTCAATTTTGAGTTTGAAACTTGATTTCAACAAGTCAATTGTGACCTTATATTTTAAAAATGGAAGAAGTATAAAAAAAATTAAGTAACTAAAATGATTTATTAAGATTTGCAAATGACCTAAAAAAATGGTGCACGGATTAAATGTATTTTGTACATCTCAATTTTATCTTATTTTGCACATTGTATCTTATATTTTAAAACATAATACTTTGCGTTATGTACTGTGACGCTCCCAAAATAGGTCCACATAACCCATTTTGGGTCGCTAAATACACACTACTAAATTCAAATACAAGTCTTACTATTTACAACTATTAAGTTGTTATACAAAATACGACAACACATAAGCTGTGAGTTTTAATATAAATAAGAGTACTCACACTAAGTACTCCAAACCAATGATACTTTACATAAAGGTACATTCGATAACTGTTTTATGAATTAAAATATTTAAAAAAAATTACTCAAGTAAGCATTCATACATGGGAGGCCATGCATCTAAGTTGTAATATATATATCATAGGACTTGAGAATTAACCTTGGTTGATCTAATAGACCCCAAAAAAGAACGAGAAGATTACTATTTTGTTCATTTCAATGGTGTGTATCTTCTTGCTATATCTTATAATAACACGAATTTGTATGTGGTTAAACATCATGTATGATAGTGGCAACACACCCTTTAAGCTCTCCGTACAATTGTGGCATCCTCATTCTAATGAGATGCATTTTTGACGCTTTCGAAGTTGGCTTCACCTCACCATCACTCTATTCCCTTGTAATACTTCTTCAAATTAAAAGTCTATCATTAATATTTCATTCATGTAATACTCATCAACAGTTCTTTGTTGTACCCAAGACAATGAGAATTTTCATCACTTGTCTTCACCTTAGTAAGAGATTGGATAATGCAATAGTGTAGTAACAAGATACTCTTCTTCTTTTTCTTTTTTATTATCTATTTATAGTTTTAGTGAATTCGTGAAGAACTAATGAACTTAGCTCTCTATTTATAGAAAAACATAGTTTTGATAATTGTACGTTAGGGGCTCGGCTTATTACAGTTTAGTACCTCGTTAATTGCACCTTAGTCCAAGTGACATCATCATGATTGCATCATATTTGTGGTTATTTAAGGATGATGTCATCCTTACATCACGTTTGCATCATCTCTTTTCTGATTGTTTGATTCGAGTTCACATGGATTGGTCGACTTATTACACTTTGGTACCCATAAAATTTTTCAAGTTCGCATTATTCCCTTAACTTTTGTAATTCACTTATCTTTAATCAACAAAATCTTTAATCTTTTCAATAATTATTCACCATTAATATTATAACTTTCAATATTGACAATCAGATCATTCCCAAGAAAGATGGGGCTTTCTGATAAGAATTTTTTCTTATTGGCGCGTAATTAGATAACTTAATCCCTTTCCTCTACAGAACTTTCTACACATTGTCAATAATGCTTATCTAATAATATCATTTCAATAATATGAGTTATTGTGTCGTAACAATTATTGATTTAATAATATAAAATATTGTGCAGATGTTACTGTGACAATAATTGAATCAATAATGTGAGATACTATGCATCAATTACTGTGGCAATTATTGAATGAAATACTAAGTGACTTCTTACGTAAGCATCAATAATCAAATTAATATACTATGCAATACCGTGTGTTACTGTGCAAAAACGTGTATTACTGTATTTTTATCATCGAGTATTTCAATAGTTTAACTGTAAAAGTCTTGCCGTTTGTGACGCCCCCAAAATTAGGTATACATCACCCATTATGAGTCACCAAATACATGGTACAAAATTCAAATACAACTTCATTTATACAACTGTTGAGTTGTCGTATAGAATACGACCACAGTTAACTATGAGTTTTAATACAAATGTATATAAATCTCATGGTACCTCAACCACAACCTTACAATGATACTTTACATAAAAGTATAGTCAAAAACTGTTTTAGAAATTAAAATATTTGGGAAGTGCTCAAGAAAACCTTCGTACATGGGAGACCATGCGTCTAGGTTATGATAGATATCATATGTCCACAGAATTATCCTTGGTTGACCCAAAAGTCCCCAAATAAAAATAAGAAGATTACTATCATCTTCTTTCCAATAGTGAGTCTTCTCTTGACATATAAATATCTCTATTGTCTCCAAGTGAAAATTATACTTCACATAAACTCCAAGATCATATAGATAGTGCTCATAGATATATTCAGCAAATGGATGTGCACAACCATGTCTTATGAGAACACGAGGTTGTATGTCATGAGACATCTTGTATGATAGTGGCAAAACACCCTTTCAAAATTGGGTTCGCCTCACCCTATTTGATTCACCAAATATAACTACTAAATGATGTATAGAATACAACACACTTTTATATACTGTTTAGGGAGAACCTCCACAGCTATCACACTATTTCATATAATAGTGAGGACTACTAATGATATCATCTGGACCGTCACTCTGTTCCCCGGCTAGTCCCTGCTGCGTTCTCACTTCCTGAAGAGAACAATGAAAGCAAAAGGGTGAGCTCAACTAACCCAGTAAATAATAACATAATTAAAGCTAATTTACATCATCAATAGCCTTCATCATTAATAAATCAAAGATTTAGAACATATGGTAGCTGATAAAACTTTTCAACCATAGTTGCAGCGGAACGAGCAATCCATAAGAAGAGTCAAATAGACCATTAGGTCAATTATCTTCTCCATGTTAAAAGTCCACCAATAATATTTTATCCCTATAACATCAATCAATCATTCCTGTCCATAATCATATGAATAACTTGTAAGACTCCGAATTTTATCAAATAAAAGTATTCAATTTTTCTTATAATTACTATTCAGTAAATGGTTAAATTGATAAATGTTAAAGTTAAGGGTGATATATGAATATTTTTTCAAAATACACAAGTGGTTATAAAATATTCATTGTTGTCGGGGAATATTCGTACGACGGCGCAGCCATTTGTGGGCCCCATAACAGAATAACTGTCGGATGAAGAAAATGACAAATTTGAGTTTTTATAAATAACGGCGTAGTTGTTAACCGTTAACACTGTTAGAATACCCGGTGGTTAAAATACAGTAATACGCGTTATTGCACAGTAGCACATGGTATTGCATAGTATTTTTGAATTATTGATTCTTACGAAGGAAGGCACTACTCAATAATTGTTACAGTAATTACTGTTCAATATTTTATTTTATTGATTCAATAATTGCTGCGTTGATATTTTATATTATTGTTGTTTCAATAATTGTTGCTGCACAGTATTTTCCATTATCAGATCAATAATTCATATTATTTGAATAATATTATTAGATAACATTATTGGCAATGTCTAGAAAGTTCTATCCAAGGAGAGATTTGGTCATCTAATTGCGCGCCAGTAAAAAAAATTCTTATTAGAAAGTCCCCTCTTTCCTGTGAATGGCCTGGTTGTCATAAATGTGTTTCTGTAATATTATTTGTGAATAATTAATTATTGATTCATACGATAAGGAAATATTTATTCTATGTGGATATAAATGAGGGATATATTTATTGTGGTTAAAAAATGAAAGAGTTAATGTTGAGGTATTTTATTAGTATTTTGTCGGATTGGATGTATTAAACGATCAAATCGGTGTTCTTACAGCTTTATTGTGTGAGTTATAATTTTTAATCCGACCGTTGGATCGTTGTAATTTTTGGATATGTTATACGTATATAAGTTGAGTATATGTTCACAAATTTTGAACCGTTAAAAATGAACGAATGATTTGTTATGAATTTTAAGAGGTGACTGATTCGGAAATTAGGTTTATAAATAATTTTGGTGGAAAATTCTAGAAATGGGTGGGCCCCACTTTTGGTTGTTGGGGAAGATGGCTAATTTTTTGTGGGTGGAATAGTAGCAGGTAAAGCCATCAGGTAGCAGGTCAAGTCTGCTTCGGCGTGCTAACATTTTCCTATAAATAGAGGGCTAAGTTAGAATTGAAAATCACACCAGAATTCATAAGTTTTCTGTAAGACCCCAACTTATTAATGAATAAAATCAAATTTTCTCTAAATATTATTGTGAATAATAAGGGGCTAATTTGATATAATACTTTGGTTATGGGTGAAATGTGCAAATTTTGCAAAATAAGCAAGTGGTTATAAAATATTCATTTTGTCGGGGAATATTCGTTTGGTCGTGGAATATTCTTGCTGTCGGGGAATATTCGTACGACGGCGCAGCCTTGTGTGGGCCCCATAACGGAAAGCGATTGGATGAAGAAAATGACAAGTATAAGTTATTTATAAATAACGGCGTAGTTGTTACCGTTAATACTGTTGGAATACCCGGTGATTAAAATACAGTAGCACACGGTATTGCACCAATTATTAATTCTTACGTAAGAAGGCGCTACTCAATAATTGTTACAGTAGTTATTGTTCAATATTTTATTTTATTGATTCAATAATTGTTGCATTGGTATTTTATATTATTGTTGTTTCAATAATTGTTGCTGCATAGTATTTTCTATTATCAGATCAATAATTCATATTATTTGAATAATATTATTAGATAACATTATTGGCAATGTCTAGAAAGTTCTGTCTAAGGAGAGATTTGGTCATCTAATTGCGCGCCAGTAAGGAGAAATCCTTATTGGAAAGCCCCCTCTTTCCTGGGAACGGCCTGGTTGTCATAAATGTGATTCTGTAATATTATTTGTGAATAATTAATTATTGATTCATATGATAAGGAAATATTTATTTTACGTGGATATAAATGAGGGATATATTTTTGTGGTTAAAAATGAAGGAGTTAACGTTGAGGTGTTTTATCAGTATTTTTATCGGAATGGAGGTATTAAAAATCAAATCAGGGTTTTTGAGAAATATTGCGGATGTTATAATTTTTAATCCGACCGTTGGATCGTGGTAATTTTTGGATATGTTATACATATATAAGTTGAGTATATGTCCACAAATTTTGAACCGTTAAAAATGAACGTATGATTTATTATGAATTTTACGAGATGACTGGTTCAGAAATTGTTGAATTTTCGGAGTTTATCATTTTGATGGAAAATTCTAGAATTGGTGGGCCCCACTTGTGGTTGGTGAAGAAATGTGCTGAATTATATTTCAAATGTGGTGGGTGGGAATAGTAGCAGGTAAAGCCATCAGGTTGCAGGTCAAACCTACTAAAATTTTCCTATAAATAGAGGGCTAAGTTAGAATTGAAAATCACACCAGAAACAAGTTTTCTCTCTTTCTCTCTCTAGATTATTGAGTGTATTTTGTGAGTATTTAGATACTTTGAGAGTTTCTATTCATCAGAGCAAGTTTCTTTCAGCCTTATACCGGTATTCCGACCAGAAGTACTGATATCTTGAGGTAAGGGATATTATTTTCTTCTTAAATGATATTATTTTCTTCAATATCATTATGCTGAAATATTGATATGAGTTTTTATCAAATTTGGAACTTTTTGTGTCGGGATTACTATTCATGTATACGGCACTATTCACGTATACGGCACTATTCACGAATACGGCACTATTCACCGAAAAATAAAATTTTTCCTTTTTGTCCAAGATGTTTATTATGGTTACTATCTTTGATTGTATCCATGTTTTGATCTTTATTTTTGAATTCTGCTTCACAATTGATTATTATGAAGTATTATTGATCTTGGATAAACTGTTATACGAATCCCTACTATTTGTCCTTCTGTCTCATTGGATTCGTTCTCTTTAAGATATTTTTCATCATCTTCAGTTCTAAATGATGATATTACTGAATATCTTTGGCCTGTAGTGCAAAGATGTGTGATTACTTGATGAATATCTTTGGCCTGTAGTGCAAAGATGAACAGGTGTTGATATGAACATGACTGACAGGTGATACAAATGAATATCTTTGGCCTGTAGTGCAAAGATGAATATTTGGATAAAGATGATTATTAATTGATGTTACAGGGATAAAATATTGATGATGGACTTTTAAATCTTAGAAGATAGTAGAATTCTTTCTCTACTTGACTCTTCTAATGGTTTGCTGTTTCCGCTGCAGTTGTTGATCTAAAACTTGTTGTCGATTATATTCTATCAGATTTTTCCCTGTTGAAGACTAACGATAATTTGTTTGTATATTATCTTAGTCATAATATTCTTTAGTGGGCTAGTTGAGCTCACCCTTTTCTTTTTTGTTCCATTTTTCTTCTCAGGAGGTGAGAACATAACAGGATCTAGTCGGGGTATGGAGTGATGGTTCTAGAAAGATGTTTTAACAGTCCTCACTATTTCTGTAAAATAGTGTTTGAATAATTGTAATGAGGATTTATTTGAGTGTGGATATTGTCTAGAAGACAATATTTGTATTTAAACTCACAGTATGTGTTGTCGTATTTTGCACGACAATTGTATTATTGAAGTTGTAGTTTGCTTTCTGTACCATGTATTTGGCGACTCAGAATGGGTGTTGTATACCTATTTTGGGGGCGTCACAGTTGGTATCAGAGTTTAGGGATATGATCCCTGGCTGAGATGTAAGACAAGAACTAGGAGGGGAGAGACGGGGAATTCCTTCACCAGTATGACTTGACTAAGTTTATTTGGTGTTTATTTGGTCGGTCAGAGTATAGGGATAATATATGACATGACTATTAACCCTTGTTTTATGGCAGTATTTAAGAATGGCAGCTGAGAACGTTAATAATGGAGTAAATCAGACCGTGGAGACACCTTTGATCACCACCTAGGGGAACGTGCAACAGGAAGGCAATATTCCTCCTGTAAACAACGTTACCGAGCAAACGATGAATGATGGAATGTTTAGGAGCTTTTTGCAGTTCATGCAAAATCAAACGAGGGAGACTCGTGTGCAGAATACGGGTGGAAATGATAACGCGCGGTTTGTCACAGCTAAGCAGTTCAAAGAATTGGGACCACCAGAATTTAAGGGAAAGCCGGATCCGATCATGGCGGAAACGTGGGTCAAGCAAATTACCAAGATATTCGATGTCTTGGGATGCACGGAGGAACAGAAGGTTCCATTCGCCACCTTTATGTTCCGCGGTGAGGCAGACTACTGGTGGGAGTCTGTGAAGCGTACCCAGCCTGACGCACTCAACATGTCCTGGGAAACATTTCAAAAACTGTTCAATGACAAGTACTTTCCTGAAAGTATTCGTCATATGAAGGAGGTTGAGTTTATTAGACTGGAACAAAACAACATGACGGTGTCCCAGTACGAGGCGAAGTTTGCAGAGTTATCCAGGTTTGCACCTCATTTGGTCGAAAATGAGGAACGAATGACAAGGATGTTTCTGAGAGGTCTAAAACTCGAGATTCGGCAATATCTTATCTCTCATAAATTTTCTTTATATTCAGATGTTGTAAACAGGGCTCAATTATTAGAGCGAGATAATGAGTATGTGCAACCGAGGGACCACAACCAGGGTCATACCGGTGGCGGCAGTCATCGAAGCAATGAAAACCAGCAGGGAGGAAAACATTCGGACAAAAGCGGTAACCACTCTGGTGGTAATCGTGGTCGTGATAATAGAAGGAGCAAGTCGGGAGGAGATTTCAAGAAGAGAAGGTACAACAATGATAACGTGAAAACGTCAGCACAAACATCAACTGTTTCTAGGGGAGGAGAACGACCACCGGTCGTATGTTACAAATGTGGGAAAGAGGGACATATCAGCCCAAACTGCCCACAACAATCCAAGGTATGTTATAACTGTGGAAAGGAGGGTCATATAGCTCGAGAGTGTTCTGTAGCAAAACCAAGTTCAGCGGGGATGGTGACTCCAAAAGCTGTCCCGGATAAGTCGAAATCAGCGGTTCCTGGAAGGGCGTTTGTCGTTACTGGCCAAAACGCGAGAAACCCGAACGAGGTGATCACGGGTAAGCTAATCTTGAATTCTTGCGAAGTTTATACTTTACTAGATACCGGTTCTACCCATTCTTTTATCTCTCCTGCTTGTGCTCAACGTTTAAACTTGACTCCGGAGAAATTGGACTTTAACTTATCTGTTGAAACTCCGAAACCTTCGTTACATCTACAGTTTATAAATCTTGCATGATCCAAGTTGGCACTATCACATTACCTGTTGATCTTATCTCTTTAAAGATACTTACTTTTGATGTGATTTTAGGAATTGATTGGTTAACCACTCATCAGACTAAAATTGATTATTTTCGTAAGGTTGTTAGTTTTCATATTCCTAACCAACCTGTCATACGAATTCAAACTACTAAACCACTAAAATCAGTCACTATCATATCGAGCCACAAAGCTATTCGTTTATTGAAAAACGGATGTCAAGCTTTCTTAGCCCATGTTATGGATTTGAACAAAGACAAGTCAGATTTGAATAATATTTCTATTGTTAGAAAATTTCCCGATGTATTTCCTGAAGAACTTCCTGGTCTACCCCCAGAACGTGAAGTTGAATTCTTTATTGACCTTGAACCCGGTACAAAGCCCATTTCTAAAACTCCATATCGAATGGCTCCTATTGAACTTCAGGAGTTAAAAGTCCAACTACAGGAGTTGTTGGACATCGGTTTTATTCGTCCTAGTACGTCTCCTTGGGGTGCTCCTGTTTTATTCGTAAAGAAGAAAGACGGGAGTATGCGACTTTGTATCGACTATCGAGAATTGAATCATGTCACTATCAAGAATAGGTATCCGCTACCTCGCATTGATGACCTGTTCGACCAGTTACAAGGAACACAATTCTTTTCAAAGATCGACCTTCGTTCTGGATATCATCAGCTGAAGATTAAAACTGAGGATATTCCAAAGACTGCCTTCAGAACTCGGTACGGGCATTATGAATTCTTAGTAATGTCTTTTGGATTGACTAATGCTCCTGCTGCCTTCATGGATATGATGAACCGTGTATTCAAAGAATATTTGGATCAGTTCGTTGTTGTCTTTATTGATGACATCCTCATCTATTCCAAAAGCCGTGAAGATCATGAGCGCCATTTGAAGCTGGTACTGCAAAGGCTTCGTGAAAATAAGCTATATGCCAAATTGAAGAAATGCGAGTTCTGGCTTGAGGAAGTAGCATTCCTTGGGCACGTGGTGTCAAAACATGGAGTATCTGTCGACCCGGCGAAGATTGAAGCCATACAAAGTTGGGAGCAACCGAAGTCGGTAACCGAAGTACGTAGCTTTCTAGGCTTAGCTGGTTATTATCGGAGATTTGTGGAAGGATTTTCTCGAATCGCTACTCCGTTAACTCAGCTGACTCAGAAAGATACAAAATTCGTATGGAGTGAGGAATGCGAGAAGAGTTTCCAAGAACTCAAGAGGAGACTCATTTCGGCACCTGTTCTGACAATACCATCTGGTTCGGATGGATTTGTTATCTACAGCGATGCTTCAGGCAAAGGGTTAGGATGTGTTCTCATGCAACATGGGAAAGTCATAGCCTATGCCTCACGACAACTCAAAGAATATGAGAGGAATTATCCTACTCATGATTTGGAGTTGGCAGCAGTCGTTTTTGCGTTGAAGATCTGGAGACACTACCTGTATGGGGAGAAAGTGGAGATCTATACAGATCATAAAAGCCTCAAATATTTCTTCACCCAAAAGGAACTCAACATGCGGCAGCGACGTTGGCTCGAGCTGTTGAAAGATTACGATCATACCATCCAATATCATCCTGGAAAAGCAAACGTAGTAGCTGACGCATTGAGTAGAAGATCATATGCGGGTACGAGTGCAATATTGTTAACACAAAGGCCCATTTTGTATGACTTACAAAGGATGGAGATAGAGATGAAGGCTCCAAGTACCCACATGATGATATCAAATATACGAGTAGAACCGACTTTAATCGATAAAGTTAAAGCTGCTCAAGCTACGGACATGGAGCTGATGCGTATGAAGAAGAAAGTGCAAGAAGGTGCTATTCCAGAAGCAAGAATCGATGAAGAAGGAATACTTCGAGTCAACTCCAGACTTTGTGTTCCTAACGATTTTGACTTGAAGCATAGAATAATGATGGAGGCACACAACACACCGTTTGCAATCCATCCTGGGAGTACCAAAATGTATTACGATCTTCGACATACATTTTGGTGGAGCAATATGAAAAGAGAGATCGCGGAGTTTATCTCGAGATGTTTAACTTGTCAACGTGTAAAGGCGGAGCATCAAGTGCTAAAGGGTCCATTGCAACCACTTGAGATCCCGAAATGGAAGTGGGAACACATTACTATGGATTTTGTTACGGGTCTTCCCAAGGCATCGATGCGATTTGGGTTATTGTTGATAGATTAACCAAATCCGCTCATTTCTTGCCGATACGTGAGACTTATTCCCTTGAACGTCTTGCTAGTATGTACGTGAACGAGATTGTGAGATTGCATGGCATGCCAGTATCCATAGTTTCGGATCGTGACCCAAGATTCACTTCACGATTTTGGGTTAGCTTGCAGAAAGCTATGGGCACGGATTTACGATTCAGTTCGGCATACCATCCTCAAACGGACGGACAATCAGAGAGGACTATTCAAACTCTTGAAGATCTATTAAGACTTTGTGTCCTAGATCTCAAAGGGAGTTGGGATAAGTACCTACCATTGGTGGAATTCTCCTACAACAACAGTTATCAGGCGAGCATAGGTGTGGCTCCATTCGAGGCGTTGTATGGAAGAAAATGTCGTTCTCCAGTATGCTGGGACGAGGTGGGTGAAGCAACATTGTTGGGACCAGAGTTGGTACGCATTACTACAGAGAAGATCCAAACGATTCGACAACGTATACAAACGGCACAGGATCGACAAAAGAGTTATGCGGATCTTCATCGGAAGGACGTGGAATTTAATATTGGGGATCATGTATTATTACGTGTTGCACCATGGAAGGGAGTTACAAGATTTGGGAAGAGAGGAAAGCTCAATCCAAGATTTGTTGGTCCATTTGAGATTCTTGAGCGAATAGGAAATGTGGCATATAGACTCGCATTACCTCCAAGCATGTCTCGTGTTCATAATGTTTTTCACATATCTATGCTTCGTAAATATGTTAAAGACCCGAACCACATTATTGAGTTAGAACCAGACGAGATAGCTGAAGATTTAACGTTCGAGGAGGTACCTGTTAAGATCTTGGATAGGAAAGAGCATGTCCTACGCACGAAGGTTATACCACAAGTTAAGGTTTTGTGGAGAAACCATGCTATTGAAGAAATGACCTGGGAGTTGGAATCAGAAATGAAAGCGAGGTATCCTCACCTTTTCGAAATATCAGGTACGTACGTCAATTTCGAGGACGAAATTTCATAAGGAGGGGAGGTTGTAAGACCCCAACTTATTAATGAATAAAATCAAATTTTCTCTAAATATTATTGTGAATAATAAGGGGCTAATTTGATATAATACTTTGGTTATGGGTGAAATGTGCAAATTTTGCAAAATAAGCAAGTGGTTATAAAATATTCATTTTGTCGGGGAATATTCGTTTGGTCGTGGAATATTCTTGCTGTCGGGGAATATTCGTACGACGGCGCAGCCTTGTGTGGGCCCCATAACGGAAAGCGATTGGATGAAGAAAATGACAAGTATAAGTTATTTATAAATAACGGCGTAGTTGTTACCGTTAATACTGTTGGAATACCCGGTGATTAAAATACAGTAGCACACGGTATTGCACCAATTATTGATTCTTACGTAAGAAGGCACTACTCAATAATTGTTACAGTAGTTATTGTTCAATATTTTATTTTATTGATTCAATAATTGTTGCATTGGTATTTTATATTATTGTTGTTTCAATAATTGTTGCTGCACAGTATTTTCCATTATCAGATCAATAATTCATATTATTTGAATAATATTATTAGATAACATTATTGGCAATGTCTAGAAAGTTATGTCTAAGGAGAGGTTTGGTCATCTAATTGCGCGCTAGTAAGGAGAAATCCTTATTGGAAAGCCCCCTCTTTCCTGGGAACGGCCTGGTTGTCATAAATGTGATTCTGTAATATTATTTGTGAATAATTAATTATTGATTCATATGATAAGGAAATATTTATTTTATGTGGATATAAATGAGGGATATATTTTTGTGGTTAAAAATGAAGGAGTTAATGTTGAGGTGTTTTATCAGTATTTTTATCGGAATGGAGGTATTAAAAATCAAATCAGGGTTTTTGAGAAATATTGCGGGTGTTATAATTTTTAATCCGACCGTTGGATCGTGGTAATTTTTGGATATGTTATACATATATAAGTTGAGTATATGTCCACAAATTTTGAACCGTTAAAAATGAACGTATGATTTATTATGAATTTTACGAGATGACTGGTTCAGAAATTGTTGAATTTTCGGAGTTTATCATTTTGATGGAAAATTCTAGAATTGGTGGGCCCCACTTGTGGTTGGTGAAGAAATGTACTGAATTATATTTCAAATGTGGTGGGTGGGAATAGTAGCAGGTAAAGCCATCAGGTTGCAGGTCAAACCTACTAAAATTTTCCTATAAATAGAGGGCTAAGTTAGAATTGAAAATCACACCAGAAACAAGTTTTCTCTCTTTCTCTCTCTAGATTATTGAGTGTATTTTGTGAGTATTTAGATACTTTGAGAGTTTCTATTCATCAGAGCAAGTTTCTTTCAGCCTTATACCGGTATTCCGACCAGAAGTACTGATATCTTGAGGTAAGGGATATTATTTTCTTCTTAAATGATATTATTTTCTTCAATATCATTATGCTGAAATATTGATATGAGTTTTTATCAAATTTGGAACTTTTTGTGTCGGGATTACTATTCATGTATACGGCACTATTCACGTATACGGCACTATTCACGAATACGGCACTATTCACCGAAAAATAAAATTTTTCCTTTTTGTCCAAGATGTCTATTATGGTTACTATCTTTGATTGTATCCATGTTTTGATCTTTATTTTTGAATTCTGCTTCACAATTGATTATTATGAAGTATTATTGATCTTGGATAAACTGTTATACGAATCCCTACTATTTGTCCTTCTGTCTCATTGGATTCGTTCTCTTTAAGATATTTTTCATCATCTTCAGTTCTAAATGATGATATTACTGAATATCTTTGGCCTGCAGTGCAAAGATGTGTGATTACTTGATGAATATCTTTGGCCTGTAGTGCAAAGATGAACAGGTGTTGATATGAACATGACTGACAGGTGATACAAATGAATATCTTTGGCCTGTAGTGCAAAGATGAATATTTGGATAAAGATGATTATTAATTGATGTTACAGGGATAAAATATTGATGATGGACTTTTAAATCTTAGAAGATAGTAGAATTCTTTCTCTACTTGACTCTTCTAATGGTTTGCTGTTTCCGCTGCAGTTGTTGATCTAAAACTTGTTGTCGATTATATTCTATCAGATTTTTCCCTGTTGAAGACTAAAGATAATTTGTTTGTATATTATCTTAGTCATAATATTCTTTACTGGGCTAGTTGAGCTCACCCTTTTCTTTTTTGTTCCATTTTTCTTCTCAGGAGGTGAGAACATAGCAGGATCTAGTCGGGGTATGGAGTGATGGTTCTAGAAAGATGTTTTAACAGTCCTCACTATTTCTGTAAAATAGTGTTTGAATAATTGTAATGAGGATTTATTTGAGTGTGGATATTGTCTAGAAGACAATATTTGTATTTAAACTCACAGTATGTGTTGTCGTATTTTGCACGACAATTGTATTATTGAAGTTGTAGTTTGCTTTCTGTACCATGTATTTGGCGACTCAGAATGGGTGTTGTATACCTATTTTGGGGGCGTCACATTTTCTCTCTTTTTCTCTCTAGATTATTGAGTGTATTTTGTGAATATTTAGATACTTGATGAGTTGATATTCATCAGTGCAAGTTTCCTTCAGCGTTATATCCGATATCCAGTCAGAAGTGCTGCTCTTTTGAGGTAAGTGATAGTAAAGGATATTAAGGAATGTTATATTCTTCATAATGATGTTATTCTTTCAATATCATTATACTGAAATATTATTATGGATTTTATTGTAGAATTTTTACCTTTTTGAGTCGGGGTTACTATTCACGTATACGACACTATTCATGTATATGACACTATTTACGTATATGACATTATTTACGTATACGGTACTATGTACGAATACGGAGTACTATTCACGAGTTACTATTCACGGGTACTATTCACGATAAAAAAATTGGTTTCTTTTTCTGACCAAATTATCGTTGATTTATGATTGTTACTCTCGAAAATAAATGCAGTTGTTGATCATATTATTTTTATTATCATATATAACATTTTTATAACCCTGATGTTGAATTTTTCTTTCACTTGAGTGTAAAGATGGGTAAATTATTGGTATGATCGTGACTGAGGAATGTCTTTGGCTTGTAGTGCAAAGATGAATTGTTAACTGGTATGATCATGACCATTGAATTTATAATTGAATATCTTTAGCTTAAGTGTAAAGATGAATTGATTAACATGGTTATAATTATGGTGTATATAAATTCTGAAATCATTATATATTTCTTTGAGATATGAATATATTTGGCCTGTAGTGCAAATATGAACTGTTGAGGAATATCTTTGGCCTGTAGTGCAAAGATGAATTGTTAATGAATATCTTTGGCCCGTAGTGCAAAGATGACATGTTGAATATCTTTGGCCAGTATTGCAAAGATGAACATGTGTTGAAATGAACATGACCAACTGGTGATATAAATGAATATCTTTGGTCGTAGTGCAAAGATGAAGTTATTAGTATGATTATGAACAGGAAATGTGATTTGGTGTAATCATGATCTTTGATGTTTCAGGTAAAGATAGGTAATGAAAATTATCTTCGTCCTGGATGAGAAATAAATTTATAACTAAAATTATGATTATGAGTTATTCATATGATTGTGGACCAGAATTGTTGATTAGTGTTACAGGGATAAAATATTTTTGGTGGATTTTTAACATGGAGAAGATAATCGACTTTATAGTCTATTTGACTCTTCTAATGGATTGCTCGTTCCACTGTAACTATGGTCAAAATTTTTATCATATACCATATGTTCTAAATCTCTGATTTATTACTGATGAAGACTATTGATAATTTATTTATCTTTAGTCATGATATTCTTTACTGGGCTAGTTGTGCTCACCCTTTTGTTTCACAATTCCTTTCAGGTAATAAGAGTGTAGCTGGGTCGAGCGGAGGTAACAAGAGAATAGAACGGTGGTCATCATTTAGTAGTTATATTTGGTGAAAAAAATAGGGTGAGGCGAACCCAACGTTGGAAGGGTATTTTGTCACTATCATACAAGATGTCTAATGACATACAACCTCGTATCATCATAAGACAGGGATGTGATCATCCACTTGTTGAGTATATATACAAGCACTACCTATATAATCTTGGTATTTGTTTGAAGTATAATTCTCAATTAGAGACAGTGGAGATAATGATAAGTCAAGAGAAGACTCACCATTGGGAAGATTATGATAGTAATCTTCTCGTTTTTCGTTGGGGCCTATTGGGTCAACCAAGGATAATTCTGTGGCCATATGATATCTATCATAACCTAGACGCATGGCCTCCCATGTACGAAGGTTTCCTTGAGCACTTCCCAAATATTCTAATTTCTAAAACAGTTTTTGACTATACCTTTATGTAAGGTGTCATTGTGAGGTGCTATCCACGGTTGGAACATGAGTCACATTTAGTATATATTTGTATCCAAACTCACAGCAAATGTGTTGTTGTATTTTATACGACAATTGTTGTAATAAAGTTGTAGTTATTTTCTGTACCATGTATTTGGCGACTCAGAATGGGTTGAATGGAATGGACCTATGTTGGGGGCGTTACATTTTGGTATCAGAGCTTAAGGATATGGTCTCTGGTGGAGATCGAGGAATAAAACTAGGAGGGGAGAGATGAGTAAATCATTCGCTAGTGTGTCCTACCTAAGCTTATTTATTGGTCATTCATAATATCGGGATATTATGTGATATGTTAATTTGTTAAATTAACCCTTGTTTTGAAGCTGTATTCTAGAATGATATTTGAAATACAGGAGATGAGCAATGGAGAAATTATGATGACAGGGAAGATGAAATTTGAAATGAAAGGAAGGTATTCTCAACTCTTTGAAATACCAGGTACGTAAATTTCGGGGACGAAATTTCATAAGGAGGGGAGATTGTAAGACCCCGAATTTTATCAAATAAAAGTATTCAAATTTTCTTATAATTACTATTCAGTAAATGGTTAAATTGATAAATGTTAAAGTTAAGGATGATATATGAATTTTTTTTTAAAATACACAAGTGGTTATAAAATATTCATTGTTGTCGGGGAATATTCGTTTGGTCGTGGAATATTCTTTCTGTCGGGGAATATTCGTACGACGGCGCAGCCATTTGTGGGCCCCATAACAGAATAACTGTCGGATGAAGAAAACGACAAATTTGAGTTTTTACAAATAACGGCGTAGTTGTTAACCGTTAACACTGTTAGAATACCCGGTGGTTAAAATACAGTAATACGCGTTATTGCACAGCAGCACATGATATTGCACATTATTTTTAAATTATTGATTCTTACGATAGAAGACACTACTCAATAATTATTACAGTAATTATTGTTCAATATTTTATTTTATTGATTCAATAATTGTTGCGTTGATATTTTATATTATTGTTGTTTCAATAATTGTTGCTGCACAGTATTTCCCATTATCAGATCAATAATTCATATTATTTGAATAATATTATTAGATAACATTATTGGCAATGTCTAGAAAGTTCTATCTAAGGAGAGGTTTGGTCATCTAATTGCGCGCCAGTAAGGAGAAATTTTTATTGGAAAGCCCCTCTTCCCTGGGAACGGCCTGGTTGTCATAAATGTGATTCTGTAATATTATTTGTGAATAATTAATTATTGATTCATATGATAAGAAAATATTTATTCTATGTGGATATAAATGAGGGATATATTTATTGTGGTTAAAAAATGAAGGAGTTAATGTTGAGGTATTTTATTAGTATTTTGTCGGATTAGAGGTATTAAACGATCAAATCGGTGTTCTTACAGCTTTATTGTGTGAGTTATAATTTTTAATCCGACCGTTGGATCGTTGTGATTTTTAGATATGTTATACATATATAAGTTGAGTATATGTTCACAAATTTTGAACCGTTAAAAATGAACGAATGACTTGTTATGAATTTTAAGAGGTGACTGATTCGGAAATTAGGTTTATAAATGATTTTGGTGGAAAATTTTAAAAATGGGTGGGCCCCACTTTTGGTTGTTGGGGAAGATGGCTGATTTTTGGTGGGTGGAATAGTAGCAGGTAAAGCCATCGGGTAGCAGGTCAAGTCTGCTTCGGCGTGCTAATATTTTCCTATAAATAGAGGGCTAAGTTAGAATTGAAAATCACACCAGAATTCATAAGTTTTCTCTCTTTTTCTCTCTAGATTATTGAGTGTATTTTGTGAGTATTTAGATACTTGATGAGTTAATATTCATCAGTGCAAGTTTCCTTCAGCGTTATATCCGATATCCAGTCAGAAGTGCTGCTCTTTTGAGGTAAGGGATAGTAAGGGATATTAAGGAATGTTATATTCTTCATAATGATGTTATTCTTTCAATATCATTATACTGAAATATTGGTATGAATTTTATTGTGAAATTTCTACCTTTTTGAGTCGGGCTTACTATTCACGTATACGGCACTATTCGCGTATACGGCATTATTCATGTATATGACACTATTTACGTATATGACATTATTTACATATACGGTACTATGTACGAATACGGAGTACTATTCATGAGTTACTATTCACGAGTTATTATTCACGAGTTATTATTCACGAGTTATTATTCACGGGTACTATTCATGACAAAAAAATTGATTTCTTTTTCTGACCAAATTATCGTTGATTTATGATTGTTGCTCTCGAAAATAAATGCAGTTATTGATCATATTATTTTTATTATCATATATAACATTTTTATAACCCTGATGTTGAATTTCTCTTTCACTTGAGTGTAAAGATGGGTAAATTATTGGTATGATCGTGACTGAGGAATGTCTTTGGCCTGTAGTGCAAAGATGAATTGTTAACTGGTATGATCATGACCATTGAATTTATAATTGAATATCTTTAGCTTAAGTGTAAAGATGAATTGATTAACATGGTTATAATTATGGTGTATATAAATTCTGAAATCATTATATATTTCTTTGAGATATGAATATATTTGGCCTGTAGTGCAAATATGAACTGTTGAGGAATATCTTTGGCCTGTAGTGCAAAGATGAATTATTAATGAATATCTTTGACCCGTAGTGCAAAGATGACATGTTGTTGAATATATTTGGCCAGTATTGCAAAGATGAACAGGCGTTGAGATGAGCATGACCAACTGGTGATACAAATGAATATCTTTGGCCGTAGTGCAAAGATGAAGTTATTAGTATGATTATGAACAGAAAATATGATTTGGTGTAACCATGATCTTTGATGTTTCAGGTAAAGATAGGTAATGAAAATTATCTTCGTCCTGGATGAGAAAATAAATTTATAACTAAAATTATGATTATGAGTTATTCATATGATTGTGGATCAGAATTGTTGATTGTGTTACAGGGATAAAACATTGTTGGTGGATTTTTAACATGGAGAAGATAATAGACTTTATAGTCTATTTGACTCTTCTAATAAATTGCTCGTTCCGCTGCAACTATGGTCGAAATTTTTATCATTTACCATATGTTCTAAATCTCTGATTTATTACTGATGAAGACTATTGATAATTTATTTATCTTTAGTCATGATATTCTTTACTGGTCTAGTTGTGCTCACCCTTTTGTTTCACAATTCCTTTCAGGTAATAAGAGTGTAGCTGGGTCGAGCGGAGGTAACAAGAGAATAGAACGGTGGTCATCATTTAGTAGTTATATTTGGTGAAAAAAATAGGGTGAGGCGAACCCAACGTTGGAAGGGTATTTTGTCACTATCATACAAGATGTCTAATGACATACAACCTCGTATCATCATAAGATAGGGATGTGCTCATCCACTTGTTGAGTATATATACAAGCACTACCTATATAATCTTGGTGTTTGTTTGAAGTATAATTCTCAATTAGAGACAGTGGAGATAATGATAAGTCAGGAGAAGACTCACCATTGGGAAGATTATGATAGTAATCTTCTCGTTTTTCTTTGGGGTCTATTGGGTCAACCTAGGATAATTCTGTGGCCATATGATATCTATCATAACCTAGACGCATGGCCTCCCATGTACGAAGGTTTCCTTGAGCACTTCCCAAATATTCTAATTTCTAAAACAGTTTTTGACTATACATTTATGTAAGGTGTCATTGTGAGGTGCTGTCCACGGTTGGGACATGAGTCACATTTAGTATATATTTGTATCCAAACTCACAGCACATGTGTTGTTGTATTTTATACGACAATTGTTGTAATAAAGTTGTAGTTGTTTTCTGTTCCATGTATTTGGCGACTCAGAATGGGTTGGATGGAATGGACCTATGTTGGGGGCGTTACATAACTCATAATCATAATTGTGATTCTAAATTCCTCTTCGCACCCAGGACGAAGATAATTTTCATCACCTATATTCGCCTGAAACATCAAAAATTATGGTATACCAAATCACAATTCTTGTTCATATTCATACTAATAAATTCATCTTTGCACTACGGCCAAAGATATATAACTGTATTTTAGAAGAGTCAAGTAGAGCATGATATGTACTATCTTCTACAAATTAAAAGTGTATAACCAATATTTTATCGCTGAGACTCAGCTTAATAAATAATCCACACCTTCGAATTATCCATGGACTACGGCCAAGAATATTCGTTAGTATCACATCCATGAATTATCCATGCACTATGGCCAAAGATATTCATTATTATCACATCCATGAATTAATATTTCATCGCTGAGACTCAGCTCAATAATTAATCCACATCATCGAATCATTCCTGCACTACATGCCAAGGATATTCATTAGTATCACGACCACGAATTATCCATGTACTACGGGCCAAAGATAATCGTGTTTTCATCAACGGCCCAGATAATGCCATAAAATAATTCATCTTTGCACCCTTGGTCGAAGAGAATCTATAACCATAATCATACCAAAAACTGTCCATCAATGCACTACGGGCCAATAAGGACTTTTTCACATCATTTGTAACATTACGGTCATGATTATACCGAATAATCCCTGGTCATAATCATACCAAATCCATCTATGCACTACAAGCCACAGATGACTTTCAACATAATATAAACATGAGGATGATGACAATGACATAATAATTCAATAAAACAAGTTCAATAATTAATTTATCCAGGAATCAATAACGTCCAAATTGTCAACATGATACTGCTTTGTGGAGTAAAATTTAAAAATGCTTAGAAGAATACTTCTATGAAAAGATACTGGATGAAGTGCAAATATCAAGGATATTCCACTAATTTCATAGAGTATAAAAGTTAAAACTTTAACTAACTGAGTATAATAAAGAATGGAATAACAAAAGAAATCACCAGGCATGTGATAGACCGCACAGAAAGGTTATTCCAACAGAAAAATAAATAGTGGAATCAGGTCATGCGTAAATGCACCGACAGGATATTCCGACAGAATAATAAATAATGGAACCAGGTCCGGCGTAAACGCACAGACAGGATATTCCGACAGAATAATAAATAATGAAACTAGGTCCGGCGTAAAGCACAGACAGAATATTTCGACAGAATAATAAATAATGAAACCAGGTCCGGCGTAAAGTACAGACAGGATGTTCCAACAGAATAATAAAAATGTAATAACAGAAGAATTTTACCAAGTATAGGGTAGCCCGCGTATACATGTTATTCCAACAAAATAATAAAGAATGGAATAACAGAATAATTTCACCAAGTATAGGGTAGTTCGCGTATACAGGTTATTCCAACAGAATAATAAATAATGGAATAATAGAAGTTCTCTTCATGATAACAAAAGAAATAATACCCCTTACGAGTACAACAAATAATATCTCTTACCGTAAAAGAAACTTGATATCGGAGTAGTGAAGTAGCAGAATACTTTTCTTATTTCTCTCTATAGTTTCTCTCTCTAGAGTTTCAGTGAATTCGTAAGAAAATAATGAAGGAATGAGCTTCTATTTATAGAAGAATGGACCGCATAGTAACTAACTCATGAACGGTCCAGATTGATTTACTTTTAATCGGACGGTCCATATTTAAAGCAAAATCTTTTAAATAAAATATAATATATTCTATTTATAATCTAATAAAATGAATAACTTTATAAAAGATTTTACTATGCAGCCGCTATGCAAACACTATACATAATAAAATATAATATATTTTAATTATTGTCTAATAAAACAGATAATTTTATAAAAGTATTCTGTTTTATATAAAAAGATTTTACTACTAGCCTAATAAAACGAATAACTTTATAAAAGTATTCTGTTTTATATAAAAAGTTTTCTGTTTTATTACATTAATAATACCAATAAAATAAAACTGAGTGACTTACCACGTAAGTATCAATAATCAATACTGTGTGCTACTATGCAACCACGTGTATTACTGTACTTTAAACACCGGGTGTTTCAACAGTTAACGGTAAAACTTCCGCCGTTATTTTCATAATAATATTTTTATCGTTTTCTCAATCCGATAATAATTCCGTTGTGGGGTCCACCAATGATTGTACTATCGTACGAATATTCCCCAACAAAAAGAATATTCCCCGACACAACGAATATTTTATATCAACTTGCTTACTTTGTAAAAAAAATGTCACATATTTCCCTTAACTTTAAACTTTTATCAATTTAACTATTTACCAAAATAGAAAAATTGAATACTTTTATTTCATAAAATTCGGGGTCTCACACCGTTATTTTTATAAAAAGGTTAATTTTGTCGCTTTCTATATCTGACAATTATTCCGTTGTGGGGTCCACCAATGATTGCGTCGTTGTACGAATATTTCATGACAAAAATAATATTTTCCGACCAAACAAATATTCCCCGATACAACGAATATTTTATGACAACTTACTTACTTTTTAAAATTTGCACATATCACCCATAACTATAACATTTATTACATTATCACATTACTATTTAGAATAATATTTATATGAAAAATAAATATTTTTATTTCATAAAATTCGGAGTCTTACATGTACTTTTAGCGAACGTGTACATAAACTCTTCGACCCAAAATTCGTAACTAAAAGTGTCGGGCTACTGTTTAGAAGTGAAGGATTTTGCACTTTTAGCGACGATTTTTCGGTTGAAGGGTGTTTATGTGTTGATTTGCTAAAAACGTAGGATATAAAGTGTCACATTTTGAAGTATAAAATGCAATTTGTAAAATAAAATAAACTTGAGAGATACAAAATGTATTTAACTTCTTTTTTATATATTTCTAAATAGGCTTAAATATAGATATTTACCCTAAACTATTAATTTTTTTCCTCTTTGATGACAAACTTTTTAATTTTTTTAATCTGGTCATTAAATTATTAATTTTTTTTCACTTTCGTTCAATTGAATTTGCCATGTTAAGATAGCATGACTTCGCTAAGTAGACTAATCAATGCATACGTGTAATTAAAAAATAAACTTAAGTATAAATTACTACTTTGAAGTATTAACATTTTTTTCACTTTGGTGATTGATCTATCTTTCAACTTTTTTCAATCACGTGATCAAAGTATTAATTTTTTCTATTTTGTTCAATTAAAGTTGTCACATTATAAATTGATGACCATTATTTTAACACTTAAGATGTGATTAATGATGTGTTAAAACAATACTAATTATGTAATTAGTTTAAACCATTTTATAAAAACTAAACAGGCATAAATGTAATATTATATTATAATTTAACAATAAAAGTTACAAAAATAATTTAAAAATGAAACATCTATTTAAGATGTTCTTTTTTATTTGAAGAAAGAACCAAGTAATAATTATGAAAAATATTACTTATCACTATCATTAACATAAAAATTTCAAACAAAACAAAAGGAAAAAAACTATATATAACTAATTATTAGATACCATCTTACTTACAACTATCAATAATTATTTATTTTTTACAAAATAAAAAATGGTATTAAATTATTAAAACACAATTTGCACATAATCACTTTTCATATAATTGAATTATTAGTTAATGGAGAAAACTAATTAAAAACTAGTAATTAAAAAATAAATAACTCTCATCATTTTTTCTATTTAAACTCATCATCTTCAACTTCAATTGAACTAAAGTGGAACAAATTGAAAGATCGATCACCAAAATAGAAAAAAAAATCAACCGTTTAGGGTAATAATTTATATTTAAGCCTAATTTTTCATTAAACGTAGGCATTGATTAGTTTAGTCAGAAGGATCATGTCATTAATTTACGACGTGACAAGTTCAATTGTAAAAAAAGTAAAAAATTAAAAGTTTAATGATATGATTAAAAAAATTAAAAGGTTGATCACCGAACCGAAAAAATGTTAATATTTTAGGGTAATTATTTATATCTTAGCCAATAGTCGTGACGATGTGAATTTAGGAGGGCGTATTCAATTAAGACTTCTAAAGATTTTAATAATTTGGTTGTATTCAATCAAAATATTTAAATATTTTATAAAAATTTATTGGCATTCAATTACAACTTTTGTAATGTCTTTAAAAATGAGGTGATATTATGGGTGTATTCAATTATAACTTTAAAATACGTTTTTTAAGTAACAAACTTTTGTATACTATGTGGATTTTAATGACTTTTAAAGATTTTTAAAATTACTTTTAAAAACTCCATGAAATAAGTGACAAACTTTTATAGATTTTTTATCAAAACTTTGATAGACATTTGTATACTTATAATATAACTTGCAGCTTATATTAATTGTTAAAAAGTCAACAAATATCTTATATTTTAGATGAAATGATTACGATATTAAATAATATTAAAATATTCTGACAATGTATCAACCTAATTTGAAATAAAAAACATTGTTGAAGTTGAATTATTAGATCATACCCAGTCTATTACAAGAAAATGTCATATTTCATAATTTTAATATTACATACAAAAAGTTATTTTCAACTAGCAGTAATATAAAATAACAACTTCGATTTTAAATTTGTTCATTGTTGTTTTCCTATCAAGTAATTATTATTAAACTAACAATTTATAATTTTCAACAAATAACAAAATCAACAAATTTACTACTTTTAAAAATAAACATAAAACAAAATACCTCCTTAATACTTACAAATATATTAAATGAGATTTTTTTATGGAGAGAAAAAAAATAAAATGATATTAAAATATTTGTTATCTTCATTTATTCCATTGATTCTATTTGGAACCTTTAACGTTACTCCATCTTTTTAACCCTTCATCCTTTTTATCTTTCTTCACCTACTATAATAACTGTCTTCTTTTTTGAGATTTTTATTTTGAGAGGACTGAGGTAGGGAGAGAAAGTGAGACATATATATATATATATATATATATATATATATATATATATATATATATATATATATATATATATATTGTTTTGTTTTCTCTTTTTTGTTTGGTTTTTGCTCTATCTCTATCTCTTTCTCCTTTGTTTATCTTTTCCCTTTCTCAAATATTTTAGAAGTCTTTGAAAGTCTTTAGAGATGAGGTCAGACTTTGAATATGGGTAAATCTTATTATAAAGTGTGTCAAACTCTACCATTCGATAAAAATCTAAAAAATCAACGACTTTTTGAATACCAAAATACTTTTATAGATTTTATAAAAGTCTCAATTCAATACCTCATAACTTTTAAAGACATTACAAAAGTTGTAATTGAATATAAGTAAATTTTTATAAACTCCTTAAATGTCTTGATTGAATACAACCAAACTTTAAAAGTTTTTAAAAGTCTTAATTAAATAGACCCTCATAAATTGAGTCTTTTACAAAATCTTTAAAAATCGTTAAAATCCACATACTCTACAAGGGTATATTACTTAAAAAAAATCTTTAAAAGTGTTTATTGAATACACACTGGTTAATCAATTATCGGGATAAACCACTTTTTGGTCACTATACTGGGGCCCAGTTTTTATTCTGATTACCGAAACTTTTTTTGTTACAATCGAATAACTGTATTCTCACATATTACAAAATGGGCATTAATTTTAATTTCCGTCCAAAAACCAGACGAAAATGCTTAGTAGACTAACAGAATCCAAGTGGCACTGAGGTGGCTCGTAGGGTCCACTTCCACGTGGATCTGAAGTCAAATGTCCAGACACCATCTATTTCTTCATTTAGCTCTCAATTTCATTTTTCGAACAACACTTGAGAGCAAAAACAGTCGAGGCCAAGGGGGTACGCGATTTCGTCTGAGACTTGTGAAATTTATCATAGATTAGCGAGATCGGTTAAAGAAAAACGTTAAGTACTCTATATGTAAATAATATCGAGTCTCAATTTCTTCTCATCTCAGTTCTAGGGTTAAAGTAAAAGAGGGGTTTTTGGATTTTTGAAATTTAATGGATGTAATTGGGTCAAATTCCCTCCATTCCATGTTTTTTACTCAATTTGTGGTCCCGATGGTCCTATTTTGTTGTTTTCTTGAAAAAATTTAGATGATTATTTTTTTTATGGTGGCCCTTGGTGTGTCTGCGTCTGCTGATGGTGGTGGACCATGGTTTGTTTTGTTTACTGATGGTGGCCCTAGGCATCTCTTACATGCGTATTAGTGAGTAGAAAAAATGTCTGTCACGGCCCTGTGTTGTCTCCCATTATATCTAATTTGTACAACATATTCTAGGTCTTGTCCCCCATTATTTGTTTTATCTGACATGCATATTAGTTTAAAGTTTAAATATTTATTTGTCTCCCATTATCTGCCTCTGATATAAAGTTTAAAGTTTTTATTTGTCATATGTTAGCAGTGTAGTCTCTTTCTAGTTATAAGTTTCATTTTTTTGACACTTTATGAATTTCACTATCACATGATGTCTTTGTTGATGTTGAATGTCCATTATGGTGGGAAGTTTAAGTTTGTGCCAGTATATGAGCATGAAGGTGGTTTTACAAAAACAACAAAATTATATCTTGAT
Organism: Panax notoginseng; assembly: GCA_016801055.1. NCBI lineage: Eukaryota > Viridiplantae > Streptophyta > Magnoliopsida > Apiales > Araliaceae > Panax > Panax notoginseng. The sequence goes on along the minus strand of CM029013.1, from coordinate 21,784,701 downwards.
TATCTTTGTCTCCAAATGATAGCTTCTATGTCTGAACATTTTACTTATCATAAGAACTCTATAGTTTACTATAAAGAAAATGGGGTTCTAATGGCACATGGACTTAGAAAATTGCATGATGATGAAAGTATTAGGGCATTGCAGGCAACCTGCATAGGTTATGATTATGTTGATTTATATGTTGATCCTGGGGATAATATTCCAGAGTATAATGCAGAGGGTAATGTTGATGGGGACAATAATGAATGGGCTGATGATGAAGGGTATTTTGATTTGTCATCTGATGACAGTGATTACCATGAATCTGATGGGTTAAGTACTGATGAGGAGTATGTTGAGGCTAGAAAGAAGTCAAGGGAATATAGAAGAGAGGTGAAAAAGAATGGGGAGGATAATACATTCGAAGATGCAGGTGATTTAAATGAGATTGAAAATGAGAGTGAACATGAAGCTGAAACAGCTGAAAATGTAAACCAAACTCCAATTCAACAAGAATAAGTAGCTGAAAATGAACACAGACCACCACATTAACTAAAAGATGTAATTGTTCAAAACAGCGAATATGATAATTATAATGGGGATGATGATAGTGAAAACACTAATGGGCAGTGGGACAGTGATGATGAGGATAGTGACAAGCACTATTCCCCAAATGAGGATAGCAGTGAGGAGGAGCAAGAGGAAATGAAAGAGATAATGAGGGATAAGAGGAGAAAGAAGAATGTAAAACCTAAGTTTGTAATTATACCTTATGACCCTAAAACAAAAAGAAAACATATTAAGTTTAGTGTTGGTCTGCAATTTAGTTCTAAAGAGCAGATGAAAGAAGCTATTAGGAATTATGAGATTGGGAAGGGACGGTCAGTTAGATTCAAAATTAATGTTGGGAAGATGTTTCAGGTTGTGTGCCAGCCTGGATGTCCATGGAACATGTGGGTTAGCATCATTGGAGGCTTTGAAACTTTGCAAAAAAATTTTTTTAACAATGATCATACTTGCACAAGGGCACTACAAAACAAGTGTCTCAAAACTCAATGGCTTGCGCACTTTTATGGGGACAGGATTTGAAAGAAACCAGCTTGGAAGTTAATTGAAATTCAAGATGAAATAGCCAGAAAATTAAAGGTAAATGTGTCTTTGACCAAGTGTTACAGGGTAAGGGAAATGGCTTTGAAAAATATTGGGGAATTATTAAAGAAACACTATGAGAAAGTGTGGGATTATGGGGCTCACTTAATAAAGAGCAATAAAAGAAACACAGTGGATATTAAGGTTAGAAGAGACAATCTAAAAAATAAGCCTCACTTTCAGAGATTTTATGTATGCTTTGAAGAACTAAAGAGGGGGTGGATTGAAGGGTGTAGGCCTGTCATAGGCTTAGATGGTTGTTTTTTGAAGACTGTGGTTGAGGGCAATTGTTGTCTGCTGTTGGGAGAGATGGTAATAATCAAATGTACCCAATAGCATAGGCCATAGTAGAGAGTAAAAATAGGGATAGTTGGGGATGGTTTCTGGAGCTGTTATTGGGAGACTTGGAAGGCAATGATGAAGTTGGTTGGACCATTATAAGTGACCAACAAAAGGTAATTAATTGTCTTATTATTATTTTGTTGTACATGAATTTTATGTCTTATTTTATTATCAAACATGTGTAACTGACTGCTTTTTTTTCTTGTTTGTGGTTATAGGGTTTGGTTCCAGCAGTTAAGGATATACTTCCTTATGCTGAGCATAGGAATTGTGTCAGGCATATTTATGCAAACTGGAGGAAGAGATTCCTTACTTAAGCCTTGCAGTTTGCATTATGGGAAGCATCTATGGCCACCCATATTGTGCCATTCAAAGAAGCTATGAATGAGATCAAAAGGTTATCAAAGGAAGCCCATGACAAGTTGCTTGAGCAAGACCCCTCTTTGTGGAGCAAAGCACATTTCCAAACACACTCAAAGGCAGACAATGTAGAGAACAACATGAGTGAGACCTTCAATGCATGGATTATAAAATCTAGATGGATGGCTTCATTAGACATGCTAGAGGACATAAGGAGTAAAGTGATGGTTAGACTCAACAAAAAAAGGGATGAAATGCTTAAGTGTGAAGCAATTATGTGTCCTAGGATTAGGAAAAAACTTGATGTTCAAATTGAGAATGCAGCTGCATGTGAACCATTATGGGCCAAGAATAGAAAGTTTCAAGTAAGCAGCTATTCCCCAAATTGACAATACATTTGTCATAATATGATTAATTTATGTCTCATACTACATACTGAAACATTGCAGGTAAAATGTCATGGGGGTGCATTTGTGGTTGATCTTGCAGGTCAAACTTGCACATATAGGGTGTTTCAACTAACTGGGATGCCCTGTTGTCATGCTATTAGTGCTATCAATTTCATGAGGGAGCCGATTGAAAATTATATGAGTCATTGGCTTAAGAAGGAAACATGTAAGAACCCGAATTTTTAAAAATTATTAAATTAAGAATTTAGTAAATAAAATTCTTAAAGCATGAGATGGGTTCGAATAAGAATATATAATTATGTTACGAGGTATGTAATATTGTGTTACATAAGGTAATATGAGCAATGTGATGGTGTGTTTAATAAATATATATCATTATTATATATTTGTTATACATTGTAGAGATGAATTAGTAAAAAGATGGATAAGATTTATCTAGTGGCATTAAATAATTTATAAAATTATTTTTATCATAATGAGTTGGTGACATTAAATCTCTTTGTTGGATAATCACCATTTTCTTGAATATATATACTAGTAACTAGTATGATGTAATATGAGTTTTAGTTAGTGCTTAAGCTATCCATGGATAGATTGAGATAGTAAAGCATGAATAAGTTAATTATGAGGATTAACTAACAAGTATAAATATTAGTTAATTGATAGTTGAGAGTTATGTTATGGAATAATATAATGTGTATGTTAAACCTTAAATAACTATGATAATATAGTACAAGGTTTAATTTACTTAAGTAAATGAGTGAATTAATATGTGTGTTGAAAATGTGATACTTTATATATGTTACTTAGAAAGGTAATATGTGAGAAAGTCTAATGTACGAATAATGTTAAATATATATACGTTATTAAAGGAAGACATAAATCATTATATCTTTAAATGGATATTTAATATTTGAAGAAATTGTTTTGGGAACAATTTATAGAGGGAGAGAGAAATAATAATTATATATTTTTAATAAAGGATATTAAAATAATTTCTAATATTGAGTTATTTTAATAAAAGGAGGAAATGTTATTGTTGAATAATAATATTACCTTATATATTTTTGTATGAGGTATGATTAATAATATAGTAAATATATTAAAACGTATTTGCTATATGTAAATAAATTGATGGAAATAATTTATTATAATAGAAAATAAACTTATTATCTATTTTCTATATATAATATATGTACATGTGTCGTACATATAGTTAATTGATATTATATTAAGAATAATATATTGGGACATTAAGCAAATTAATTTCTAATTGTAAATATCTTTATTCGGAGAAAACATAATATTTATGTTATGACAAAATACATAATTTCTAATGTATTTTTAAGTGAGTTACTTAATGAAAGAAAATTAAGTTATTTTAATATATTAAATAACTTAAGTTATTATTTTATCATGGATGTTATCATTTAGATAATTAATAGAGTATATATTAATTATTCTAAGTGAAAATGTTGTACAAATTATATATATGTAATTATTTAAGTAAGCTAAATAAATTAGCATTTTGATAAAGTGTGACATAAATTTTATATTAAATAAATATTAAAATAATGTGGAATTGGGAAAAAGTCAAACGTGGTCTAGACCCCTAATATTTTATTATATAAATAATGAGCTTGAATTATATAACTCCCGTAAATGTGATAAATGAGTCTTGTGTGGCATGAGTATTAAAGTTAAACTAGACTAAAGGTTTGACTGAAATTATTAAAAGAGAATAAATGATTGACATTGATCATTTTGACATTTAGGTGTGATAGGAGATAATGGGTTAAGAGTACCCAACTAAATTATAATTAGCCCAATTAAAATATTATTTAGAATAATCAAATGTACATGAATTATATGTGAGTGGGAGTATATGTATGCACATTTGGGGAAAAATATCAAATAAACCTAAGTATGCTATTCATAATATGTAATGCTGAGTTTTAAGGATGGTGTCCCAATTTGTGTGTCATTCTCCATTCACGTATAATGCAAAAAGGCTAGCTAGTTTAGCTTGCTTCTTCTTCTCAAACTCAAAGCTAGCAAATCATAAGAAGGGGAGTGGTCTACATGGTACTCTTCTACCAAATTCTTTTTGTCCAACATTTTCTTCCTTCTTTCATTAGCTTAATCTTTGAGGCAAAGCTTAGGTACGGTTATTGAATCCTCTATAAAGGGAGACTTCCCTTTTCAAACCAAGGCTGCTAATTTGCTGAGTTCATATAATATATAGAGAGTCATTGAGGTTGAGAGATAAGGGAATGTCAAGAGAGCTTTTGCAATTTGGCAAATACAATAAGAAGAAGAAATAAACATGTAAAGTAGAATAGCTCTTCAAAGGTACTAACTTCTTATCCTCTATGTTTCTATAAGCTGAAATCAATGATAGAATGGTGAAAGCATGATGATTGTGTGATTATAATACATATATGTTCTTCATTTCAAGTTTTGTAATTTCTGAGCAAATGTCTAGAAAAGTTGATTTTGAGTCATAAAATTTATGCCTAAGGATTGTTATAATCCATGAATTGATGGTAGATGTTGTTAATATAGTTCAATACGAAATCAACGGAAGTTAAACGAACCAATTTGGTTGAGAAACGAATTCGTAGTGAACGAAATCGCTAAATTGTCAAAACATGAACAATTAGTATGAACATGAGTTGTAAATTCATATTTGGGTTATTTAATGTTTATGTTAGTTGATGGGTGTTTGGTATGTTGTAGTTTTATGAGTTACGAACCCATAGAATCGAAAATGAACTAATTTGGACATGTATAACTCAAATTATGAAAGTTATAGAGAAGTTTGGCTTGTTATTTCGTAGCAGTGCATGAAAGTTTGTGTTAACAGTAGCTATGCTCGCCCCAGCGGGCTGTTTTTAAGGCCAAACCCCCGCCCCGGTGGGGTGGTGTGTTCTGTAATGACTGATTTTATATGTTTTACTAAAACTGCCATAACTTTTTCATACGAACTCGGATTGAGGTGATTCAAGATGATTCAGAACGAGGACAAATAGACCTACAACTTTTGTTCTTTAAGGTTTTCAATTTGAGGTCTTTAGGAAGGGTCAAAATAGTCATCTTTGTGACTGTTACGTATTCAGAGGCGATCAAAGGGCGTCGAGCGAGCACATACGCAAGTATAGTGCTCCCGACGATGGAATAGGTTATTCTAAATGATAAAACATGAATATGCATAATAATAGACATGTCATATAACTAAGATTACTTTACTCATAATGGAATGCTTTAACAATGATTTCTTAAAGAAAACTTGAAGTTTGAAAATGAGAACTTGACGAACTTTGTGTCTTTTAAGTTCCGACCTTGGAAACATGTAAATGTGGCCTAGTTATGTGCGCGGATGGATAAGGAATGTAATTCCAAGATGTATTACACATAAAAGGTTGTCAAGCTCAGTTTAGTATGCCTTTTAAAGAGAAATTTAAAAGTGTTAGAAACTAACTTTGATGAGCATTGTATTACTTGCATTATGACTTTATAAGCAAGCATGATAGAGTTGTCTATGCTTTTGAACATGAATGATATGTGCACTCAACTAATCAAGCATGACAAAAGTTATTTAAGCATGTTTTAAAAGTATGAACTATGTTATGTCTATGAAAATGAGATTGATGCATGTGAGCATACTAGTAGAGGCTTATTAGTACCAATATATGGTTTAAAAGCTTATAACATCGAATCTTGTTAAATAAAGTTGTTAAGCATTATTGATTGAAATAAATCATTATGAAACTAAGTAGTTTGAATATGAACGACGTAGATCACGTATCTATAAACTTTAAATATGTGGCGAACACATAGCGAGTCAAGTGTGTGATAAATATATATGAATGTTGATGTCAAGTACGGATAGTTAAGTATACCTATACATACCTAGCTATTCTAAGAGTATGATGAGAAAGCGAAATGAAGGTTTTTCAAACCTAGTTAGGAAATGATGTAATATTTATTGTTTTATTAAGAACGTATGAAAATGTATGACTAATGGATTTGAATCCATGATTATATAACTGTGTAGGAATACACGCAGTGCAGATAAGCTTTAAGCAGTTAAGTCGTAGTTGATAAACTACGAATCAGGCAAGTCTTTCAGTTCCTATTTGTTATATGAATTCGATAAATTGTCAGTTGAGCTATATTATGCTATGCAAATGTTGATATATATGAAATGCATACGAGATATGTATGAAATGTAAAAGTTGATCTTTGATGATATGTTTGTGATATAAATCTTTATGCCTGTTATGTGGGAAGTAACATGCGTAGTAAATATTAATGAATTATATATGAATGCATGTGCTGAGTATGTTATTATATGCTATGTGCTGCATAAAAACTGTTAGAATTGTTGGGCTGTCGAGCTCACCCTTGCAAATAACCACTTTTGCAGGTTAAGGACTCACGGTAAAGTTACGTGCTACTTGATTGATAAAGTTCAATCACATCAAAGGAGATTGAATTTTCTAATTAAATATATGCTCTCGAACCATGTTTAGGTTCTAGTAGATATACTTGATAGTAAATTACGATGTGTAATATATGCTAGCTTGTAAAGTTATACTATGTGATACATAAAGGATTTTGAATTGAGATGTAAAAGTTTATACAGTAATTCGAATAGAATGAATCATAACATAATTTGATTCAAGGATGTGTAATTGATTCAAGTTAAGATATCAATAGAAGATTATTTTTCAAAGGAGATTGAAAAATTTTAAATTATTCCGCATAATTATATAACATCAAATGTGATGTATTACAGGAATAGTAAATGACCAAGTTTAGAAACTTATAAAAGTTTGAGGTCATTGTGCAGATCCTGAAAATGGAATGAATTTATATTCTAAAATGTAATAAGCAAAGTTATGTTCATTAAGTTATGAATACAAAATATAAATAGTTTGACAATAGTAGTATTGTGGCGGACCGGATTCGTGGTTAAATGGGACCCGAATTTGGGGGCGTCACAAAACATATATGAAGTGTTATAATCATCTCTTAGAGCCATATAACAATTTCTTGGAGGAGACACCATAAGAAAAGATGTTGCCACCACCAATCACAAAGAAGCTTAGAGGAAGGCCTCAAAAACTAAGGAGGAGAGAACAATGGGAAAGTGAAAAGAACCTATGAAGAATTACAAGAAGGGGAAGAATAATGCATTGTACCAAATGTAGACAACCAGGTCACAATAAAAGTAATTGTCCCAACTCCAATTCACTAACAAATAAAGCTTCAAATGAGTTTCAACAAACTGAAGGCACTGGATCACAAAGGGTAAGCACTATAGTTTAATAAAGGTGACTCATAATGAATTACAAAATTGGTGTATGATTGTTGTATTTATTTGTCAGGTAAACAAGGATGAAGGAAAGGCAAAGACTACTAAAGGTGATAAAGGGAAGGGAAAAAGGAAGGCCAAAGGGAGTGAAAGTGGGATACAAAGAGTGAAGCTGCCAATAAGAAGAAAGAAAGGGCAATCTCCTGTTGGATTTGGGACTTTTGTGCTTCCAAATGGGAACACAATGTTTCAGTCAGGCAACCTAAGCTACATTATTGTAAGTATGGAATAATAAAATCATTTGTTTTACACCGTGTTCATGTATTTGATAATTCATTTTGTCTTTTTTTAGATGGATAATTCTCAAGATCCACCAACAACCAACACACCTCCAACAGTAAGTGTACCACTCCAGACAGTGTCTTCATCCTCAATATTGACTTCAACTGGCATCCAAACTTTTATGAGCAGAAACAGAGCTACAGTAGGTGTTAGTGCTCTGACTGAAGCTGCTGCAAAAAGAAGAGCCGAGATAGGTAGTAATCAACAATCAACTGCTACTAATGCTGTCATGAACCCAAGGAGGAAGGAGACTAAACAAGAGGGGAATGTGTATAATGTTGTTTAAGTTTATGTTTATTTTGTTTAATGTGGGTGGGTAGGAAACTGATATATGGTACATTTTGTTTATGGGAATGGATATGGTATGAAAGGCTTAGATGAGCCATTTTGTATTTGGTTTAAACAATTGGTATGAATATGATATATGGTATATTTTTGGAACACTGTATTGGGTTTTGATGTGTAAGTTTGTAAACTCCAGGGAAATTAATGCAGAAACCTTAAATGGCCATTTCAGCTGTTGCTTATTATGTATTATGGTTGCATGTGCTCTGTCTTTGTCTTAATGCCCTATTTTTGTATTGTTGCAAGTATTATGTCTCTGTCTTTTTTGCAGTAATGTTGATGCAGTTATGTCCCTATTTTGGAAATGAGTCTCATATGGCTTCACTAACATAGCACTAACACAAAGTTGTCTTGATGCCCTGTCTTTGCAGTTAGGCCTCATTAAACCTTATTACAATTCATTAAACATAACAAAGCTGCATTAAAACACAGAGTTACCAAAATCAATCCATTGCATTCAGCTACCAAAATAACTCCATTACATAATAATTCCAAAATCAATCCATTACATTCTAATTATAAAATCAAACCATTACATAGCATAAAATCAATCCATTACATAATAATTCTGGATTGTCACCATTACATTCAACTGCATACCAAAATCAATCCACTGTGGTTCATCTAAATCATCCTAATTCACTTCATATACATGATAAGAAAGCATAAAACTCAAGATATGACGAGCAACAAGATTAATTTTTTCTCTCTAGCTGCAACTTTGTTAATTGAAGTCTTCAGTGTATTAACTTCCCTCTCCAATTCTTTGATTTCTACCTCATGCCCAACTGGAATGTTAAACCTTCTATCAATTTTGTGAAGTTCATTTCTGAATCGATCAATAACCTCTTTTGAACTTGTGGTAAAAGGGGCATCATACCATTTAAAGAATCCACAATAAGCATTCTTATCTTGCGTACTATATATATATATATATATATATATATATATATATATATATATATATATATATATATCAGTAATTTAACAAGAAATTAACTCCACATCAACATTAAGCTAATTATACATTATCCTGTGTACAAAGTATTTATACAAGTAATTTAAAAATAAATAAATTCACATTTACATTAAGCAAATTATACAATTATTAACAATTTATACCTTGTATCTACTACATTCTACAAACCTCTTACCCGGATGAGATGTTCCAAGCTTCCCAGCTTCCCACATCCGTGCGCTTATTCCACAGTAACATTGCACCGGAAGATGAGGCCTTTGCCATTGTATTTGATGAGATGAAGGTTTTCATATGTGTCATCTCCATAAACAAAAACTTCAGATGAAGAATTCATAATGAATAATCAATCGCATACACAACAAAGAGCAACATAATCGATTTTGACTCAAGAAGTGAGGAGGAGGAGAATCAATCGAAGCAAACGAGCAACAGAATCGATTTTGCATAGAGAATCGCTGGAGCCCTAATTTTATTTCCCAAATCTGATAAAGTCGTTGCAACTCTGTGTAATATTGAGCATATGCCAAGCACATGATATACACCTGGCAAATGGATTGTACACATCAGCAAAAATCATCACGTGAGCTGCATGCTCACGATTTCCGTCTGGTTTTTGGACGGTATTTAAAATTAATGACCATTTTATAATATGTGAGAGTGCAATTATTCGATTGTAACAAAAAAAAAATTCAGTAACCAAAATGAAAACCGGACACCAAAAAGTTATTTAACCCATCAATTGTCTGATTTCTACTGTATTTTCGCTGCGAGTGCATACTTTTAGCAAAAGCTAGTTCTGTAAGTCTATCGGTGGAGCTCTGTCTAGGGTTTCGACACTGTAAAAGCTGGGAGGCGAGAGAGAAGGCTTTAAGACAAAAGAGTTACAGTCATGACGGGTAATTTCTTTAAAGATGCGATTTTTAACTCGGATTACTCGGAGATTTGACTCAATTCCAGTTTATAATTTGATCACGATGAGTATGTTGTTTATTTTTTGATGATATTTACATTTGGTGTAATTCGTATCCCACTTGTGATGATTACTCAGTTTTGATTTTTGCCCTTCTTTTATAGTATGAACGTCTGGTATAAAGAAGCTACTCAGTATATTGACAATTTTTTAATTTTTTTGTTCCCTTTACCTGTGGCCAAAATCTCAAATACCCATAAGCATGAATGGCATGTTTGTGTTGGATTCAAAAGGTTTTATTTTTGTGTGACCTCGGACTGTGTACTAAAGTCATATTTTTAGTTTATTGAAACTCATTGAAGTCAATTCAAGAATAAGGATTTGAACTTTTATTACATTCATGCTTTCTAATTGGTTACTTTGAGATGCTTTTAATTATAATTAATCTAAAGAAAGAGTTGTGGATGCATTGGACCTATGCTTGACTTTAAACATACTTGCATTACAGTTTGGTGGCATTTGTAGGACTTCGTTAAAAAAATTGAGAAGTAAAAAAAAAAGTGTACTGAACCTCAAGACAGATTATTTGCAGGATCAGGAGATGGAAATTGAAGCACTAGAAGCCATACTTATGGATGAGTTTAAAGGTATGTAGGGTGCATGCCTTTGTACTTGTGTTTATAACTTGATAACAAGTTGTTGCTTTCTATTCCCTGTTCAAAACCATGCAATAAACACCATTTTCCATGTATGTGATAATTTTCCAGAGATTCACCCCAGTGAAAGTGGGCTGAACACTTCAAATCGTTGCTTTCAAATTACATTATCTCCACAGGTACATATTATTCTTAGGGAAGAGGAAAAGCTCTGACAGTTATTAGAAATATATTTTTTAAGCGAGTATATATTGTATATTTTTGGGGAATGAGATTCTCTTTATGGCATCGTCTTATGATATTTGTTGTATGTTCTTCAATATATATTTATGTCTTTGTTTATGTTCAACAGGATGATGAGGTTGATAATTCAACTACTCCAGGTTTTGGATTTTATATACCACTATTGTTTTCACTTATCCTCTGTTTGTTTTTGTTCTGGTTCAGTACACTTTAGGTCCCTTGATAACGATACTTTTTTACTTGCAGTTCAGTTGGGTTTGATTTTCTCGCACACAGAAAAATATCCAGATGAACCACCACTTCTGAATGTGACGAGGTAACTGTCTACATCTGGTGTTATTTGGATTGAGTAGTCACCGTTTTTTGTATTTCCCTCTCTACTATTCCACTCTTATTATAACAACCCATATTCATCTTTTTGGTACCTCTCAGTATGATTGTCTCCACTTCTAAGTGAACTGCTTGAATCCCACAAGATTATTCCTTACCAAAAACTACAGTTTTTTGTTCACCTGCCATATTGCTATATTTAAATTTGGCAAGCAGGTTCCTGCTTTTGTGCCTCAATTCACATTTTTGTACACCTAACACTAGGAACTTTTATTTAATGACCTTTTCTTTTATACCTGATCTGCTAATTCATGTATATGTTTTTGCTTAAATGTTATACTCTATGGTGTAAACCACCGTCCCTTTCTTTTTTTCTTCAGTTTAAGAGGAATTCAGATGGGAGACCTTAAGATTTTGAAAGACAAACTCGAACAGGAGGTATATTCTTAAGCAATCCTTATTCTTTTTGCAATTGTTCTTTGGTGTACTAAGAATCAATAAATTCTTTTGAATATACGATACCTTGTATAAGCTCACGAATTTTAACTCATTAATTTTCATAATAACTACTATTTATTGACATTATTGGAATTATATGGAAGTAAAAAGTAACATCCCTTGGGAAAGGGGGTAAGAAGGAAAATAAAAATGAAGATTTATAAACAAATGCTTGGAGATAAATTGAAAAAAGAGATGACAACAACTTGAATCTCAAGAATTATTTAGCAAAAAAAAAAAAAGAATCTCAAGAATTGGAATTAGATGTAGATATCTGGTGATAGTGAAATATTACCACGAGCTCTGTTTCCATGGCTTCTTCTACCTTTCATTCCCATCTCCACTTTTCTAAACTCATTTGGTTTGAGTGGTTCTCTATGACTCCGTCTCCAAAAGAATGAGTAAAGTACAATTTGCACACATGAAAAGTAGTAGAGTAAAGAGAGTAAAAAAGTTCCAAATTTATCCCTAGTGGTCCCACAAGATTATACAAAGTGATGAGTATTTTTTTTATATTAATGGACCCCATTAAATGGCTTAATTAACTGTTAACCCTCACTTTATGTATGTTATCTTATCCTTTTAGGTACAAAAAAATTTGAACCTTGAGCTATCCTTTTGGTGACGGAGGGAGTATGCTTTAGAAGCCTATACCTTGTTTTAGTATCTATAATTAATTAATAAATTGTTATCAACTCATGAAGCTTTTAATCCAATCTTTAACTTATTCACCGCAGGCATTTGAGAATCTTGGTATGTCTATGGTCTACACACTAGTTACTTCAGCTAAGGACTGGCTTTCTGAAAGGTTTGCTCAAGATGATGATGTTGAGAACACTGAAGAAGATGAGAATGCAAAAGATGAAGTATGATTATTTGTCCTACCTTTGTTAGGTTTTCAACTTTAGAATGTGTGGATAGTTAGTATTGCTTAGCACTTATGTTGTCTCGTGCCCTCAAGATATTCCCAATTTTAAGCTATTGCCCACTACCTTGGATGTTCATGTTTTAATTTTCATCCTCAAGTGATTTGTGAATTTTGAAGATACTGAGCCGCGCATTGCACCTTTTTAGCTCACCCAACTATGAAATAAATTGCATAAAAATATTGTCGTTACAGACTCGTAGTTGTAACGGCGCTACGACGAGTTATGGCGGTAGCCATCGCCAGGACGCCTAGGCGATCGCCATGGCGTTCGTATGGCGACAAGTCGTTTACAATATGTAATTTATATATTATTTATTTACTTAACAAGTATATTGGTAATAAAATTTCATATACATTAAAACCCAAAATATAACACCATGAAATAATATTAAAAGCACAATTATGTAAATATTTAGCAATAAGTCAATAACAATCCAACAATAAAACACTTGATATGAAAAACTGGTAAAAGAAATGAAGAATTCAACAAACACCGCAAACAAAATAAAGTTGCAATTACTAGTCTAATAACTAATAAAACATCACATAGCAAGCTAAAATAATGTCAGACTCTACGCTATTCTCTAAATATCGTTCAAGCAAACTCATTAAGAAATATGTCATCTCCATCTCCTCCACGAGAACTACTCATTCAAAGGCGTAGATGGTCTTTTTCCAAAATCATTCTCTACATCTTCATCATTTGTAATGTTCTCTTCGTCATTAACTTCATCATCGGAGTCGGAATCCATCAACCTTGATTCCTTTGAAGTTGAATCACCACTACGTCGAGAGTACGTAATGACATTATCACTAGCCCTCCTCATTGAAGAATTGCTACCCTCAAAAGTGTTGGATGCATCGGTTGCTCGATGTACATCATTCCGTGTAAGATCCTCCCCAGGATGAACAACATCGGCTTCATTATTGATCCATTCATTACCCCATTCAAAGTCTATCAATGGCTAATGGATCAATTTTTTTTCCAAGTTCATACCTCTTTTGGAACTTTGAGACAATCTTTTGATTGTATTGGACATATACCAAGTCACTCAACCGTTTGTGTTCCAATCTATACCTCTTCTTTGTATGAATCTAAATAAATAAAACAAAAAATAATAATATTAATGATAAAATTTTAATTATATAAAAAATAGTAAGTATTAGTAGTGAATGACTTGTTACTTTTGAACCAACAATAGAAAGTACTTACAAACTCAAATGTATTCCAATTGCGCTCACAATCCGAAAAAGAAAAGCAAATGCTTAGAATTCTTTTTGCAAACTTTGTAAGGTCAATAGCCCGCCCTCCAAAAGCGTTCCACCAATTAACTAGCAAACATTTAAAAGAATATAAATATTTTTAAAAGGAGGAAAGGAAGAATGTATATTATTATAATTTATCTTTTATATCTTTATATATATTTCAATATACTTACGAGAATTCTTAAATTTCCGTTGTCTAATCGTCATTTCTCTTGCAAAAGTATCTCGAGAAGCATCATAGTTATTGGCTAGATTGCTTATCTTGTCTAGCAAATAGCTCAGGAACCACCTTTGCAAGAATGTCATTGAAGTTTTCTTGTAGAGTACCAACTAAAATCGAACATTCCTCTTTGATATCAAAATACTTACCCGGATTAGAAATAATGTAGCCCCATATAATTTTTGCTCTATTTAGCTTTCTCATTGTCGCTAAAAAATGTCAATCATCTTCTTGTAGAGTCTTTGTTTGTTGTCAAATGAATCTTTGATTTTTTTTTCGCATATTCCATCGCAGTGAAATTTTTTGGCATAGCAGAATTCTTATCACCATCAACAATCCTTATGTAACAACCCCTTTCTGAAATAGAAAGAGGTTACACAAAACACAATATAACTGATGAATTTATAATAAAACTCTTAAGCCATAAGAAAAGTTTCATAACCATTAAATGTCACAAGACAAACCATAATAGATGCGAAACCGATTTTAACCACAATGTAAGATAATTATTACAACTTCAATTAAACTAATGTATCACAACCTAAACAGAATATATCTAAACCAATGGAAAGAAGGGAGTTGAGGAGCTCTCATCATACTTGCCTTTGATCTCCTTGATTACCTGTCGAAAGGAAAAACACAATATGAGTCAAATGCCCAATATGGATATAGAGTACAAAAATAATGAACTGAAATAACTAATTCAATCGAATGAACCGAACTGAAATGAACAAAACTAACACAACAAAATAATTGGTTGAATTAAATGGCTGGGTGATATTTCATACCGAGCTTGGAACAAAACAAAAATATACCTTGTCACACAGACAAGTCAAAGTAATGTCACACACGCAAAACATACATCGGACCGGTCGGATCCAGACGCAAGCAAAATCGAATGGCGTGTTTGGCACAAACATCATCAATCCACAAAATAGAACAGAAAACTAGGGTTGACTCATACGCTTCCCACAACAAAATCACCAAATGGCCAACTCCCACCGGAGCACAAAATGGAGACGTTGACTAATCACACCGTCACGGAAGGTGTCATGTCTTGGTGCCAAAATAACATGTCTATGGTACCCCACATGTAGTTATAACTCAAGTATACCCTATGGTATATTCTAACAAAAATATTATGTTACAACACATGCGATACAATATCAACAAAAAAGGGGTTCTAATACGTACATGCTAAATCAAAACGAATCATCAACACAATTTTGCAAAATATATTAACATGTACTTTTCTACGACGATCGAAATAAATACTAAACATGATACACTACATCAAAGAGTACAAACACGAGTTCTAAGTATTAATGTAAAGGCGAAACCATCACATGATTTTGAAAATGAACAATTATGTGAAACAATAAACAACTTCTAAAAGTAAAGCAAAATGACCAAATCAAAAGTAAAAAGATTATTGTTGAAGTAGTACGGAATTTGTACCTGGAGTAAGTAATGTAATATCCTAAAAATTTATATTCCAAATAGAACTCCTTAAATTCCCTCCGTCCGATCTAATTAAAGAAAATAATAATGCAGTTATAAGTTACTTAATAACTATAATTTATAATAACATAATTTTTTTTCCCAATTTACATCAGTTTTACATAAATAAACCCAAACTAAATTACAAAAGCCTTCTAATCAGATATATTCTATTTATGTATTACATCCTATAGGTGGAGGACGGTTGACTTATATGCTTATATGCTTCCTTTCATTTGGAACTCAATAATTAACAATCAGAAGGAGATTGAATCTCATATATGCAACTTTTTCAGATTATATATATATATATATATATATATATATATAATATACATCAGTTAGTGCTCCTACATTAGGTACTGATCATGTTAAGGAAATTTTTTTTTAACCAATCAGCACATGCCCGCTATAATATTATGCAGTTAGATTTAGAATGATAAGAGCCAAGACCTATTAGTGAATAATATACAGAAAACAAAAAGAGAAAAGGCACACTTGCTTTTGCTTCTTCAGTAACTAATTTGATCTCACAATCAGAACTCACTCTCTCGGTTTACGGCAATAAGCGGCGACTCCCCTCTTTTTTTTTTTATAACAGATGGATAATAGTTCAAGTAAAATATAGGGTTTGTGTTTTAGTTATTTATTATCAATATATATTATTAATTCTCCTAATTTTAATAGGATTTATTATTATTAACATATAAATTAAACCCAATTTTACCAAATTAATTTATCCATAACTTATTAATAGTTATTAGCCCACATAAATTAAACGACTAGTTTGACCCAAATAAAAGACAAAGTCCAAACAATATATTTTTTAATTTTTTTTTTGGTATTACACCTTAAGGCTACAAGTGGTTGTGAACCCTAATGCAATCATGAATATGATGCCAAAATGTAGTTGAAATTACAGTATCACATGCTTTTTTCCTCGCTTCGGTAGTTGACAAACTTAGATTTTGTCTAATCTTCGCTTATGAACAAATGTCTCAATGCATCTCTATGCTTGTACAAACTCTGCAAGGTGGGGAAATCTATAGCAAATATAATAACTTCGGGTCTCACAAGATTCCTTCAATTTGTTTTTTCCCTCACCGCATCAAAAAGACGACCATGCCTGTAAATAAATGTGATTTTTTTTGTATTTGTGATTGTGGGTTGGAATTGCTTTAGCTTGCCTATGACCTCTGACATAAGGTCTAGGCAGTGAGCGACACAAGGTGTCCAAAAGTGTAGCCTTCCCCTCCTTGTAATTAGAGGCATTGTGACCACCTAAACGACATTCTCGGGGCTAATTTCTTCAATCTTACTATCAAGGAGATTTGCCAACATTGTGGCATCTTGCGACTGACTAGAGGCATCAATATAACTCGTGAAGTTAATAGTAGGAAATTCAACAAATGCCCTCCCCTCCTATCTGTCCAGCCATCTAAAATTAATGTGCAACCATATTTCTTCCAAGAAACTACATGTTTTGCCTTTAACTCGTCGGTTTGTTTCTTTGCCTTCTCTAAGTAAATGAACTCTCAACTCATGATACTTTGGAGGCTTTAAACCCAACTCATATTGTCATATGAACTCGATCATTACCTTAAAGTTCTTTGCATTTAGACTTGACAAAATATGATTATGGGTTGGTTTTGGTTTACAAAATATGGTTATTGTTCCATTTAAGAACTAAGACCATATTAACTATTTTTAATATGATATGTGTGAGTTGGAATCATATAGTTATGGTTCAAATATAAGTCGACCCATTTAGTTAAGGGTGGAGGGTGGGGGGTGGAGGGTGGGGGGTGGGGGGTGGGGGGTGGATGGGGTGGGGGGTGGGGGGGATGGGAGAGGTGGGGGTGGGTGGGGGTGTATATATAATCACTGAATATTATTTTTTTGAATCAATTTTTTGAATCTGAAGTGGAAAGAACTTTTGATTTATATTTGGAATAAAATATAGGTCGAAAAATAGTTATTGGACTTGTATTTCTTTTAAAAAATATGGTTCCAAACTTTAACCAACTTAAATAAATTAAATAGTTAACTAACCCATTTAATTCTAGTTAATATGGGTTGACCCAATAGTTAACCAACTATATTGTCAGGTCTACTTGCATTTGTAACATTGAATGGTATGCTACATTCGTAGAAAAAGTTGGCAATGTGCATATGGACTCTCTTCTTTTCCTTCGGTGTCCGCAAATGATTTTCAATAGTCATTTGGCTCAAACACTTGTTATGTCTTTCCTCTATTACTTCTTCTGGAGTCTTCTTTAGAAGTACTTCAACCGTCTTTGTTGGAGCTTTTGGTTGTGACTTTTGAAATTGAAAAGCATCTTTCTTTCTTTTGGAAGTGGACCTAGAACGTGGGATACTGTTAGATGAAGCATTGGAAGTCATGCTTGGAGAAGCAGATGATTGTTGTTCTTGCAATCAAAGCCAATTGCATCTCCCTAATTTCGGTGGATGTTTTAGGGCACTTTGTTACATTTTCAAAATTTCCTGCTAGATGTTGCTTCAGTCTTTTGATTTTCGATGGACATTGCTTTCCGCAAAGGAAGCACTATATCCTTGTTACTTATATATGGCTATACCCATATTTCCAACCCAAATCGTTTGGTTTGTCCTTTCTTTTCGGATCCTTGGTTATATCATAACCATTGGCTCCCAAACTTTCCGCCATTTTGTTTTCTAGTTTCTACACAATACAATCAAACAAAAAATATAAGAGACAATTGACATTTTTATTTTTACTTGTGAATGTATTAGGCTATTACTAGTTTAGTAAATTGTAACCATTTAAACTCAACACTTTGATAGATAGTTTTTACACATTATAAATTGTACCAAAAAAGAAGTAAACAATAAATTTAACTTTTTAAAAAGTTGAATCACCTCTCACATAATTTTGTATTGTTTAAACTTTAAAGTATAATCACAACTCACAAAACACATTAAATGTACTAACCTAAGTGGCTAACTGTTCTCTCTATATATTTAATTAAGCTTTATGTATTAACAAGGATAAAATATATTCTTAAATCCTAAGTCATCAAGTCTTAAAAAAATTATGTCCTAATGTTCAACTTGGGGTTAAGTACTGTTTTACACATTCATTGCAATAAATACATCAGCTTGGCATAATCCAGTCCCTTGGTTCAGTGGGGTCATATTTGAATAAATTTTTCAATAAAAAATAAAAATATAATACAATAAATCACAAAATTAAATAATGCTCATATATTGTTTACAATAACATTTTTAGAACTCCATAACTTGAAATTGTTGCATGATAGTTTCATTATCAATAGTTACAAAAATATCATGTTCAATAATGCAAGTTACTAAACATTCATTCATCCATTAATCTTTAAAATTTTAATTTTTTATGGGTCGACGTTGTAAATATATCATGATAGCCTCATTTTAAACAATTGTAAAAATTCACAAACAATTACTAAATTTGTGAAGTTATAAAAATGAAAAATTACAATATGTTTTAAAGAATTTTTCTTTGATGGGTTAACATTGTGCCTAGATAATTGAAAAAGAAATAGCACTGGGTACAAATTTGAGACATTCATTAATTTTTTAGGTAAATTATAAAGAGGGTGACAGCCGGGGGGGTCTTTTACCTTCATCTCTTAACCCCCGTAAAAGTGTGAGTACACTCCTATCCTAATTAATCTTCATAATTTCCACACCTTCCGAGACTAGCAACCACCATGCTTCAAAGCGAGTTGGTCTGAGAATACAATTCACTTGTCTGACAGTCCGACCTGAAAATTGATAGATTAGAACATTCATTTTTTGGGAACATTCATTTTCCGAGGAGGACAAATTGACTTCCTGAAAATTATGTGGACCCACTGCCCTCAAGTGGATCTGCCCCTGTCTAGGGTACATTAATTAGCTGTATATATATGAAAATTTTAGTTGGCACTTGGCATGCGTATATGCATGACAAATATCAGAGAAAGATATATTTTTAAAGATGAAGTTCCATTATTTGTTCAAACCTTTTGAAAAAAGAAAAAGTAAAGGAGAGAAACAGAGTAAAATAGAAACAGTGAAACAGAGAGAAGGTTACGGCTGGGTCAAGGCTGTGTGAGAGAAGGTCAAAGCAAAACAAAGCAAGAAGAATAAGAAGAACCTATGTGAGAGAAAGCTGGGTCGACTCAGTTTCTGCCAGTCACAATCACTGCCAACTATGGACTCACTTGCTATGATGGTTCTGATGGGCTGTGATAGTGGTTGAGCTGCGATGGGCCTACGATGGAGTTGATGGAGCTGTGATGGGTCGAAGAAGTCGCGATCAAGTCCAAACTTTGTAGATGCTGTGAATCCCGATTGCAGTATTCAGATATGGGTTTTTTACCTTTCTCCTGCTTTTTTAATCGATGGGTCATGAGATAATGTTCATGAGTGATGGGTTAATGCCCACGGGTCAATGGGTTAAACATTTAAGTTGGGCCAGAGCTGCCAAGGCGCACACCTTAGCAGCTCCACCTCAAGTCGTCGTGACAGTTCTCTCCATCGCCTGGACGCTTAGGCGATGCCATGGCGACGGCATGACAACTATGGTTACAGTTTTTGCATTAATCTTTTTGGGAAATTAGTTCTCTTAATGAACTACTATTAAAACTTAAGATAGTTTCAAACACTCCCTAGTAAGCCTAAAACTAGACCAAACAATGGATTATGCAGATTAGGCTTGACGATATATATTAGAACGGTGCGTGTTTATAAAAGATCTCATTAGACATATTATTTAGTGTTATAAATAGCTAAATATGAGTTGATGGTTATGAACCTGTGATTGTAGGTCCACTAATATACTTTTTCTTTCATCAGGTATGGATACCTTTGATTTCCTCTATTAATAATAACCTTTGAATTGTATTGATAATAAAATAGTAGCTTCGGATGAAGTTTTTGAGGAAGAAGAAAACAGGAGAGAACTACATCTTGAGAGAAAGCCACTGGATTCTAAAATTTAGTTATGTGTGATATTGGTTTACAGTTCTGTTTGTGAGATTATGTTCCGCGTCAAAGCTTTAGCCGAATTTGTGTTGTTCGTTGAATCTTTTGCTTCAGAGCGTCAAGTGTTTGGTAATGTGCAACACTTCATTTTTGTTATTACAGACGGTTCGGTCATTAGATCCTTGCAGTGTAGTTGGGTTGAATAGCGTTTTAAGCAAAGCGTTCACGGACGTATGACTCTACTTCTAGTAGTGAACTTCTTTATTTGATTTGATCTTTTCTCATTCTATATTTACAGTTCTGTTGAAAGTCATTGTAACATAGTACATGCCCCTTGTGTTTGACTCAGTGAATGGTGGAATAGGGGATAACCAAATATCTGAATCTACAAGCATCTGTAAATAGAGGAAACTTTTACTGTGAAAATATTAAAACATATCTTTGAATCTTATATGTTCAAGTTGATGAGTAACAAGACAACAAAATTAAAATGAAGGCCCTGTTAGAAGCTAAAATGGACATTTCTGTCATAAGCAGGTTAGATGCTGGTTGTGTGTAGATATGGGGTATGGCAAGGTGGGTTACTTGATTCAGAAATGAATGTAGGTGTGAGAAGATAGATGTACTGGCAGCAATTTAATAAAAAGAGTATCTTGAATAAAAGCTTGGGTCTAAATGAAAAATAAGATGAATGCACTATTGAGTAACTTGATATGGTTTGAGTTATGGACGTCAAATAAATATGAGATGGCCGAAAAGAACGTTTTGAGATGTCATACTAATATCAGGTATTATTTGCGCACACACTCAAGCATGCATTGTTACTCTTGAGGTAGTTAAGAGTTAAGACTGCTAGGCTTTTGTTGTTCGACCAATCAATAATTATGTCTTCTATGCCCTAAGGCTAACATGGTTCACCTCCATGGGGTGTAGGTATCGTTACTTCTCCAAAATAACAGTCTCTCAACTTTCGTATGTCGGGCATGGTATATTACGGAAGCAATTACTATGGCAGAGACATATAGAGTTTTTGTACATTTTTGTTATCCATGGACTGGGAATTACATTTGGTCACCATTAGGGATCTATACATCCAATGTTTTCAGACCCGGACCGATCATCGAACCGGAAAAATTATAGGGTGGATGGGTTCAACCATCAACAAGTGATTGAACGTTACTGAACCGATGACATCATAAATATATAAAAATATATTATTAATAATTAATAAAATTTAAAAAAAATTAGTTTTTTATGAATTAAAACATAATAAAGTTGAGTTACAAAATTACTAAAAGCGACTTATTTTAGTAATAAAAAATTTTTGGAACAAAAAATAATTAAAACCGGTAACCGCAGGTCTAGTCCGGCTTTCACAACCATGTATACATCTCAATCGGAAAGGGATCAAAAGAACATGTCTGAGTAGAGTTTGTACTTCTAGAAGTAAATGAAAATAATGCAAAAGTGGAGACATTAATCTTGAACCAACTAATCTCCTGTGGACTTATTTTAAAAAATAGAATCCTTACTTAAATGCAATTATATGAAGTTTGGTCCAAGAAGCACATATTTTCTGACTTGTGGGGTTTGTGATTCCTATGTTGTTGCTTCTGGTCCCACCTGAACTCCTTGTTACTGACTAAAATTTGAAGCTTGTTGCATCAGTGGATATCAAATGAAAGGTTTCTAGTGTTATATTTGTCCTTTTTATGCATTTTTAAACTATCAGGGTATATAAATTGAACTGTCCTGAATAAGGCAAGGCATGCTAGCAGCTAGCCTTTGCAGAAATGGGAATACAGATTGAAGTTATGACAAATACTTCACCACCTGGCACCATCCAAAAACATTAATTATATTCTTCTGTCCATTTTTAATGTATGCATTATTCTTCCAACTTAATTATTGCACATGTTTACATTTGACTTATTTTGAGGAGATGCATCATTTTTTACTTCAGATAATTGTACCACATGGAGAACCAGTAACTGTTGATACATTTTTGGCTTGGAGAGAAAGATTTGAAGCAGAATTAGCCTTAGAAAGAGCCAAGTAAGTTTTCATAAGTAGCGGCTATATTGTATTTCTTTTTTGGCGGTTATCTCCCCTGGCCATGCCCCACTCCCTGCAAAAGTAGTGTGTTGGCCATTGTCTTGCAAAGTCTATGAAAGTCTAAAGTATCTGTCAATGTTATCGAAGAAACAGATATGAAATCAGTTTGAATTGATGTTAAATGTTAATATGTTATTGATTGTATTGAGTATTGCATTCTTGAATACATCCTGGATTTACATGGCCGGTGAGAGACGGAAAGAAAGAAGCGCATTAGAATCTATATATGTAGAGCAACAATTATGATTAGCTTCACGGTTACAGAGAAATTCAGGAAAAGATTATTTGATGTTTTCAGTTGTACAAATTCAGAACTCCAAATCTAGATATTCACCTTGGCCTCTTGCATTGATGTTTCTTTTTGTATTCATTGACATCCTAACCTTATATTTAGCACAAAAAGAAAGAAAAAAAGAGAAAGACATCCTAACGCTATGCTATTTACTAAAAATACAAATAAATTACATTTCAACCTTACAATTCATGTTTTATTTGATATAATCAGTGTGCCTGATTCATAATCGTCTGTCGTTTTTTTTCCTTGTAAATTTGTTTTCGACCTCTGTTTTCATCTAAACGAACAGTGTACTGTTTCAGGTTAATGCCCGAGGCAGCACTTTCGGCACCTAAGGAAAAGAAGCTAACAGGCAGACAGTGGTTTGAAAGTGGAAGAGCTACTACGGTATCCATTGATTTGTTCTATTTTGGATTACAATATTATATTTACCCTCTCATCATAGGTTTCATAGATTAATGATCAGGAAATTTGCACTTGGTTTGACAATATTAATATTTAGATTATTTTTTTCAATTTTTGTTTGCAAGCAGTCAAATAAATTGGCCATCAAGGAAGAATATTTGTGGAAACTAGTTAACAGTCGATCTAGTAGAATTGGTGGAAGGCTATCTAGTATAATTTGAATTGTTATAGTAAAAGATCGTCTAAAAATTTAGTCAACATAATATGATTAAACAGCGGTAACTTACAAATTCTAGAGCTAATATTTAACATCAAATTTATAGTTTGAATTTTCTAACAAGGTTAATTATATCTCGAGTCTGACCATTACAGATATCTATAACTTGTTTAGGCCACCAAACAACTGCAGTTTTTTGGTATTCCTCTTTTCTGTGAATGATTATGATTGCTTATTGTGATGTTTTCACATGTTATTAGGAATTCAAACTCACAGGAATACAAGTCTAGAATCTAGATGTATATAATTATCAAGAGGTTTTAAGTCCTGGCAGATGAGGGGTTTTATGAAACAGATTCGCCTCAAAGCAATATAGGCTTTAAAGCTAATTCCAGTATTGCTATATTTTATCTGCAGAAAGGTGCAACAGCAATCACCGAAGGTTCTGACGAAGAGGATGATGAAGACATTGACTTTGATGATGACTTTGAAGGTGATTTCCCTTGGTGATTTTATTTTCAATTTTTTTCTCCCTGAATTAAGCACAATATATGAAAATCGATGACTTCTGGTGGCAGATGATGAAGAAGAAGATATGCTTGAGCACTACCTGGCTGAGAAATCAGACTCATCGACCCATTCTTCGAGGAGAGCCAATTAAAAGTACTGTGCTGGACAGAAGATTTACTAAACATGGAAACGGTTTTATCTGGTACCGAATTGAACAAAAGCTTCTAATTTTGTTTCTACTTTTTTTTCCTTCTTTCCTAAACTGTCATTTATTCTACAAGATCTTTCCAGTTTTATCCTTCAGGATCTTACCTGCGGCAATTTCGGGCCCAAAACAACCCGTGTATAACCGAAGTGAAACTTGATGAAAAAGCAAACGGCGCTTGGGGCAACCAATCATTACCTTAATATCCTTATGTATAAACATGAAAAAAGAATGTATCAAGTTGATTGTTTTGACTATATTTCCCTTTCTCTGAAAGCATTGTTCTACAATCACCCTCAGTTAATTATTATATCGACTATTTATGACATTAACCATTAAATGACTTGTCATCTATTGTCCTTATCTGGCTAAACAATATCACTGGAAGTTGAGCTGATTGTAGCTTCGTGGAATTTTTATACATTTCCAGGACGGATGATTTGCTTTCTTGGACTAATTCCTCCTGCATCAGGTAGGGGGGAATGATATTTTCATAATCAAGACTAAGAAAATCTAGTAGACATCGCTATTTGATTGCCTTTGAACTGAATTTGGAAAAGGCTGCCATGACTACGTTCATGGCACGAAGGAGATGGATTTGCTTGTATCGACTTCCTTCTTGCAAGGCAAACTTCAATGTTTAATATTTTGGCAAAATCCAAAAAGCAACCGGAAAAGCAATAATTGAAATTAAAAACTGGCCAATTGACTTGTAATATTAAGTAGTATAATATGATAATTGTTTTAAAAATGAAAATAATACAATACTTTTTCATCATGTGACGAAATTGTAGATTTTACATATAAAATTTCAACGGTTAAAATATTTGGAATTATCAATCATCTATTAACATGTTTTGATCATTACTAACAAAATTATTAGTAGATTATTAACAAAATTATTAGTAGCATATAATTTTGGTGTATTTAATGGAATTAGAGAGAATGTGTAATAGAGGAGAGCCAAATCAAGAAAAAGAACAAATACTGTCAAGCATGTTAGAAAATTATGAAACTTTATCCCGACTATGAATCAAGATACTCTATTCCATCTAATTTTTATCAGGAATTCCACAAGACTGCAATAGACGCATAATATCCTAGCTGGGGCAAAAATTTAAATATTTTCAATATACAGTCAATGTTCCTGCCCCGTATTCACTAAAACTGCATTTATCTTCATGTTACATCACATGTATCCCCAATCAAATAAAATACTACACTCAACCCTCAGCAATAACATTACATCTATTTTACAGAGAGAACCCATCATTTCCCAACCACAGTAGCATCAGCAACCACGGGATCAAGAAATCTGTATGAAAAAGCTCAAGGGGGTCAGCTGGTACTACTACTTCAGTTTTGCACCAAAAAATACACATCTCATCCACATTCTAGGTACAGCTTTTTAAGCAAGCAGCTCTTGGTATCGTATAAAATATGCTGTTGAATCCCTAATTATACACATCCTTGATCTGACATACTGTTACCAACTGTCAGAAACGCAGAGATGAGCGCTCCATGAACCAAAGCCCTGGGCAGCACAGAGAAGAAGAAGATTAAAGAATTAGACAATTAACAGTTCATTTAGTCACAACTTTCACATATTTCTTGAAATCACTAGAAGTCGAATTAAAAGAAAACAAGGTTTACTTTTTCCAAAATTAAACAGAAACAAGTTGCAATGACAAGGTATGCCAGTACATGTAAATTAATAAAGGAGATCACCAAATGGACCATTTGTTTTTACTGTAACTTTTATTTTTATAACCATATGCAACTCGGTAAAATGACAATCTATATCAATTCAAATAAACTATATTCCAGTCGGTCACTAGGAGGAACCTACATATGAGTGAACCTACTGAAATATCTTCCCCATCAGCCAAATATACACCGCAAGTAGGACTTTGCCGGCGCTCTATAATTAAACAAGCCAAAACTTAACCTTAATCAGGTATCATGACCACATGCAAACTTTCTACTACACCTAAATAACAGCAAGATATAACATAATGTATCCTTGGTCCAGAAACTTAGCTGCCTGTTCCCAACTGAGTGATGTTCTTAGCAGGTTAACGTATACTTCATATATTGAACAATTCTACACCTCTGGTAACTTCAATCACACAAGATACACAAGATTATGACAAAATCAAAAAGGGAGGCAGTATTCATAGTACGTCCACAGTGATTTGAGAAGACCCATGTGAGTTCCACACTCCAATAGCTATGAAAAAACCATAGTGGAGGCGCTTCACACTACCCCAATGTACTTTTTCCTAAAGAAATCGCATAGAACTAACAATCCTAAGATTCATATAATGCGGATATCTTACTCTGGACTCTCTTTCAGATAACCAAAATCAGTTGCTGTTTTGAGAGCTCTCTGGTATGTCTGCTTCATTGATTCCTGCCAGTAAATTGAAAAGTCAATGTGCCATAATTGAATAACCTAAAACTAAAAGTGTTTGAATCAGAAACAGAAAAAGGCCAAACTAACTCTGTACTGGAGTTTATGACTAACAAAGCACTTTTGCCCCAAATGAAGGTTGTATTGGTTTCACTAAAAGAAAAATTACAAATGAATTCCACGAGAATAACGTAAGAATAACGCAAATGTGAGAGCATCCAAGAGACCCAGGATCTGCCGACACATGTGTATTTGCATATAGCACATTCAGTAAAACAATATTCTCATCAAATGATTTGTAACATAACTTTGTCAGAGAGAGAACTTAAAGCCCATACAAGAAGTAGATAAACAGCGATGATTAACTGTATATTCTAACTGTAATTAAGAAAAGTGGGAAAGTCCAAGGAGAAAAGAGGAGATGGATGACCCTTATAGTATTTCAGTATACAGCTATCTTCATTGCATCTCTTCCTATCCCAAGATTGGGTTGAAGAATGTGCTAGAAAAAGCCAAGAAATTGAGTACTGGATTAAGTTGAAGCCAAGTAGTGCACACGTAATAGATGCTGGTGGTCAGTAAGCCAAGAAAAAGAAAAGATAAAAGGAAATATGGCTTAATATAAAGCTTAATGGTCAGCAAATATTCATAGCGATTGTTTGGTTTTTTCTTTTTCTTTAAATTTTACCAAAAGGATTACTCCCTACATCTGAATTTCGTTTACATTATTTCTAGCAGGTATGTGGACTTGATCATTATTACTATATATTGTCTGCAGCGTGGGACTGAAATCAGCCAATTTGACAGTGCCATAGAATTCAAAGTCCAAACCTAACTTTGCACGTGAATTCTACACAGAAACTGCACTGCCAGGAATCAAACGTAGTAATTCAAGACGAATCAAATTAAATCCGATAGAAATCAAAAACTTAAAAAAGTGCAAGTAAATTGCACTCATCTCTTCTTGAGCTGATTGTTGCTATTGTAGCAAAAACCATGGATTTAACACATTCTATAAAATATTTGTTTCTGAAACTTGTGCACATTGAGAAAATGGCATGCAGGAAGCAATTCCAAGGAAAAGGTGCAATAAAATTGCACCATATATTTATTCAATGTTTTCAAGTTATAATTAAGGCATAAAATAAGTTATAACAGAAACAGTGGTCAATTTAAGATATTATAATTTTAACAGCAGTACTTCATTAACAGCATCAAAGTAAATTACGTATACATAATTATGAAGCTACAAAATCCCAACAACTGTAAGTTAATAGATTCACAATGGAAAATTATGGTGAATAACAATCTATTCTTTATCCAAAAAATACTTGGTTCCAAGGTCCAACCAAATATAATAAAGAAGTCCCAATTCGAAGCCCTGACCAATGCAGCAGCTAGTTGCACTTATAGGTAACCAACACCATTAACATGAAATTTGAATAAATGGGTTGTCACCTGTAGTTTAGATTCAAAGTCTTCAGGGGACCAATTTACATTGGTCTCTTTTAATTCGTATTCCCCAGCAACAACCTGCATTTCAGTGATCATAAATTTAGCCGGCATACAGTTTGGGAGGACAGTGGACAGAAAACCAAGCAAGAACAGCATAAACATAAACAACAGAATATATAATTAACTTTAAAGATTAACACAGAAGCTCAACAATTTAAGTTTTTTTAAATATATATATATATATATATATATATATATATATATATATATGCATATACTTCCTTTTCTTTGGGATCCTGTTTAATCACTTGATGCATATATTGCCATTAATTGATGTTTGCAGTTGTGTTGTAATCAAATTTATTGCCCCTAACTCCCAAACTTATATATTGTGATTGTTTGTTTCAGCTATAAATAACGGCTGAAAATGTGAGTTCTGCTTATAATTTGATTACAAGTGATTGTTGAACTAATTTGGAACTCAGGAAGGTATGTTTGTATAAGCTGAAAATAATTGATGTAGTATAAATCAATTCCTAAAACTGTTTCTTATTTAAGGGTACTCTTAGTATTGCAATTGATTTCTTAGGGCAAAATAGTCAAAATAGATTAGAGCGGCCCTCTAGCCTGATTATTGCTTTTTGTTCATAATCACTTGAATTTTCCCTATAAAACTTAGAAAAGACCAAACTCAATTACCAATTAAGAAACAACTGAAAAAAAAAAACAATAAGCTGAAACAAACAGGCCATTGTACACCCCTCCCCCCAAAAAAACCCCTTGATATATCTTTCTTATACTGTCCACCACTCCACTTTTTCTGATGCCAAGAAGTCTTCCCTTTTGATTCGTCTTGACCCTTTTTCTCATTGCCAGGAATTGTCTTATCCCATTTATTGATGTGTGTATTATGAATTCTCAAAGGCATACTCACATAACTCATGAAAAATAAGATATTACTAATCAGAGCCAAAAATATAATAAAACCAAATCAGAAAAGAATTAAGAACCCTGTCCCACGAGTGGAGATTTTTGTAAGTCATCAGTAGATGGGGGATAGATTCCATCATAGTGTCCTTATATTTTGGAAGTGCCGATAGTTGCATGATGAATGAAAAATGATTTTGAACATAATAAGTTTGACCCATATAAAAGAGATTATTGACAACTGTTCCACTAACTGCATCGTCATTAAACAGATTGAGAGCACATATACTAGACAAAGGGTAGAAAAGGTAAAAAAATTGATACCCCTCCTACACCAGCAGCCATGGAAGGAGCAATTAAAACATTAGCCTTCCTCAGCACATCAACTGCTTCAGGGGTGCAGGGCATGTTTGAACCTAAACAGAATTGAGACATAATTAGCAGCCACAAGAAGACAAATAATAATAATAATATAATTATACAAGAAAATGGAAATTTCCAAGGCTACAAAGCTGACTCAATATATTGAGAAACTACCTTCTACAAGTATACGACAACCTGAATTGACCAAATTAATGGCATCAGAAGGATCAATTTCATTTTGTGAAGCACAAGGGAATGCAACATCACACCTCTCATTCCAAGGCTTCGCTTCATCATAATACTTTGAGCGAGCATAAGTCTTCGAATAGTCTCTGCACGTGACACTTCATGAATAAAGAGAGAATGAAGAAACTAAAAGGTTTCAGTTTAAATCACAAACCTTAAACTTCTCTGTTGGGCTTTAATATCCTTCAGAAAAGATATCTTCATGTAATCAAATCCATCTTCATCCACCAAATAACCCTTTGAATCTGTATAATTTTGTGTTGCAACATCACATATATAAACAAAGTTGTCACATTTACATTGTGCCATTCTAAATACCCTATAAATCAAAGAAAATTATGGTAAGCAAATGTATGATGAGAAAGGACTAGACGTAAAGGACTAGAGTTTTCCTCTATGTTTTCACAAGTCTACGGGACTAACACTAGCTACAGCTTGTATCCCTTCTTGACACACTAATTTGTCTTAAGGCAAACGTTTCAGTAACATCATTTCTGACCAGGTAGTTGATATATGAATCAAATTCTGCTGAGAATACTATAGAAGACATCCCAATAGAAGAAGCCATGTGACTACGTTGATGACTGTTTCAGAAAAAATCCATCAGCTTGGAGTTGACCTAAACACACATTTTGCAAATTTGACAGAATTTTGCCCCAAATTTGTGAATTGAGAGCAAATCCACCCCTCAAAAATTTGGTGACTAAATCCCACTATGTGCTATAATAAAATGCTTAAATTGCAAAGGTCCCCTGACTCTGACCACCAGAAGAAAAAGGCTCATAATAATAGGCTGTAAAATATACTAATAACTAGCATAACCATTTATGACAAAAATAAGAAAGATATCTTTTTAAAATATCTGTCCTACAGTTCGTAAGACCAAAATTATGTTTAGACATACAAAATGGACGTGTGGGGCCAAATATGTAATTTTTGAATTAGCAGGACAATATATATGAGCAGTTGACGAAGCCAGGATTTTTATCCTTGGGTCAAAATATTGTGATGCTATAAATAATTTGGCGGGGGTTCGGCAATTTTTTTAGATAATCGTGCTTTCCGGTCAGTTGCATGTGTAAAACATGTATTTGGATACAATATTGTTAATATAACAAATAATAACATTATATATACACCTCTTATTGACCCCTAATACGCTTTTCTAATAACAAATTTGTTAATAAATATTTAAATTCCTTATGTTATAAAAATAATCTAAATTAGATTATTATTTTTTTTAAAAATATGAGAGGAAGATGCATACATAAAGGATTAGAAGTAATATGGAATTGAGAAAGTTCAAAAAATATCAATTTGACCTCATATATTAAAAAATTTATAAAGTTTTAGTGGGGTCAATTTATTCATTACACTTAAATTTCTTCTAAATTTATCATATATTATAAAATATTATTTTTTCCGGTGGGGTCAATTGACCCCACACCCTCCAACATGGTTTCGTCCCTGGCTATGAGTATAAATTATATCAAGAAGAGATGGGCGTTTTATGTTGCATAATACATCCTACCTTGAGCAAATTTATACAATTGAAAAATGATTTAATTCTGAATATCTAGCCATTGACATTTACCTGACACTGTGATAGGAAGAGCACCGTAGGCGATAAGCTTCTCTAAAACATGCAGTGCAATCTTTCCAGAACCACTAACAACACATCTGGATGGGAAAAAATATCAGAATGAAATTGTTAAAACTAAAATCTTTCCTAATTAACTTCATTGATTATCGAACTAAAATGTCAAGCAGCTCAAAAGAGTAACAAATATAAGCAAATTACAATTGGTCTCCCTTTGTTTATGACCATTGTGTGTATTGTGACCAAAGTGTTTCACCCATACACCAACCTAGCCTATGGTTTGTAAAACTTTAACACCACCTTTCTCCCGAAAACTGTCAGCCGATGAGCCATGAGAATTTGTTATTGCCATAAATATACTAATTTGGTACCTAGTGAACCCTTTACTATTTAACTTCTCTCTCTTTTGATATATTTTACTCTGGACTTAGGTTGACAAAACATAACAATTCTAACTCGTCTGTCTCCCTCAATTGATAACTACGCCTTATACTGTTCAATTTCAAGCCATGAGGTCAAGTGGAAATGAATCAAATGATAGGACACCTGCATCTTTATCCTAACTTCTCTTGAAAAATGCCAGAGCAACAGTAATCATTTTCCTAAATGGGGATTGGGAAAATTTTCAAGTGAAGAAAAGAGGTTTCCACTTTGATTAAGCTGTTGTGAAGATTTTGCTCAAATCCCCCTTTGGCATAATTATTCGGACGCTAATCTCTTCTAAAGGAAGACTCACTTTCCAGTTTTGGCCTTGGAAAGCCACCCTCAATAGATAATATGAACTCTGTATTCATATGCAGTTCATTATTCGCAACAGATCTAGCATACTTTTTTCTGTAGATTTTTTTTTAATTCTTTATTTTTCTTTGGGTCAGTGATGGATTAATAGTTTCCAAACTCCAATAGGTTCTTAGCCTAGGATTTGTTGTCCAGCAAAATTCCAGTAGCATTATCAATAATTTGACATGAAACTTCCATTCTAGAAGTGTAATAACCGACAGGCAGACAAAGTTCTTCGCCTCTTTATTCCTAATATAATCTACATATCGGCATCCAATATGGGCAAAATAATCTGTACATACATATAATCTATATGTTTTTTCATTTTGTAAAATCTGTGTCACATAAGATACTGTTTAAACTGCAAAGGATAATCAAACAAACTTTGGATATTCTTCTCTACAACAGTAAAAAACTCAATTCACGACTATATCCAACCTCTGACAGTCACTGAATCTCAACATTACCAACTTATCTCTCATTGTTAATATCTTTTGATCTCTTCTAACAACCTCTCCACATAAAACCAGATGATCACCTTGTTTTCTGATTAGCCAAGAAAATCACAAAATGATCACCGGTCCACTAGAATTGAAGGATTTCAAAGAATATTTATATGAGTCTAACTTGTTAGACAACAAACAACGTATTTGCTAAATCCAAGACTAACCCATGTTTGACTGGCTAATAGCTGGCTCTGTCCGTATGCATCCCCACATGAGATTTTCAATGTAATGGCAGAGATGTGGAGAGCATGTGACTGTGAAAAACCTCATAAAGAAACAACTGTATACACGAAAATGAAAGTACCTAAAACATACAATGGGTAAATATGTAATTTTCTACTCTCACAAATGAGAAGAATTATTACCTTGGTGTTTTGGGGAAAAAAAAAACTCCTACCCCCCAGGAAAAAAAAATAATAATAATAATTAGGAAAGCGTCAATTCATAAAAGCTACAACCAAATTCAAAAGCTTTTAAAGTCGAGCATGAAACCTGAGTCCTTTTAAGTCTTTATTCATGTCTGCGAGTATAAGTTGTGCAAAGAAAACCTGCAAATTAAAAGGGATTCATTAAATTTCAAGATATGCAATTGGAGCAGTGCAAGACTCGCATAACACTATATGTAAAGGCGGGTATCTAAAAATAATTAAGAATTTAATCTTCTGCAGAGAAATTATTAAGATATTCACAAAACATTTTCTCTAACCACAAATTCAAATGCAAACGTGTGCACAAACACGCACAGACACGTAAGAAAGCACACACAAAAGCATGTACAGATAGAAGTAAAGATGAAGATGAGAGAATCACCAGTCCATAGGCAGTAGCTTCAGTTCGGAGGCTAGTGTTGGACCAGATTGTTCTTGGTCCTGTAAAACTTCCCTGCATGTGTGAAGTCAATATAACAGTTACAAAAGTTTTAACCCCATGATAATCTGTCAAGGGATACTAGCTTAAAATATATCAAGAAAACTAAGTGAGCGTAAAGTGGATTTTTAGTAGTCTATCGGAAAGGTTTAAATTTCAAACTGATGATTAGAAATTGACATAAGGAAAAACCTACAGTTACTACTTGTGGTCTGTCGACGGAGCACACTTCATTTTAACATTGTCTGACCAAGTAGTGCAAATACTAATTGTTGCAAAATAGTGCAATCTTGTCAAATACATATAATAAGCTGAAAGCCTGAGCCTAATATTACCAAATTTACATTACGAAGATATGAAAAATTCTGTGACATGATCACAAAAGGGACCCAAAACAAAAGCAGAAACCCACGAAGAATCAACACCTTTTCTGATTGGAAGAATAGCAGCTCCTTCCAGGACAGAATTATAAAATAAATTAAATATTAGAACTTGCATATCATATTCTGATAATGGCTTTTAGAAGCCAATGGAATCAGTGAAGCTTCTATATAACATGCCTGACAATGTTAATGAATCATCCTTGGATATCAAATAAGTGCCAAGATGATAACATCGTATAGTCATAGACATGTCAGGAATATCTTGCAAGGCAACATACTCGGACTGGCATGTTGATTCCCCTTAACTATCCAAATAGCTTGTCCATATCTAGCCCAAGTATTTCTTAAATATGTGTGGAAAATACAAAACACCGTGGACATATAACAATTAAACCCGGACCAGTGACAGTAAAAAAGTACCATTTGAAGCAAAAAAAAAATAACATGTCATATGTGCTACTTGGTTTTCCAACTTAATGATACTTGCACGAACAAAATTTCCAACATAATTTGTCCCGAACTCTATGTACAGAACTAACAGACAAAAAGGGCCGATTTACAGAAATTTAACCATCTAGAAGTTCCTCTTCTGTTTTTATTCTCATTTTTTTTATTTCTGTTTAGGATGGAGTGGTATCATACAGCAAATTCTTGTGGTGTGAGATTCAAATCTAGGTGAATTTGGTATAGTGTTTTATTTTTTATTTAGAGATAATGTTGCACCACCATATTTAAACATACATAAAACATATAGGACAGAAAATTTTATAGTCAAGAAAGAATGAGATGCTAAAGGTAGGTACATAAGTGATACGTAAAAGGGTTATAAACATCTGTTTATGATAACTAAGCTCTATATGACATAGACCAATATACCAGACCATCAGCATGACAAAGTTTCAAAACATATCTATCTATATATGTAGAAGAATCCCTAGCCAAAGTATATGTAGCAGATTATATGATATATTTCAAAAAACATCTTTTTGTATTCTCTTGTGTACTGCACACGGGGTGGGGGTGGTGTTCAACAAATCCAGAAAATGACACAACTCGCACCTGAGAATGACCAGCCAGCTTTCGATATTGTCCATACAGATAATTCATTTCACGATTACCGACACCCATCTCTTCTGAAGGAAGATCCTAATATTTGCAACAATAGGGCAACAATGAAACTGAACAAGTGAAAAATTGTAGTTATATATACCAATTTATGGGAAATAAAGAGGCAGAAATTTTAGATGTATACCTTGTCAGGACCCAAAAAACGAAAAAGTTCATTCATAAAACTCTGACAAAACCGCATGACCTACAAACATGGGTATCACATCAGAAATAGAAACCTTAGAGATCATAAAAAGTACATTATTAGCAACTAATTTTACCAGTAAAGTCAATACCTCATTATCACTTTTTCCTTTTGGATCAAAATCACTTCCACCTGATGCCCCTCCTAGTCTGTATGGAGATAATGCATTCTTTAAAGTCTGCACGGGAGTAATAATCACTTAAATTGATCATTGAAATAATTAGTATGTTCACAGTTTACATTATTTAGAATAAGTAATGCCAAGATTACCAATGACTGAAGGAAAGGTGAAAGCAAAGTCAACTATGGGTACACAGATATAAGGTGTCAAACAAGAAGCTCAAATATTGATTGTGCTTCAACTGCATACATTTATAGAATTTTTAATCAAAATTACCAAATTTTTATGTGAAAGTAGAAATCTCATAAGATAATATAGGAAACACAGAGTAATTTTATATGCGATTTTGTAATAAAAGTAACTGATTTAGGGAAAACCTAAACAACGCAAAATAACGGTGTCCCACTATCAAGTACAGTGTGTAGGATTCAAAATTTCCATGTTTTTTATTTAAATTTAAAAAATGGTATGATAAAGTTAGGGTTTAATATTGAAGTTTTTGCTTGAACTAATTGATGTTAAAGGCTAACTTTACAAAAACTCAAATAGAGATCACTGAATTTTCTGGACAGCAAAGTTATTTTCAAGGGTTAGGACTACCGATAAGATAGGCCTTTAAGATCAAAGGTTAACAGTTCAAGAGTGAGAATAGCCAGATTGAATGGCTACGGTTTTGATTCTTCACACTATGGGATCTAAAATTTCAACCACAAAAAAAAAAGGAAGAAAATTTTAAGAAAAAGAAATTCTGCCAGAAGTTGTTTTTTATTGACTTCTTGTAGGTATAACTCCAATTATGTACTAAATTAAACTTTCCGACTACATATGCAATTTTCTTACTAAACTACAACCTTATAATACAGACCAAGTAAAGGTTTGGCAAAACCCACAAGTAATAACCTCAAAAATAAATTACTAAAAGTACCCCTAACTTGTGAAAATTTCCATAACATCACGAGTAGCATCAAGTCAAAATGAGTAATAAACAGATTCATACCAACCCACAAAACCTGATAACACCTAAGACTCCATATTGGACAATAAGAGGGTGAGCCCTCATGGATTTTTTTATTCTTTTAATGTATAGCCTTAAAGGTCTTAATCCACATAAAGATACCACACTTTAAAAAGAAAAAGAAAAAACTGAGTTAATGTTGTTTGCCGACATAAACAGCTTCGTTGCTAGAGCAACAAGCAACAAACTAGAAAGCAAAGGAAAAAAAATTTAGGCATACAAAGGAATCCAAACAAGCTTTAGCCTAGAATAAAGACGAGCAAAACAGAAGTACAATCAACAATAAGTTTCATACTAAATCGGAAATGTGGAAAACGTGAAAACCTAAGAATGGAAGGTATAACAATACCTGTTCAAAACCAAGAAACTTCGCAATGCTCAAGTTCATTGATGGATGGAAACGAAGACCACCCCTACATGGACCCAAGCTCTGGTTGAAATGAATTCGATATCCTCGATTGACATGTGTCTCACCCCTATCATCAACCCATGGAACTCGGAAAATAATCATACGCTCAGGTTCTAACAAGCGCTCCATGGTGTTGACATAACTGTAAAATTATAAAGCCAATTTGTAGGTTTTGTAATAAAATCTATCAAGACTTAATTGTTCTTTGAATAATGTACGCTGAAAATAGATTCCGCCTTGAGGTAACTCACGTAGAGTTTTTCGAAATTACTCTTTCTAAAGCATGAACCACTTCTTGCACAGATTGTATGAACTCAACCTCGTGAGGGTCCCTTTTCAGCACAGCTTCAAGGATTGATCCAGCCGTTTTCGACATAAGAGCTTTTAACAAAGTTCATCCCCAGAGAAGCCAAATAAAAAAGAAAATTAGGAAAAAGAGTGTTGCAAATTATATAATATAACCAGAAACCCTTTAAATAAGCATTCATGTGAAAGAAATTAAAAAAACAACTTATTCATTGATTATATTTATGTCCATTTTATTTTTCATATAAAGATAGGTATCCAGGGAAACTTGGATAAAATGGGTAATGGACCATAATTAACACCACA
Organism: Panax notoginseng; assembly: GCA_016801055.1. NCBI lineage: Eukaryota > Viridiplantae > Streptophyta > Magnoliopsida > Apiales > Araliaceae > Panax > Panax notoginseng. Next base: position 21,747,182 of record CM029013.1, on the reverse strand, counting down.
AATGACCACCTAATTCTTACAAGAAACCAATGACAAATCAAACTCCCGACTCCGCAACCACTTTTTGCATGTCATTTTTAAACTTCTGTAGTCGTGCTAAAACAACTTGGCTATATTTGGCCCTTATTTAATTAAGTTGATGGAATTTATTTACACTCAAACAAAAAAAAATTATAAAATATTATAGCAGAGGACCACAATGCTACAATGGTATAGCATCATACAACAGCAGAATTTAATAACCATAGGTGAGCACATAGATGTTTCCGTTCAAGTACTTATTTGTTGTTCAATTACAAAATAACATAATATAAACAGGGGCAAACCTTTTACGAATATGGGTTTATCAGCAATGACCTTATCTTTAGAAGCCATCTGGAGACGAAGAGCCTCTTTGTGCAGCAAACTGTTGTTGTGTTCTTCCAACGCACTCATCTGCATATTCCTACTACCTTCATTCCCGTAAGGGTTCCTCCTGTGCTTCCTACCATACTCTCTACAAATAGAGCAAAATATCCTCGCCGTCCCTTCCTTCACATCAACATACGCCCACTTATATGTATCAGCCCATTCCTCTCTCCATCTTTTCACAACCTTCTTTTTCCTTTTCATGGGTTGGCTCCTAGATAAATCCTGTTCATCGCTGGGAACATGAGACACCAATATCATCTGCTTGCTCTCATCATGCTCATCTGCAGAAGATTCTCGTGGTGGAACAACACCAATAAGTGGGGTGTGCGCAAATGAAGGGTCATCGTCACCCGGCCCAATTTCCAAATCAATCTCTTCTCCTAGCTCCCTAACCACTAAATGATGATGTCTTTGTGCCTGCTGAATTAGGTTTATATCATCCATTGTGGAATTCATCCCTAACCCACCAACCGGAACCAACATTCAGCATCACAATTTATCGAACACCTTATGCTCCTTCCCTCTCTGCATACACAAACACCCAATTAAACTCAAAATTGTTCCGCTGAACACGAACGTATCTCATATAACTAAACCACAAATCCGCAATTTATTAGGACTTCTGAAGGAAAAATTTCACCTTTACAACTATACAAGACAGAATAAAAGCTAAATTTATTCGGTAGCCATGACTTCTCTGTTTGTAAGACTTGAACCAATTAAAAAAGAAAAAAGAAATAAAAGAAAAGCGAATTACGCCTCCATAAAATGATTTACAGTAGAATTTCGTGTATCGGCAAAACCATAGCTGCGGCTTACTTACAGTATTTCTCGTCTTCTCTTTCCCTTTTTCGGTCGAAATTGTTCCGTCGTTGAATCAAACAACGTAAAAACAAGTTCCCAACCCGCACACAGTACAATCACTAGTCACTGCTTACTTTACTCGTGCAATTGAGACAGTCGGACAGACCACTCAGACACAAGAGTTACTCCTCTTTTTTAATTTCCAAAAGTGCCCCCAATCTTATTACAAATTTCCATAAATTATTATTTAAGGCCGGGTCAAAGATTTCTATTTTCTATGCATTATAGTAAGTACAACTGTACTGTTTAAATTGTTCTGTGTATATTATTAAGCTTGAGACTTGCATTAATAATAGTTCAGAAGTAAAGTATGAGAACTGGATTTTTACACTTGTTTATGCTACCCGGGAAATTAACATTTACCGGACCGTGTTGGAAAATAAAATAAAAGGAATGAAACAATGAAAGCTATGGATTGTTGGAGATAATATTAATATATATGGGCCCTCCCCCTTGTAGTAAATTTTGATTCTTCGATTGGGCAAGAAAATGAGAAATCAGTGCCTGTGACAAGAGAACACATGCGTTAGCATATTTGCTCTATTATAGTGTGTGGATATATATATATATATATATCACCGGATCGTTTTCGGCCATCCTGTTCAAAGCAAAAAACTTTTCATCTCAAATTCAACAAGGGCGGCTTCAAAATTCCAACTCAAGTTGGCTGAGAGGCACTATCACACTAAAGTCTGAACTAATATGCAGCTCAAACCATGAAAGTACCACTACGTGGTTGCCTAGAGAAGGTAACCCACGAACATAAATACATAAAAACATATAAGAAATAGAAGAAGAAAAATATATATTTATATATATATATATATATATATATATATATATATATATATATATAGTAATAAAGTATGCATTCCCTAAATTTGATAACACAATGAACTAGAATCCAAAATCTCTACATGTCATGCCTCTGGTGGCATAAACAGCTGAAACCTTATTCAAGTCTACTACAAAAGGGGTTTCTGAATTTTGTAGTAAAAACTATACGTTCCCTTGCTGCCAACACAGAGTATACATTGTTCAACACAAAATGAGAAGTGCTTCATTTTTTGGAACGATCCAACCAAAACTCAATAAAAGAACCCGAGAACCTGACCACCCACATTTTGTCGGATTGCTTCTTCATGATCCAAAACCCCATTGGGTGTTGAAATCACAACATAGCCCCACTGCACAAGAAAAAGGAAAACAAACTCAGTAGCAGTCAATCAATCCCAATTATTATCTTTGTTTTTTCTCTCTTTGAGGGAAATAGGTGTTTACATACAACAAAATTTAGACCAAAAAACAAAAGAGAAGCTTCTCTTTCAAAATGAAGCTATGATCTCTTAATTCTTCATGAATTAAATGTCCCTTTCCTATCTTACTAAAAGATAAATACATTATGTCAATGTCATACATACAGACACTCAACCATGTACTTGACACTGCTCAAGGCATGTTGATTATAATCTGATATATTGCGAGTTGTCTCTTGCTACTCAATGACAGTTCCATGTCAAAGGATCAATGTACATGATATACTTTACAAAGTGGAGAATAATGAGCAATACCTACGATGCCAAGTCACAATAATTAATAATTAGGGGGGGTCTGCAAAGGCGAATGAAGAGTGATAGAAATTAATGCTTGAAGAAGAATTATAGATTGAACAGATCAAACACATTTCACAAGGCCTTAACAAATCCCAATAACATAACTAACAAGGAATTGTCATGATTCAGCAACCCTCCTGGTCAGTCCAGGTTCAGTAACACTGCTAATAGCTAAACTGTACATCCAAAGTGCATATATCGTACATGTACATAAATAGAAGCAAAGTCCCCATCTTATTTCTCTGCAGTCTCTTTTGAAGGTCTCTGCCTATCTGACAAAGATCTCCAACAACCCCATGTCTTAAAATGCCAATTGCCAAATCATTGCACCAGTCTATCTAATTTCTCTATTTCTCATGCATTTATACTTCTCTTCTATCCATATGTATGTTTGTGTGTGTGTGCGTGCATGCGCTCGGGTGATTCAATAACATTATAAATTGACTAAACATGTCAATTTTTGATATCATTAAGACATAAATATAAACACTAATTCTCATGAATGTAATGTTTAGAGCTTTAAGCTTTAATGTAACATTGTCACTTGAAGTTGTGCTCTACTTTATTGGAATCTTCTATACTCGTACACTGTTGATTCAGTGTTCTCATAGTGTAACCTGTTAACAAAGATAATGGAAATGTATAAGACCTGACGTGTCGGAAGGGTGCGCAATCTATAATTCTCAATATCTCGAGCTTTGATATCTTGTCGATAAGTCAGAACCCGACAATCTTTAACCCTGCCTTGCAGACCAACAGAAATCCTTCCAACCCTGTGGGGATCATGTACTTGAAAATCTTTAATGTAGCCTGTAAAGCAGATCAACGAGTTAGGATCATTTTTGAAAATCATATTTAAGTTCACTTTCAAGTCGCAAATATATAGGACTGCTCATTCCTCTGATGATTATAGATTTTTCTAAATAATGCCAAAAAAAAACCACACATACATGGCTAACCATTCTTTATGGATAATACCAAAATTTGACCTCAGTTTAAAGTAGCCAAAAGGACAGAAATTGATTGACTATGGTCCATTGCATACTTGTTATATTTGTTTAAATAGTTAACTGTTATAGAAGTAAAGGTGCTTCAGCAGGCTTCATAGACAAACACCAATCCTTGTCAAAATGACAAAAATGTGACTGAATAATACAAATTAATGACTGGGGCAGGTAATGGTTTTTAAACTCCTTAGCTAAATATCCCCCATTACAAAATAACTGGCACTTAGTAACACCAATTTCTGCAATCAACTAACAAGATGAGGAGAGACTACTGTTCCACGTCCATCTAGAACATCTTGTCTATCAAATTTGTAGTCTAACAGAGTTTTGAAGAACCATATCAACAACAACAATAACCAAAAAAAAATATAGAGGCTTGGAGGCTGGATCAATCTTGAATGATGGTTAAAAATAGTGAAATTTCAATCAATGTTAATTATTAACCACGAATAATATTCACATAATTTTTTCAAGGATCTATAATCAAATCACAACCCTGGGACAATATTTGAGCCTAAACAATCTTCTCCAGTACCACTGGTCTCTAGCTTTGACGTAAATCAAATGCAAAAAGTAAATAAGAAAACAGTTGTCATCTTTTTCATCGTATCATAATTACAATAATCGGAAAAGCCATGACTACTAACAAGTTTATAAATAAACCTTCACAATATTTGATTAACATTGTTAAATTTGAAAAAACGCATTCTTATCCAGAACATTAACTGAAACACTAAATGAATATGCAAATTTTTATTCCAATACAGCTTAAAATGATAAAATCAAAAAATTGAACAGTATTTTAGGGTTTTGCATCTGCGCGTGTATGTACCTACCTCTACGCTTCATGATTTGGAGGAAAGAAGAAGTGACATTAGAGACGGGCTGAAGTTGAGTGGTGGCGAATCCTCTCTTTTCCGCATTCACGAGCTTCCTCAACGCCTCGTTCAATATCCGCCTTCCCATTCTTCAAGACGGTCGACAAATTACAACCCCTTTCAGATTCGGCTTTCAGTAGCAGTAGTATTGTGAAGCCCCCCAAAATTAGGTATACATCGGGTCGTCAGATACATAGTACAAAATATAAATACAACTTATTAATATAACTGTCGTGTACAATACGACAAAACATAAACTGTGAGTTTGAATACAAATATTATCTTCTAGAGAGTATTCGTACTCAAAAGGAGTCCTCATTACATTTATTAACACACCATTACATAGAATAGTGAGGACTACTAACTAATACTATCATTCGGACCATCACTCCGTTCCCCGACTTGTCCCAACTACGTTCTCATTTCCTGAAGAGAACAGTGAAAGAAAGGGTGAGCTCAACTAGCCCAGTAAGAAATATCATGACTAAGATAATGCAGAATAAATTATCATTAGCCTTCAACAATGTTAAACTGATAAAATATAATAGACATCAAGTTTAACTGCAGCGGAACAAGCAATCCATTAAAAGAGTCAAGTAGAAAATAAACTCTACTATCTTTTATGATTTAAAAGATTTTCCAACACTGTGATCGCTGAGACTCAGCTTAATAAAATAATTCACATCATCGAATCACCCCTGCACTACGGCCAAGGATATTCGTATATTCATTAATGGTCATGATCATGCCAACAACTGTCCATCAATGCCCTACGGGCCAATGAGGACTTTTACCACATCATTTATAACATTACGGTCATGATTACACCGAATAATCCCTGGTCATAATCATACCAAGTCCATCTATGCACTACAGGTCACAGATGACTTTCAACAGAATATAAACATGAGGATGATGACAATGATATAAGAATTCAATAAAACAAGTTCAAGAATTAATTTATCCAAGAATTAACAACGTCCAAATTGTCAACATGATACTACTTTGTGGAGTAAAATTCAAGAATGATCAGGAGAATATTTTCATGAATAGATACTAGATGAAGCGCAAATGTCAAGGATATTCCACAGATTTTATGGAGTATAGAAGTCAAAACTTAACCAACTGAGTATAATAAAGAATGGAATAACAAAAGAAATTACCATGCATGCGATAGACCGCACAGACAGGTTATTCTTAACAGAATAATAACAATGGAACCAGGTCCGGCGTAAACGCACAGACAGGATATTCCGACAGAATAATAATAATGGAACCAGGTCCGGTGTAAAACACACAGACAGGATGTTCCAACAGAATAATAATAAAAACGGAACCAGGTCCGGTGTAAAACACACAGACAGGATGTTCCAACAGAATAATAATAAAAACGGAACCAGGTCCGGTGTAAAACACACAGGCAGGATGTTCCAACAGAATAATAATAAAAACGGAACCAGGTCCGGTGTAAAACACACAGACAGGATGTTCCAACAGAATAATAATAAAAACGGAACCAGGTCCGGTGTAAAACACACAGGCAGGATGTTCCAACAGAATAATAATAAAAACGGAACCAGGTCCGGTGTAAAACACACAGACAGGATGTTCCAACAGAATAATAGGAGAATGTCACCAAGTATATGGTAGACCGCGTATACAGGTTATTCCAACAGAATAATAAGAAATGGAATAACAACAGTTCTCTTCATGAATAAGAAAGAATAACACCCCTTACCGTTTTAAAGAAGAGCTGAAGTAAGGAAATAGTTAAGTAGCAGAATACTCTTCTTCTCTCTCTCTCTATAGTTTCTCTCTATAGTTTCTCTCTCTAGAGTTCAGTGAATTCGTAAGAAATAATGAAGGAATGAGCTGCTATTTATAGAAAAATAGAATGCATAGTAACTAATCCATGAACGGTCCAGATTGATTACTTTAATCTGACGGTCCATATTTAAAGAAAAATCTTTTAAATAAAATATAATATATTATATTTATAGAATAACTTTAATAAAGTATTTTGTTTTATATAAAAAGATGTTTCTGTTTTATTACGTTAATAATACGAATAAAACAAAACGTCATTATCGCTAAATAATTCATATTATTAACTGACAATAATGGAATCAAACTGAGTGACTTCTCACATAAGCATTAATAATCAATACCGTGTGCTACTATACAACCACACGTATTACTGTACTTTTACTACCGAGTAGTTCAACAGTAACAATGGTAAAATTTCCGCCGTTATTTTTAATAAAATATTTTTGTCGTTTTCTCAATCCGACAATAATTTTGTTGTGGGGTCCACCAATGATTGTGTCGTTGTACGAATATTCCCTGTTAAAACGAATATTCCCCGACCAATCGAATATTATATAACAACTTGCGTACTTTGCAAAATTTATAAATATTACCCACAACTATAACATTATATCAAATTAACTCCATAATATTCAAAAATGACATTTATAGAAAATTCATCTTTATTTATAAAAGTTGGGGTCTTACAAGTATACTCTCAAAGAGTCCTTCTACGGCGACATTAAATTTTTTACAAAAAATATTATTTTAAGTGTAATTCCAACTAGCGACATTTTATTTATTTTAATTCTATTTGTAAGTTTATTAAAGAAAATGTCATTATACATAATATATAGATGTTAACATTTCTTTATAAGAAAATAAAAGAAAGTATAAAATTTTCTTAGTTTGGAATTAAAATCAGTCTATATAACAATTTAAATTATAAATTAACTATGATCGAAATTTTATGAAGAGCAGAATCTAACCCGTTGTAATTGTATTATAATAATTCCTATCTAATCCAAAGTGGTTGGAGTCTCGGTTTGAGCGTGAACTGGTTGATTTATTTTACCGTTTTTTATAGAATGGAATGACTTAAAAAGAATATAATTAGAATGAAATTGTCATTCTCATTTTTATATTTGGTTGGTTTTTGTAATACCCCAACTTTTTAATAAAGATGATTTTTTTTCTCTAAATATTATTTTTAAATATTATGGAATGAATTTGATATAATGTTATAGTTGTGGATAATATTTATAAATTTTGCAAAGTACGCAAGTTGTTATATAATATTCGATTGGTCGGATAATATTCATTTTAACAGGGAATATTAGCACGACGGCACAATTATTGGTGGACCCCACAATAGAATTATTGTCGGATTGAAAAAACGATAAAAATATCTTTTTATGAAAATAACGACGAAAGTTTTACCGTTAACTGTTGAAACACCCAATGTTAAAATTACAGTAATACGCGTGGTTGCATACTAGCACACGGTATTGATTATTGATACTTACGTGAGGAGTCACTCAATTTTGTTCAATTATTGCTACAGTAATTGCTGCATAGTATCTCACGTTATTTGATTCAATTATTGTCAATATTTTATATATTATTAAATCAATAATTGAGACAACAAAGTTATTAATATTATTATTTGTAATATTAACGATGTCTAGAAGTTTTGTCAATGAGAGGTTTGGTCACCTAATTGCGCGCCAGTATAGAGAAATCCTTATTGGAAAGTCCCTTATTTCCTGTGAACGACCTGGTCAATTAATATTGTGAATTATAATAAAGGTGATAAATGTTGTTAAAATTATTAAGATGATTTTTATGAAGTTTTGCTTATTTTATGGACCCTCATTTACTCATTTTTCAAAATAATCAGTAGAAAGTTATTCAGTATATATTATATGATAGGACCCACCTATGATGATGACATGTTGGTGGGAGGGGAACACGTGGGGCCCACGTATGGAAGAAAAAAATGAAAGGGGTTTGAATTTTGGATTTTACGGATGGTTGATTGTTTTTTTAAACATGTGTGGTTTATATATGTGACGCCCCCAAAATAGGTATACAACACCCATTTTGAGTCGCCAAATACATGGTACAGAAAGTAAAATACAACTTCAATAATACAATTGTCGTGCAAAATACGACAACACATACTGTGAGTTTAAATACAAATATTATCTTCTAGACAATATCCACACTCAAATAAATCCTCATTACAATTATTCAAACACTATTTTACAGAAATAGTGAGGACTGCTAAAACATCTTTCTAGAACCATCACTCCATACCCCGACTAGATCCTGCTATGTTCTCACCTCCTGAGAAGAAAAATGGAACAAAAAGGAAAAGGGTGAGCTCAACTAGCCCAGTAAAAAATATTATGACTAAGATAATATACAAACAAATTATCGTTAGTCTTCAACAGGAAAAAATCTGATAGAATATAATCGACAACAAGTTTTAGATCAACAACTGCAGCGGAAATAGCAAACCATTAGAAGAGTCAAGTAGAGAAAGAATTCTACTATCTTCTAAGATTTAAAAGTCCATCATCAATATTTTATCCCTGTAACATCAATTAATAATCATCTGTATCCAAATATTCATCTTTGCACTACAGGCCAAAGATATTCATTTGTATCACCTGTCAGTCATGTTCATCTCAACACCTGTTCATCTTTGCACTACAGGCCAAAGATATTCATCAAGTAATCATACATCTTTGCACTACAGGCCAAAGATATTCATTAATATCATCATTTAGGACTGAGGATGATGAAAAATATCTTAAAGAGAACGAATCCAATGAGACAGAAGGACAAATAGTAGGGATTCGTATAACAGTTTATCCAAGATCAATAATACTTCATAATAATCAATTGTGAAGCAGAATTCAAAAATAAAGAGCAAAACATGGATACAATCAAAGATAGTAACCATAATAGACATCTTGGACAAAAAGGAAAAATTTTATTTTTCGGTGAATAGTGCCGTATTCGTGAATAGTGCCGTATACGTGAATAGTGCCGTATACGTGAATAGTAACCCCGACACAAAAAGTTCTAAATTTGATAAAAACTCATATCAATATTTCAGCATAATGATATTGAAGAAAATAATATCATTTAAGAAGAAAATAATATCCCTTACCTCAAGATATCAGTACTTCTGGTCGGAATACCGGTATAAGGCTGAAAGATACTTGCTCTGATGAATAGAAACTCTCAAAGTATCTAAATACTCACAAAATACACTCAATAATCTAGAGAGAGAAAGAGAGAAAACTTGTTTCTGGTGTGATTTTTAATTCTAACTTAGCCCTCTATTTATAGGAAAATTTTAGTAGGTTTGGCCTGCAACCTGATGGCTTTACCTGCTACTATTTCCACCCACCACATTTAAAATATAATTCAGCACATTTCTTCACCAACCACAAGTGGGGCCCACCAATTCTAGAATTTTCCATCAAAATGATAAACTCCGAAAATTCAACAATTTCTGAACCAGTCATCTCGTAAAATTCATAATAAATCATACGTTCATTTTTAACGGTTCAAAATTTGAGGACATATACTCAACTTATATATGTATAACATATCCAAAAATTACCACGATCCAACGGTCGGATTAAAAATTATAACCCCCGCAAAATATCTCAAAAACCCTGATTTTTAATACCTCCATTCCGACAAAAATACTGATAAAAATCTCAACATTAACTTCTTCATTTTTAACCACAAAAATATATCCCTCATTTATATCCACAAAAATAAATATTTCCTTATCATATGAATCAATAATTAATTATTCACAAATAATATTACAGAATCACATTTATGACAACCAGGCCGTTCCCAAGAAAGAGGGGGCTTTCCAATAAGGATTTCTCCTTACTGGCGCGCAATTAGATGACCAAACCTCTCTTTAGACAAAACTTTCTAGACATTGCCAATAATGTTATCTAATAATATTATTCAAATAATATGAATTATTGATCTGATAATGGAAAATACTGTGCAACAACAATTATTGAAACAACAATAATATAAAATACCAATGCAACAATTATTGAATCAATAAAATAAAATATTGAACAATAACTACTGTAACAATTATTGAGTAGCGCCTTCTTACGTAAGAATCAATAATTGGTGCAATACCGTGTGCTACTGTATTTTAATCACCGGGTATTCCAACAGTATTAACGGTAACAACTACGCCGTTATTTATAAATAACTTATACTTGTCATTTTCTTCATCCAATCGCTTTCCGTTATGGGGCCCACACAAGGCTGCGCCGTCGTACGAATATTCCCCGACAGCAAGAATATTCCACGACCAAACGAATATTCCCCGACAAAATGAATATTTTATAACCACTTGCTTATTTTGCAAAATTTGCACATTTCACCCATAACCAAAGTATTATATCAAATTAGCCCCTTATTATTCACAATAATATTTAGAGAAAATTTGATTTTATTCATTAATAAGTTGGGGTCTTACAACCTCCCCTCCTTATGAAATTTCGTCCTCGAAATTGACGTACGTACCTGATGTTTCAAAAAGGTGAAGATACCTCGCTTTCATTTCTGATTCCAACTCCCAGGTCATTTCTTCAATAGCATGGTTTCTCCACAAAACCTTAACTTGTGGTATAACCTTCGTGCGTAGGACATGCTCTTTCCTATCCAAGATCTTAACAGGTACCTCCTCGTACGTTAAATCTTCAGCTATCTCGTCTGGTTCTAACTCAATAATGTGGTTCGGGTCTTTAACATATTTACGAAGCATAGATATGTGAAAAACATTATGAACACGAGACATGCTTGGAGGTAATGCGAGTCTATATGCCACATTTCCTATTCGCTCAAGAATCTCAAATGGACCAACAAATCTTGGATTGAGCTTTCCTCTCTTCCCAAATCTTGTAACTCCCTTCCATGGTGCAACACGTAATAATACATGATCCCCAATATTAAATTCCACGTCCTTCCGATGAAGATCCGCATAACTCTTTTGTCGGTCATGTGCCGTTTGTATACGTTGTCGAATCGTTTGGATCTTCTCTGTAGTAATGCGTACCAATTCTGGTCCCAACAATGTTGCTTCACCCACCTCGTCCCAGCATACTGGAGAACGACATTTTCTTCCATACAACGCCTCGAATAGAGCCACACCTATGCTCGCCTGATAACTGTTGTTGTAGGAGAATTCCACCAATGGTAGGTACTTATCCCAACTCCCTTTGAGATCTAGGACACAAAGTCTTAATAGATCTTCAAGAGTTTGAATAGTCCTCTCTGATTGTCCGTCCGTTTGAGGATGGTATGCCGAACTGAATCGTAAATCCGTGCCCATAGCTTTCTGCAAGCTAACCCAAAATCGTGAAGTGAATCTTGGGTCACGATCCGAAACTATGGATACTGGCATGCCATGCAATCTCACAATCTCGTTCACGTACATACTAGCAAGACGTTCAAGGGAATAAGTCTCACGTATCAGCAAGAAATGAGCGGACTTGGTTAATCTATCAACAATAACCCAAATCGCATCTATGCCTTGAGAAACCTTGGGAAGACCCGTAACAAAATCCATAGTAATGTGTTCCCACTTCCATTTCGGGATCTCAAGTGGTTGCAATGGACCTTTTGGCACTTGATGCTCCGCTTTTACACGTTGACAAGTTAAACACCTCGAGATAAACTCCGCGATCTCTCTTTTCATATTGCTCCACCAAAATGTATGTCGAAGATCGTGATACATTTTGGTACTCCCAGGATGGATTGCAAACGGTGTGTTGTGTGCCTCCATCATTATTCTATGCTTCAAGTCAAAATCGTTAGGAACACAAAGTCTGGAGTTGACTCGAAGTATTCCTTCTTCATCGATTCTTGCTTCTGGAATAGCACCTTCTTGCACTTTCTTCTTCATACGCATCAGCTCCATGTCCGTAGCTTGAGCAGCTTTAACTTTATCGATTAAAGTCGATTCTACTCGTATATTTGATATCATCATGTGGGTACTTGGAGCCTTCATCTCTATCTCCATCCTTTGTAAGTCATACAAAATGGGCCTTTGTGTTAACAATATTGCACTCGTACCCGCATATGATCTTCTACTCAATGCGTCAGCTACTACGTTTGCTTTTCCAGGATGATATTGGATGGTATGATCGTAATCTTTCAACAGCTCGAGCCAACGTCGCTGCCGCATGTTGAGTTCCTTTTGGGTGAAGAAATATTTGAGGCTTTTATGATCTGTATAGATCTCCACTTTCTCCCCATACAGGTAGTGTCTCCAGATCTTCAACGCAAAAACGACTGCTGCCAACTCCAAATCATGAGTAGGATAATTCCTCTCATATTCTTTGAGTTGTCGTGAGGCATAGGCTATGACTTTCCCATGTTGCATGAGAACACATCCTAACCCTTTGCCTGAAGCATCGCTGTAGATAACAAATCCATCCGAACCAGATGGTATTGTCAGAACAGGTGCCGAAATGAGTCTCCTCTTGAGTTCTTGGAAACTCTTCTCGCATTCCTCACTCCATACGAATTTTGTATCTTTCCGAGTCAGCTGAGTTAACGGAGTAGCGATTCGAGAAAATCCTTCCACAAATCTCCGATAATAACCAGCTAAGCCTAGAAAGCTACGTACTTCGGTTACCGACTTCGGTTGCTCCCAACTTTGTATGGCTTCAATCTTCGCCGGGTCGACAGATACTCCATGTTTTGACACCACGTGCCCAAGGAATGCTACTTCCTCAAGCCAGAACTCGCATTTCTTCAATTTGGCATATAACTTATTTTCACGAAGCCTTTGCAGTACCAGCTTCAAATGGCGCTCATGATCTTCACGGCTTTTGGAATAGATGAGGATGTCATCAATAAAGACAACAACGAACTGATCCAAATATTCTTTGAATACACGGTTCATCATATCCATGAAGGCAGCAGGAGCATTAGTCAATCCAAAAGACATTACTAAGAATTCATAATGTCCGTACCGAGTTCTGAAGGCAGTCTTTGGAATATCCTCAGTTTTAATCTTCAGCTGATGATATCCAGAACGAAGGTCGATCTTTGAAAAGAATTGTGTTCCTTGTAACTGGTCGAACAGGTCATCAATGCGAGGTAGCGGATACCTATTCTTGATAGTGACATGATTCAATTCTCGATAGTCGATACAAAGTCGCATACTCCCGTCTTTCTTCTTTACGAATAAAACAGGAGCACCCCAAGGAGATGTACTAGGACGAATAAAACCGATGTCCAACAACTCCTGTAGTTGGACTTTTAACTCCTGAAGTTCAATAGGAGCCATTCGATATGGAGTTTTAGAAATGGGCTTTGTACCGGGTTCAAGGTCAATAAAGAATTCAACTTCACGTTCTGGGGGTAGACCAGGAAGTTCTTCAGGAAATACATCGGGAAATTCTCTAACAATAGAAATATTATTCAAATCTGACTTGTCTTTGTTCAAATCCATTACATGGGCTAAGAAAGCTTGACATCCGTTTTTCAATAAACGAATAGCTTTGTGGCTCGATATGACAGTGACTGATTTTAGTGGTTTAGTAGTTTGAATTCGTATGACAGGTTGGTTAGGAATATGAAAACTAACAACCTTACGAAAACAATCAATTTTAGCATGATGAGTGGTTAACCAATCAATTCCTAAAATCACATCAAAAGCAAGTATCTTTAAAGAGATAAGATCAACAGGTAATGTGATAGTGCCAACTTGGATCATGCAAGATTTATAAACTGTAGATGTAACGAAGGTTTCACCCAACGGAGTTTCAACAGATAAGTTAAAGTCCAATTTCTCCGGAGTCAAGTTTAAACGTTGAGCACAAGCAGGAGAGATAAAAGAATGGGTAGAACCGGTATCTAGTAAAGTATAAACTTCGCAAGAATTCAAGATTAGCTTACCCGTGATCACCTCGTTCGGGTTTCTCGCGTTTTGGCCAGTAACGACAAACGCCCTTCCAGGAACCGCTGATTTCGACTTATCCGGGACAGCTTTTGGAGTCACCATCCTCGCTGAACTTGGTTTTGCTACAGAACACTCTCGAGCTATATGACCCTCCTTTCCACAGTTATAACATACCTTGGATTGTTGTGGGCAGTTTGGGCTGATATGTCCCTCTTTCCCACATTTGTAACATACGACCGGTGGTCGTTCTCCTCCCCTAGAAACAGTTGATGTTTGTGCTGACGTCTTCACGTTATCATTGTTGTACCTTCTCTTCTTGAAATCTCCTCCCGACTCGCTCCTTCTATTATCACGACCACGATTACCACCAGAGTGGTTACCGCTTTTGCCCGAATGTTTTCCTCCCTGCTGGTTTTCATTGCTTCGATGACTGCCGCCACCGGTATGACCCTGGTTGTGGTCCCTCGGTTGCACATACTCATTATCTCGCTCTAATAATTGAGCCCTGTTTACAACATCTGAATATAAAGAAAATTTATGAGAGATAAGATATTGCCGAATCTCGGGTTTTAGACCTCTCAGAAACATCCTTGTCATTCGTTCCTCATTTTCGACCAAATGAGGTGCAAACCTGGATAACTCTGCAAACTTCGCCTCGTACTGGGACACCGTCATGTTGTTTTGTTCCAGTCTGATAAACTCTACCTCCTTCATATGACGAATACTTTCAGGAAAGTACTTGTCATTGAACAGTTTTTGAAATGTTTTCCAGGACATATTGAGTGCGTCAGGCTGGGTACGCTTCACAGACTCCCACCAGTAGTCTGCCTCACCGCGGAACATAAAGGTGGCGAATGGAACCTTCTGTTCCTCCGTGCATCCCAAGACATCGAATATCTTGGTAATTTGCTTGACCCACGTTTCCGCCATGATCGGATCCGGCTTTCCCTTAAATTCTGGTGGTCCCAATTCTTTGAACTGCTTAGCTGTGACAAACCGCGCGTTATAATTTCCACTCGTATTCTACACACGAGTCTCCCTCGTCTGATTTTGCATGAACTGCAAAAAGCTCCTAAACATTCCATCATTCATCGTTTGCTCGGTAACGTTGTTTACAAGAGGAATATTGCCTTCCTGTTGCACGTTCCCCTGGGTGGTGATCAAAGGTGTCTCCACGGTCTGATTTACTCCATTATTAACGTTCTCAGCTGCCATTCTTAAATACTGCCATAAAACAAGGGTTAATAGTCATGTCATATATTATCCCTATACTCTGACCGACCAAATAAACACCAAATAAACTTAGTCAAGTCATACTAGTGAAGGAATTTCCCGTCTCTCTCCTCCTAGTTCTTGTCTCACATCTCAGCCAGGGATCATATCCCTAAGCTCTGATACCAACTGTGACGCCCCCAAAATAGGTATACAACACCCATTTTGAGTCGCCAAATACATGGTACAGAAAGCAAACTACAACTTCAATAATACAATTGTCGTGCAAAATACGACAACACATACTGTGAGTTTAAATACAAATATTGTCTTCTAGACAATATCCACACTCAAATAAATCCTCATTACAATTATTCAAACACTATTTTACAGAAATAGTGAGGACTGCTAAAACATCTTTCTAGAACCATCACTCCATACCCCGACTAGATCCTGCTATGTTCTCACCTCCTGAGAAGAAAAATGGAACAAAAAGGAAAAGGGTGAGCTCAACTAGCCCAGTAAAGAATATTATGACTAAGATAATATACAAACAAATTATCGTTAGTCTTCAACAGGGAAAAATCTGATAGAATATAATCGACAACAAGTTTTAGATCAACAACTGCAGCGGAAACAGCAAACCATTAGAAGAGTCAAGTAGAGAAAGAATTCTACTATCTTCTAAGATTTAAAAGTCCATCATCAATATTTTATCCCTGTAACATCAATTAATAATCATCTTTATCCAAATATTCATCTTTGCACTACAGGCCAAAGATATTCATTTGTATCACCTGTCAGTCATGTTCATCTCAACACCTGTTCATCTTTGCACTACAGGCCAAAGATATTCATCAAGTAATCATACATCTTTGCACTACAGGCCAAAGATATTCATTAATATCATCATTTAGGACTGAGGATGATGAAAAATATCTTAAAGAGAACGAATCCAATGAGACAGAAGGACAAATAGTAGGGATTCGTATAACAGTTTATCCAAGATCAATAATACTTCATAATAATCAATTGTGAAGCAGAATTCAAAAATAAAGATCAAAACATGGATACAATCAAAGATAGTAACCATAATAGACATCTTGGACAAAAAGGAAAAATTTTATTTTTCGGTGAATAGTGCCGTATTCGTGAATAGTGCCGTATACGTGAATAGTGCCGTATACGTGAATAGTAACCCCGACACAAAAAGTTCTAAATTTGATAAAAACTCATATCAATATTTCAGCATAATGATATTGAAGAAAATAATATCATTTAAGAAGAAAATAATATCCCTTACCTCAAGATATCAGTACTTCTGGTCGGAATACCGGTATAAGGCTGAAAGAAACTTGCTCTGATGAATAGAAACTCTCAAAGTATCTAAATACTCACAAAATACACTCAATAATCTAGAGAGAGAAAGAGAGAAAACTTGTTTCTGGTGTGATTTTCAATTCTAACTTAGCCCTCTATTTATAGGAAAATTTTAGTAGGTTTGACCTGCAACCTGATGGCTTTACCTGCTACTATTTCCACCCACCACATTTAAAATATAATTCAGCACATTTCTTCACCAACCACAAGTGGGGCCCACCAATTCTAGAATTTTCCATCAAAATGATAAACTCCGAAAATTCAACAATTTCTGAACCAGTCATCTCGTAAAATTCATAATAAATCATACGTTCATTTTTAACGGTTCAAAATTTGTGGACATATACTCAACTTATATATGTATAACATATCCAAAAATTACCACGATCCAACGGTCGGATTAAAAATTATAACCCCCGCAAAATATCTCAAAAATCCTGATTTTTAATACCTCCATTCCGACAAAAATACTGATAAAAATCTCAACATTAACTCCTTCATTTTTAACCACAAAAATATATCCCTCATTTATATCCACAAAAATAAATATTTCCTTATCATATGAATCAATAATTAATTATTCACAAATAATATTACAGAATCACATTTATGACAACCAGGCCGTTCCCAGGAAAGAGGGGGCTTTCCAATAAGGATTTCTCCTTACTGGCGCGCAATTAGATGACCAAACCTCTCCTTAGACAGAACTTTCTAGACATTGCCAATAATGTTATCTAATAATATTATTCAAATAATATGAATTATTGATCTGATAATGAAAAATACTGTGCAGCAACAATTATTGAAACAACAATAATATAAAATACCAATGCAACAATTATTGAATCAATAAAATAAAATATTGAACAATAACTACTGTAACAATTATTGAGTAGTGCCTTCTTACGTAAGAATCAATAATTGGTGCAATACCGTGTGCTACTGTATTTTAACCACCGGGTATTCCAACAGTATTAACGGTAACAACTACGCCGTTATTTATAAATAACGTATACTTGTCATTTTCTTCATCCAATCGCTTTTCGTTATGGGGCCCACACAAGGCTGCGCCGTCGTACGAATATTCCCCGACAGCAAGAATATTCCACGACCAAACGAATATTCCCCGACAAAATGAATATTTTATAACCACTTGCTTATTTTGTAAAATTTGCACATTTAACCCATAACCAAAGTATTATATCAAATTAACCCCTTATTATTCACAATAATATTTAGAGAAAATTTGATTTTATTCAATAATAAGTTGGGGTCTTACAATATATATATATATATATTATAATTCCTTGCTTTGTTCTTATTGGTTGGAGGTTTGAAAAATTGGCATCCTGGGTTATCAAAGTTTTCATCCGTGATTTGCATAATTGTTGAGTCCGAGAGAAAAATTCTTACACAGTGCCTTTTCATTCTCCTATAAATAGAAGCTCATTCCTTCATTATTTCTTACGAATTCACTGAAACTCTAGAGAAATAAAATTATAGAGAGAAAGAAAAAAAGTATTCTGCTACTTCACTACTCCTGTATCAAGTTTCTTCTAAGGTAAGGGATATTATTACTTTTGTATTCGTGAAAAGAACTTCTGTTATTCCATTCTTGATTATTCTGTTGGAATAACCTGTATACGCGGACTACCCTATACTTGGTGAAATTTTTCTATTATTCCATTCTTTATCATTCTATTGGAACATCCTGTCTGTGCTTTACGCATGACATGGTTCCATTCTTTATTATTCTGTTAGAACATCCTGTCTGTGCGTTACGCATGACCTGGTTCCGTTATTTATTATTCTGTTGGATCATCCTATCTGTGCGTTTACGCACGACCTGGTTCCATTATTTATTATTCTGTTGGAATAACCTGTCTGTGCGGTCTATCGCATGCCTGGTGATTTCTTTTGTTATTCCATTCTTTATTATACTCAGTTGGTTGAAGTTTTGACTTTTATACTCCATGAAATTAGTGGAATATCCTTGATATTTACGCTTCATCCATTATCTTTTCATGGAAATATTCTTCCTAGCATTATTGAATTTTACTCTACAAAGCAGTATCATGTTGACGATTTGGACGTTATTGGTTCATGGATAAATTAATTCTTGAACTTGTTTTATTGAATTCTTATATCATTGTCATCATCCTCATATTTATATTTTGTTGAAAGTCATCTGTGGCCGGTAATGCATAGATGGACTTGGTATGATTATGACCAGGGATTATTCGGTGTAATCATGGCCGTAATATTACAAATGATATGATAAAAGTCCTCATTGGCCCGTAGTGTATTGATGGACAGTTGTTGGCATGATCATGACCATTGATGAGTACACAAATATTATTGGCCCGTAGTGCATGGATAATTTGTGGTTGTGATACTAATGAATATCCTTGGCCGTAGTGCAGGGAAGATGTGGATTATTTATGAAGCTGAGTCTCAGCAATAAAAATGATAAAAAACCTTCTAGATCATAAAAGATAGTAGAGTTTATTCTCTACTTGACTCTTTTAATGGATTGCTTGTTCTGCTGTAGTTAAACTTGATATTTATTATATTTTATCAGTTTAACACTGTTGAAGGCTAACGATAAATTATTCTGCATTATCTTAGTCATAATATTTCTTACTGGGCTAGTTGAGCTCACCCTTTTGCTTTCATTGTTCTCTTCAGGAAATGAGAACGTAGTAGGGACTAGTCGGGGAACAGAGTGATGGTCCTAGATGGTGCATTAGTAGTCCTCACTATTCTGTGAAATTGTGTAATTATAAATTTAATGAGGACCCCATTGAGTTTGTATATTGTCTAGATGATAATATTTGTATTAAAACTCACAACATATGTTTAGTCGTATTTTTACACGACTGTTGTATAATTAAGTTTGTATTTGAATTCTGTATCATGTATTTGGCGACTCAAGATGGGTAATGTATACCTATTTTGGGGGCGTCACAGTTGGTATCAAAGCTTAGGGATATGATTCTTGGCTAAGATGTGAGACAAGAACTAGGAGGGAAAAGACGGGGAATTCTTTCGCTAGTATAACCTACCTAAGTTTATTTAGTATTTAGTTGGTCGGTCAGAATATAGGAATAATATGTGATATGTTTATTAACCATTGTTTTGTGACAGTATTTGAAAATGACATCCGAAAATGTTGAGAACATCAATGGAGCACAGGAGATCGTCGAGTCTCTACAAATCAATAATCAGGATAATGTGCATCAGGAAGGCGACAATCCTCAGGCAAACAACAACACGGACCAGATAATGAACGATAGAATGTTCAGAGGCTTTATGCAATTCATGCAACATCAGGCAAGGGCGACTCCTGTACAAAATGCAGGTGGAAACACTGAAAACTCTCGGACGGTCACCGCTAAACAATTCAAGGAGCTGAGACCACCAAAATTTATTGGAGAGCCAAAACCACTTAAGGCGGAAACGTAGATAAAGCAGATCACCAAGGTATTTGATGTCTTGGGATGCGCCGAGGAGCAAAAGGTTCCCTTTGCCACCATTATGATGCGAGGAGAGGCAGATTACTGGTGGGAATGCGGTAAAACGTACTCAACCTGCCGCACTGAAGATGTCTTGGGAGAAGTTTCAAGAACTGTTCAATGGCAAGTACTTTTCTGAAAGTATTCGTCACATGCTGGAGGTAGAGTTCATCAAGTTGGAGCAGAATAATATGACTGTGTCGCAGTACGAAGCTAAGTTTGCCAAGTTGTCCCGATTTGCGTCCCCCTTGGTTGATAATGAGGAGAGAATGACGCGGATGTTTTTAAGAGGTTTGAAACCGGAGATACGTCAATATCTTATCTCTCATAAACTGTGTTTGTATTCAAATGTTGTTAATAGGGCTCAATTATTAGAACGAGATAATGAGTCAACCCAACCAAAAGAGAGCAGCCGGCCTAATGATAATACCAGTGATAGCAGTCATCGAAGCGGTGACAATAAGCGTGGAGGGAATCAACATGCCAGAAATGGTAACCACTTCGGTGGAAATCATGGCCAAAACAATAAGAATGGGCATTTCAAGAAAAGGAGATTCAACAATGATGGAAAGACGTCAGCATCAACACCCGTCGTTAAGGAAGGGGAACGACCAACTATCATATGCTTCAAATGTGGAGGGGAGGGACACATCAGTCCAAACTGCGCGATGCCATCCAAAGCATGTTACAATTGTGGAAGAGAAGGTAACCTAGCCCGATTTTATCGTGCACCAAAGTCAAGTCCAACTGAGATGGAGGCATCAAAGGCCGTCCCAGACAAGACAAAACCGGTAGTTCAAGGGAGAGCGTTTGTCGTGACCTCCCAGAAATCAAGAAACCTGAACGAGGTCATTACGGGTAAGCTTATCATAAACTCTAGCGAAGTATATACCTTATTTGATACCGGTTCTACCCATTCTTTTATTTCTCCTACTTGTGCTTAACGTTTAAATTTGACTCCGGAGAAATTAGACTTTAACTTATCTGTTGAAACTCCGTTGGGAGAAACCTTCATTACATCTATTGTTTATAAGTCTTGTTTGGTTCAAATCGGTACCCTCACATTACCTGTCGATCTTATTTTATTGAAAATACTCGCATTTGATGTGATTCTAGGGATTAATTGGTTAACTACTCATTATGCTAAAATTGATTGTTTTCGTAAGGTTGTTAGCTTTCATATTCCTAATCAACCTATTATGCGAATTCAAGCGACCAAATCATTAAAATCAATCACTGTCATCTCAAGCCATAAAGCTATTCGTTTATTAAAAAATGGATGTCAAGCTTTCTTAGCTCATGTCACAGATCTAAACAAAAATACGTCAGTTTTGAATGATATTTCTATTGTTAATAAATTTCCTGATGTATTCCCTGAAGAACTTCCTGGCCTACCCCCAGAGCGTGAAATTAAATTTTGCATCGACCTTGAACCCGGTACAAAACTCATTTCCAAATCTCCATATCGAATGGCTCCTATTGAACTTCAGGAGTTAAAGACCCAACTGCAGGAATTGTTAGACATTGGTTTTATTCGTCCTAGTACTTCTCCATGGGGTGCTCCTGTTCTATTCGTTAAGAAGAAAGATGGTAGTATGCGACTTTGTATTGATTATCGGGAGTTGAATCATGTCACCATCAAAAATAGGTACCCATTGCCACGTATTGATGACCTATTTGACCAGTTGCAAGTCTCCAAATTCTTTTCAAAGATCGATCTTCGTTCTGGATATCATCAGCTGAAGGTTAAAACTGAGGATATTCCAAAGACTGCCTTCAGAACTCGGTACGGGCATTATGAATTCTTAGTCATGTCTTTTGGATTGACTAATGCTCCTGCTGTCTTCATGGATATGATAAACCGAGGATTCAAGAAATATTTGGATCACTTTGTGGTCGTCTTTATTGATGACATCCTCATATATTCTAAAAGTTGTGAAGATCATGAGCAACACTTGGGGCTGATACTCCAAAAGCTTCGTGAAAACAAGCTTTATGCCAAGTTAAAGAAATGCGAGTTCTGGCTTGAAGAAGTAGCATTCCTTGGTCACGTAGTATCAAGTCATGGAATATCAGTTGACCCAGTAAAGATTGAAGCTATTCAAAGTTGGGAGCAACCCAAATCAGTGACCGAAGTACGTAGCTTTCTCGGCTTAGTTGGTTATTATCGGAGATTCGTGGAAGGATTTTCTCGAATCGCTACTCCATTAACTCAGCTAACTCGGAAAGATACAAAGTTCGGTTGGAGCGAAGAATGTGAGAAGAGTTTTTAAGAACTCAAAAGGAGACTCATTTCAGCACCTATTCTGACAATACCATTTGGCTCGAAGGGATTTGTCATCTACAGTGATGCTTCGGGCAAAGGGTTAGGATGTGTTCTCATGCAACATGGGAAAGTCATAGCCTATGCCTCTCGACAACTCAAAGAATATGAGAGGAATTATCCTACTCATGATCTAGAGTTGGCAGCAGTCGTTTTTGCACCAAAGATTTGGAGGCATTACTTGTATGGGGAGAAAGTGGAGATATTTACGGATCATAAAAGCCTCAAATATTTCTTCACTCAAAAGGAACTCAACATGCGACAACGACGTTAGCTTGAACTGTTGAAAGATTATGATCATACCATCCAATATCATCTTGGAAAAGCGAACGTGGTAGCTGACACATTAAGTAAAAAATCATATACGGGTACGAGTGTGATATTGTCAACGCAAGGGCCCATTTTGTATGATTTACAAAGGATGGAGATAGAGTTAAAGACTCCAGAGACCCATGTGATGATGGCTAATATATGAGTAGAACCGACTTTAATCGATAAAGTTAAAGATGCTCAAGCTACAGACCTGGAACTGTTACGTATGAGGAAGAAAATGCAAGAAGGTGCTATGCCGGAAGCAAGAATCGATGAAGAAGGAATACTTCGAGTTAACTCCAGACTTTGTGTTCCTAACGACCCTGATTTAAAGTATAAAATCATGATGGAGGCGCATAACACACCGTTTGTAATCCATCCTAGGAGTACCAAAATGTATCGTGATCTTCGTCATACATTTTGGTGGAGCAATATGAAGAAAGAGATAGCATTGTTTATCTCAAGGTGTCTAACTTGTCAACGAGTTAAGGCGGAGCATCAAGTACCAAAAGGTCCATTGCTGTAAAACCCCTGATTTTATGAATAAAGATTTAATTTTTCGAAATATTTTTTAAATATTATGGTGTGAATTTGAGATAATGTTATAGTTGTGGGTAGTATTTATAAATTTTGCAAAGTATGCAAGTTGTTGTATAATATTCGATTGGTCAGGGAATATTCTTTGTGTCGGAAAATATTCGTACGATGGCACAATCATTGGTGGACCCCACAATAGAATTATTGTCGGATTGAGAAAACGACAAAAATATTTTTATGAAAATAACGGCGGAAGTTTTACCGTTAATACTGTTGAACTACTCGGTAGTAAAAGTACAGTAATACGCGTGGTTGCATAGTAGCACACGGTATTGATTATTGATTCTTATGTGAGAAGTTACTTAGTTTTGCTTATTTTATAGACTCCCATTTACCCATTTTTCAAAATAATTGGTAGAAAATTTTTAAAGATGGGGCCCACATGTGGGGGCCACATGTGGGGCCCATATCTGTTGAAAAACTGATTTTGAAAATGGGGGTGGGAGAGAGTTACGTAGGGGAAGGAGTTTATATATATAAGAGTGTGATGTGTGTGTATATATATAATATTATATGTGTGAGTGGAGAGTGGTGGAAGAAAAGAAGAGTGAAAGTGATGTGTGTGAGTGGAAAATGGTGGAAAAGTAATTATATGAAAGTGATGGGTGTAAGATGTGTTTGTGTGTGATAGTAATGTGTAAGAGTGTAGTGAATTTGATTATTGGGTGGGTGGGGGATTGATGTTGGTTATGGGGGAGAAAAATTAAGTGGTGTATATATAATATTGATATATATAAGTTGAAAACATGTGTTTATATATATATGTATTATATTTTAATTTTTGTTGAAATCTTATTGGTTAGTTGTTTGACTTAGTTGTTAGTTGTTGAAGAAATAATGCTGCAAAATAATTTCATTCATGAACAGTGCACTTCCATTCTCCTATAACTAGAAGCTCATTCCTTCATTATTTCTTATAAATTCACTAAAACTATAGAGAGAGAAAATTATAGAGAGAAAGAAGAAAAGTATTCTATTACTTCCCTACTCTTATATCAAGTTTCTTTTACGGTAAGGGATGTTATTTGTTGTACTCATGAAGAGAACTTCTGTTATTCCATTATTTATTATTCTGTTAGAATAACCTGTATACGCGGGCTACCCTATACATGGTGAACTTCTTCTAATATTCCATTCTTTATTATTCTGTCGGAATATCCTGTCTGTGCGTTTACGTCGGACCTGGTTCTATTATTTATTATTCTGTCGGAATATCCTATTTGTGCGTTTACGCCGGACCTGGTTCTATCTTTATTATTATTCTGTTCGAATATCCTGTCTGTGCGTTTTACGCCGGACCTGGTTCCGTCTTTATTATTATTTTGTTGGAACATCCTGTCTGTGTGTTTTACACCGGACCTGGTTCCGTCATTATTATTCTGTTGGAACATCCTGTCGGTGTAAATTTTGTCTGACCTGGTTCCCTTATTATTATTCTATTAGAATAACCTGTCTATGCAAAGTACAGCATGCATGGTGATTTCTTTTGTTATTCCATTCTTTATTATACTCAGTTGGTTAAAGTTTTGACTTCTATACTCCATGAAATTAGTGGAATATCCTTGATATTTGCATTTCATCCAGTATCTTTTCATGAAAATATTCTTCTGAGCATTCTTGAATTTTACTCTACAAAGCAGTATCATGTTGACAATTTGGACATTATTGGTTCCTGGATAAATTAATTCTTGAACTTGTTTTATTGATTATTATGGCATTGTCATCATCCTCATGTTTATATTATGTTAAAAGTCATCTGTGGCCTGTAGTGCATAGATGGACTTGGTATGATTATGACCAGGGATTATTCGGTGTAATCATGATCGTAATGTTACAAAATGATATGGATAAAGTCATCTGTGGCCTGTAGTGCATAGATGGACTTGGTATGATTATGACCAGGGATTATTCGGTGTAATCATGACCGTAATGTAATGAATGATGTGGTAAAAATCTTCATTTGCCGTAGTGCATTGATGGACAGTTTTTGGTATGATTATGGCTATGGATTCTCTTTGGCCGTAGTGCAGAAATGAATTGTTTTATGGCATGATCAGGACCGTTGATGAAAACATGATTATCTTTAGCCGTAGTGCATGGATAATTCGTGGTCGTGATACTAAAGAATATCCTTGGCTGTAGTGCAGGGGTGATTCGATGATGTGGATTATTTATTAAGTTGAGTCTCAGCGATAACAGTGATGAAAACCTTTTAAATCATAAAAGATAGTAGATTTTATTCTCTACTTGAATCTTTTAATGAATTGCTTGATCCGCTGCAGTTAAACTTGATGTCTATTGTATTTTATCAATTTAACATTGTTGAAGACTAATGATAATTTATTCTGCATTATCTTAGTCATAATATTTCTTACTGGGTTAGTTGAGCTCACCCTTTCTTTCACTGTTCTCTTCAGAAAATGAGAACGTAGCTGGGACTAGTCGGGGAACAGAGTGATGGTCCTAGAGGATAACATTAGTAGTCCTCACTATTCTATGTAATAGTGTGATAATAATTGTAATGAGAACTCCCTTTGAGTATGGATACTCTCTAGAAGACAATATTTGTATTCAAACTCACAGTTTATATTCTGTCGTATTGTACACGACAGTTGTATTATTAAGTTGTATTTGGATTTATGTACCATGTAAGTGGCGACCCAAGATGGGTGACGTATACCTAATTTTGGGGGCGTCACAATTGCAACCACTT
Organism: Panax notoginseng; assembly: GCA_016801055.1. Lineage (NCBI taxonomy): Eukaryota > Viridiplantae > Streptophyta > Magnoliopsida > Apiales > Araliaceae > Panax > Panax notoginseng. The sequence goes on along the minus strand of CM029013.1, from coordinate 21,720,579 downwards.
GAAATTTCAGAATGGAAGTGGAAGCACATTACCATGGATTTCGTTACTGGTCTTCCCAAGGTTTCTCAAGGCATAGATGTAATTTAGGTCATTGTTGATAGATTGACCAAGTCTGCTCATTTCTTACCGATACGAGAAACTTATACACTTGAACGTCTTGCTCGTATGTACATAAATGAGATTGTAAGACTGCATGGTATGCCAATATCCATAGTTTCTGATCGAGACCCAAGATTCACTTCACGATTTTAGGTTAGTTTGTAAAAAGCTATGGGCACGAATTTACGATTTAGTTCGGCATATCATCCTCAAACGGACGGACAATCAGAGATGACTATTCAAACTCTGAAAGATTTATTAAGACTCTGTGTCCTTGACTTCAAGGAAAGTTGGGATAAGTTCTTACCATTAGTGGAGTTTTCCTACAACAACAGTTATCAAGCAAGTATTGGCATGACTCCATTTGAGGCGTTGTATGGAAGAAAGTGTCGTTCTCCAGTATGCTGGGATGAGGTGGGTGAAGCAACGTTATTGGGACCAGAGTTGGTACGTATGACTACGGAAAAGATTCAAACGATTCGACAACGTATAAAAACCTCACAAGATCAACAAAAGAGTTATGATGATCTTCACCGAAAGGACGTGAAATTCGATATAGGAGATCATGTATTGTTACGTGTTGCTCCATAGAAAGGAGTTACGAGATTTGAAAAGAGAGAAAGGCTCAATCCTCGATTTATTGGCCCATTTTTAATCCTCGATCGAGTAGGAACTGTGGCCTATAGTCTCGCTTTACCGCCAAGTATGTCTCATGTTCATAATGTTTTTCACATATCCATGTTACGTAAATATGTGGAAGACCCGAACCACATTATTGAGTTAGAACCGGACGAAATAGCGGAAGATTTAACGTATGAAGAGGTTCTTGTTCAAATCTTGGATAAGAAAGAACATATTCTACGCTCCAAGGTTATACCTCAAGTCAAAGTTTTGTGGAGAAACCACGATGTTGAGGAAATGACCTGGGAGTTAGAATCTGAAATGAAATCAAGGTATCCTTACCTCTTCGCCATACTAGATACGTACCCTAATTTCGAGGGCGAAATTTCATAAGGAGGGGAGGTTGTAAGACCCCAACTTTTTAATAAAGATGATTTTTTTTCTATAAATATTATGGAATGAATTTGATATAATGTTGTAGTTGTGGGTAATATTTGTAAATTTTGTAAAGTACGCAAGTTGTTATATAATATTCGATTGGTCGGGGAATATTCGTACGACGGCACAATCATTGGTGGACCCCACAACGGAATTATTGTCGGATTGAGAAAACGATAAAAATATCTTTTTATAAAAATAACGGCGGAAGTTTTACCGTTAACTGTTGAAACACCCAGTGTTAACAGTACAGTAATACGCGTGGTTGCATAATAGCACACGGTATTGATTATTGATGCTTACGTGAGAAGTCACTCAATTTTATTCAATTATTGCTACATTAATTGCTGCATAGTATCTCACGTTATTTGATTCAATTATTGTCAATATTTTATATACTATTAAATCAATAATTGAGACGACAAAGTTATTAATATTATTATTTGCAATATTAACGATGTCTAGAAGTTCTGTCAAGGAGAGGTTTGGTCACCTAATTGCGCGCCAATAGGGAGAAATTCTTATTGGAAAGCCCTCTCTTTCCTGGGAACGACCTGGTCGATTAATATTGTGAATTATAATAAAGGTGATAAATGTTGTTAAAATTATTAAAGTGATTTTTATGAAGTTTTGCTTATTTTATGGATCCCCATTTACCCATTTTTCAAAATAATCAATAAAAAATTATTCAGTATATATTATATTATAGGACCCACCTGTGATGATGACATGTTGGTGGGAGGGGAACACGTGGGGCCCACGTATGGAAGAAAAAAATGAAAGGGGTTTAGATTTTAAAATTTACGGGTGGTTGATTATTTTTTTAAACATGTGTAGTTTATATATATATATATATATATATATATATATATATATATTATAATTCCTTTCTTTGTTCTTATTGGTTGGAGGTTTGAAAAATTGGCATCCTGGGTTATCAAAGTTTTCATCCGTGATTTGCATAAATGTTGAGTCCGTGAGAAAAATCCTTACACAGTGCCTTTCCATTCTCCTATAAATAGAAGCTCATTCTTTCATTATTTCTTACGAATTCACTGAAACTCTAGAGAGAGAAAATTATAGAGAGAAAGAAGAAAAGTATTCTGCTACTTCACTACTCCTGTATCCAGTTTTTTCTAAGGTAAAGGGTATTATTTCTTTTGTATTCGTGAAGAGAACTTCTGTTATTCTATTCGTTATTATTCTGTTGGGATAACCTGTATACGCGGACTACCCTATACTTGGTGAAATTCTTCTATTACTCCATTATTTATCATTCTGTTGGAACATCATGTCTGTGCTTTACGCATGACCTGGTTCCATTCTTTATCATTCTGTTGGAACATCCTGTCTGTGCTTTACGCATGACCTGGTTCCATTCTTTATTATTCTGTTGGAACATCCTGTCTGTGCGTTACGCATGACCTGGTTCCGTTATTTATTATTCTGTTGGAACATCCTGGTTCCATTATTTATTATTCTGTTGGAATAACCTGTCTGTGCGGTCTATCGCATGCCTGGTGATTTTTTTTGTTATTTCATTCTTTATTATACTCAGTTGGTTAAAGTTTTGACTTTTATACTCCATGAAATTAGTGAAATATCCTTGATATTTGCGATTCATCCAGTATCTTTTCATGAAAATATTATTCTTAGCATTCTTGAATTTTACTCTATAAAGCAGTATCATGTTGACGATTTGGACGTTATTGGTTCATGGATAAATTAATTCTTGAACTTGTTTTATTGAATTCTTATATCATTGTCATCATCCTCATATTTATATTTTGTTGAAAGTCATCTGTGGCCGGTAATGCATAGATGGACTTGGTATGATTATGACCAGGGATTATTCGGTGTAATCATGGCCGTAATATTACAAATGATATGATAAAAGTCCTCATTGGCCCGTAGTGTATTGATGGACAGTTGTTGGCATGATCATGACCATTGATGAGTACACGAATATTATTGGCCCGTAGTGCATGGAAAATTTGTGGTTGTGATACTAATGAATATCCTTGGCCGTAGTGCAGGGAAGATGTGGATTATTTATTAAGCTGAGTCTCAGCAATAAAAATGATAAAAAATCTTTTAAATCATAAAAGATAGTAGACTTTATTCTCTACTTGACTCTTTTAATGGATTGCTTGTTCCGCTGTAGTTAAACTTGATATTTATTATATTTTATCAGTTTAACACTGTTGAAGGCTAACGATAAATTATTCTGCATTATCTTAGTCATAATATTTCTTACTGGGCTAGTTGAGCTCACCCTTTTGCTTTCATTGTTCTCTTCAGGAAATGAGAACGTAGCAGGGACTAGTCGGGGAACAGAGTGATGGTCCTAGATGGTGCATTAGTAGTCCTCACTATTCTATGAAATACTGTGATAATAAATATAATGAGGACCCCATTAAGTTTGTATATTGTCTAGATGACAATATTTGTATTAAAACTCACAAAAAATGTTTAGTCGTATTTTTACACGACTGTTGTATAATTAAGTTTGTATTTGAATTATGTACCATGTATTTGGCGACTAAAGATGGGTGATGTATACCTATTTTGGGAGCGTCACAGTTTCTCCATTCATTCTTTTAGGAATAAAATCACCATTCTACTTAACATGTTTAGTTTATATGAATTACATTATAAATGGAATGTGAAATTAATTTTTTCAATTTTTATATACTACAAACTTATAAAATGAATGAAAAATAATATTGCAAGGTCATTAAGTATACATTTGAAATTCTTTTATTCTATTTTTTTTAACTTTTATTTTTTAATTTGTGTGATAAATTATACTTTATTCATTTTTTTTAATTTTTTAAAAACGGAGAGAGTATTATGTAAATAAGTATAAATATATATAAGCAATCAGTGAAAACATAAATCATAATATTTTTACTACATCTTATATCATTTCTCATATTTATTTATAATATTATCTTTTTTATATATTTATTATTATTATAATTACATATAGCTTTTGATGCTTTTATTTCTTTATACTCTCACGTAGGAAATTTTTAACGTCAATTAATTTTTTTTAACGTAAGGGTGCAATTTCAATATTTCAATGTGTATTTACAAAAAAAAATATAAACATTAACCAAACATGTTTATTATAATATATATTTAGTAAAAATTAATTATATGAATACTAATATTCATATTCTATTTTTATAAGAAAAAATACATACTATAATTTATAAAAATGTTACTTTTTACTAAATACAATATATATATTACAAAAAACGTTAATATTTATATTCTATTTTTGCAGAATTTTTAATATTCATATTCTATTTTTGCAATTCTTTTTACAGTATGTATATTTTTGTAAATACCTAAAAAAGGTAATTGTTTAGTATGTATTTAGTAAAAATTAAATACTAGATACAATATTTATAAAAATTACAAAAAACGTTAATACAATATTTACAAAAAACGTTAATACAATATTTACAAAAAAAACGTTAATATTTATATTGTGACGCCCCCAAGACATCGAATATCTTGGTAATTTGCTTGACCCACGTTTCTGCCATGATCGGATCCGGCTTTCCCTTAAATTCTGGTGGTCCCAATTCTTTGAACTGCTTAGCTGTGACAAATCGCTCGTTGTTATCATTTCCACCCGTATTCTGCACACGAGTCTCCTTCGTCTGATTTTGCATGAACTGCAAAAAGCTCCTAAACATTCCATCATTCATCGTTTGCTTGGTAACGTTGTTTACAGGAGGAATATTGCCTTCCTGTTGCACGTTCCCCTGGGTGGTGATCAAAGGTGTCTCCACGGCCTGATTTACTCCATTATTAACGTTCTCAGCTGCCATTCTTAAATACTGCCATAAAACAAGGGTTAATAGTCATGTCATATATTATCCCTATACTCTGACCGACCAAATAATCACCAAATAAACTTAGTCAGGTCATACTAGCGAAGGAATTCCCCGTCTCTCCCCTCCTAGTTCTTGTCTCACATCTCAGCCAGGGATCATATCCCTAAGCTCTGATACCAACTGTGACGCCCCCAAAATAGGTATACAACACCCATTCTGAGTCGCCAAATACATGGTACAGAAAACAAACTACAACTTCAATAATACAATTGTCGTACAAAATACGACAACACATACTGTGAGTTTAAATACAAATATTGTCTTCTGGACAATATCCACACTCAAATAAATCCTCATTACAATTATTCAAACACTATTTTACAGAAATAGTGAGGACTGCTAAAATATCTTTCTAGAACCATCACTCCATACTCCGACTAGATCCTGCTATGTTCTCACCTCTTGAGAAGAAAAATAGAACAAAAAGGAAAAGGGTGAGCACAACTAGCCCAGTAAAGAATATTATGACTATGATAATATACAACAAATTATCGTTAGTCTTCAACAGGGAAAAATCTGATAGAATATAATCGACAACAAGTTTTAGATCAACAACTGCAGCGGAAACAGCAAACCATTAGAAGAGTCAAGTAGAGAAAGAATTCTACTATCTTCTAAGATTTAAAAGTCTATCATCAATATTTTATCCCTGTAACATCAATTAATAATCATCTGTATCCAAATATTCATCTTTGCACTACAGGCCAAAGATATTCATTTGTATCACCTGTCAGTCATGTTCATCTCAACACCTGTTCATCTTTGCACTACAGGCCAAAGATATTCATCAAGTAATCATACATCTTTGCACTACAGGCCAAAGATATTCATTAATATCATCATTTAGGACTGAGGATGATGAAAAATATCTTAAAGAGAACGAATCCAATGAGACAGAAGGACAAATAGTAGGGATTCGTATAACAGTTTATCCAAGATCAATAATACTTCATAATAATCAATTGTGAAGCAGAATTCAAAAATAAAGATCAAAACATGGATACAATCAAAGATAGTAACCATAATAGACATCTTGGACAAAAAGGAAAAATTTTATTTTTCGGTGAATAGTGCCGTATTCGTGAATAGTGCCGTATACGTGAATAGTAATCCCGACATAAAAAGTTTCAAATTTGATAAAAAGTTTATATCAATAATTCAGCATAATGATATTGAAGAAAATAATATCATTTAAGAAGAAAATAATATCTCTTACGAATATTAAACGAAAATAATATTCATTACGAATATTAAACGAATATAATATTTCTCGCGAATATTGAACGAAATAAAATTTTTTATGAATATTGAACAGAAATAATATTCATACGAATACGAAAAATAATATCTCTTCAGAATGTGAAATAAATAATACCCCTTACCTCAAAATATCAGTATTTCTGGTCGGAATACCGGTATAAGGCTGAAAGAAACTTGCTCTGATGAATAGAAACTCTCAAAGTATCTAAATACTCACAAAATACACTCAATAATCTAGAGAGAGAAAGAGAGAAAACTTGTTTCTGGTGTGATTTTTAATTCTAACTTAGCCCTCTATTTATAGAAAAATGTTAGCACGCCGAAGCAGACTTAACCTGCAACCTGATGGCTTTACCTGCTACTATTCCCACCCACCACATTTGAATAAAAATCTCAGCACATTTCTTCACCAACCAAGAGTGGGGCCCACTAATTCTAGAATTTTCTATCAAAATGATAAACTCCGAAAATTCAACAATTTCTGAACCAGTCATCTCGTAAAATTCATAATAAATCATACGTTCATTTTTAACGGTTCAAAATTTGTGGACATATACTCAACTTATATATGTATAACATATCTAAAAATTACCACGATCCAACGGTCGGATTAAAAATTATAACCCCCGCAAAATATCTCAAAAACCCTATTTTTTAATACCTCCATTCCGATAAAAATACTGATAAAAATCTCAACATTAACTCCTTCATTTTTAACCACAAAAATATATCCCTCATTTATATCCACATAAAATAAATATTTCCTTATCATATGAATCAATAATTAATTATTCACAAATAATATTACAGAATCACATTTATGACAACCAGGCCGTTCCCAGGAAAGAGGAGGCTTTCCAATAAGGATTTCTCCTTACTGGCGCGCAATTAGATGACCAAACCTCTCCTTAGACATAACTTTCTAGACATTGTCAATAATGTTATCTAATAATATTATTCAAATAATATGAATTATTGATCTGATAATGGAAAATACTGTGCAGCAACAATTATTGAAACAATAATAATATAAAATACCAACGCAACAATTATTGAATCAATAAAATAAAATATTGAACAATAACTACTGTAACAATTATTGAGTAGTGCCTTCTTACGTAAGAATCAATAATTGGTGCAATACCGTGTGCTACTGTATTTTAACCACTGGGTATTCCAACAGTATTAACGGTAATAACTACGCCGTTATTTATAAATAACTTATACTTGTCGTTTTCTTCATCCAATCGCTTTCCGTTATGGGGCCTACACAAGGCTGCGTCGTCGTACGAATATTCTTCGACAGCAAGAATATTCTACGACCAAACGAATATTCCCCGACAAAATGAATATTTTATAACCACTTGCTTATTTTGCAAAATTTACACATTTCACCCATAACCAAAGTATTATATCAAATTAACCCCTTATTATTCACAATAATATTTAGAGAAAATTTAATTTTATTCATTAATAAGTTGGGGTCTTACATATATTCTATTTTTGCATATTTTTTAATATTCATATTCTATTTTTTGTAAATTTTTTTACAGTATGTATATTTTTGTAAATACCTAAAAATGTTAATTGTTTAGTATGTATTTAGTAAAAATTAAATACAAGATACGATATTTACAAAAATTACAAAAAAAAACGTTAATACAATATGTAATATTTTTTACAAAAATATTACTAAACGTTAATATTTATAGAATGTATTTCAGTAAAAAGTAATTATATGAATACTAATATTTATATTCTATTTTTTTTTTAAATTTTTGCAAATACAAACATGCTTTTTACTAATAAAATAAAAATTAGTATGTATTTTTCTAATAAAAATAGAATATGGATATTTTTATAAACATATTTTTTTGACTCTAATATTAGTTAAAAAAATATTAATATGAAAATAATAAAAAAAAATACTTCAAAATAAACATAAACATAACGTTTTTTGTAAAGAAAATGAAGTAACCTAAAAAAAATAAGAAAAGAAAAAAAAATGATGATATCGAAGAGAATAAGGGAAGAGTGAATAGGCATGCACAACAGACCGACCTGGTTCTGTCTAGTCTGGGCTTGGTAGATCTTGAGTTTTGATAAGGCCAAGTCAGGCCGTTGACTTTTGGCCTCCAGGTCAGGCCTTGGTCGCTAGGCTGTGGTCTGACTAGGCCTGCAGACCAGACTAAGGCCTAGGACCATGGCTAGACCTGGTGGCCCAAGGTCTTGGCTGGTCTGATCTTTTTTTTTTTAAATGTTACATATTTAATATTAAAAATATAAATTAATAAATTTTGTAAAAATGATGCAATATTTTTTAGATTTATTTTATTTTAACATTCTACTACACACCAATATAAGTTGAATGATTAGAACAAAAATAAATATATTCATCTTAAATTACAGAAAAATATAATTTAGATGTAACTATAATATAAAACAAATTGATTTCTTAAATATATGTCTAATTATCTACTATGCACTTCGTATAAAATATTGTATATTACCTAAATGCTATAGATTACACTTTTATTTTTTGAATATAAAGTTAGTTTCGAGTTTATTTTCTTATAGTACTAGGATCGGTTGGACATATATTTTGAAAAGTTTAAACACACACATATCTTTTTAATTATGGTCATTAAACTCTTACATAGTTATATTTCAAGTATTAAGTTCAGTTAGTTTTCTAATTGCTTTATAGAATTTTTATTTAAATTGGTACAACATAATATCTAAAAAATAACCAGAATCATAAATCCCCCAAGAATTTAGCATATCCCAATTAATGAAGAACTTAAGTATTTACAATAAACTAAATTATTATTAATATTAAAAATTAGTTTATTGATGTATTAATTAATGTTAATATTTAACATTAAAGTAACAAAAAATATTAATAATATTTTATTGTTAAATATTAGTAATTTAGTATTTATAATAAATTAACTTATTATTAATATTTAACCAACTAAGTAACCAACGTATTATTAAAATTAAATATACTAACTAGTTATATTCATTGAAGAAGCATATTAATTAAATGTATCTACTAGAAATCAAGAATGAAAAATTAAAATTTTATAATTTTATTGATGTATTAATTAAAACTAATGTAATATAATTTATAAATTATAATAATGAATAAGTAAAAATTTATATTTGATTGATGAATAATTATAAAATTAAAGTTCAAAAATTATAAATAATTGAATAAAAAATCATGTAAGGTCTTATGTCAGGCCATGCCTCATGTCAGGCCCAGCCAGGTCAGGTCAGGCCAGACTACAGGTCAGACCATGCCATATTTTTGTCTAAATATAACGGTCTTTTCAAGCCTTCCAGGTCAGGTCTGACCGGGCCATTGTGACGCCCCCAAAATTAGGTATACATCACCCATCTTGGGTCGTCAGATACATAGTATAAAATACAAATACAACTTACTAATACAACTGTCGTGTATAATATGACAAAACATAAACTGTGAGTTTGAATACAAATATTATCTTCTAGAGAGTATTCATACTCAAAAGGAGTCCTCATTACATTTATTAACACACCATTACATAGAATAGTGAGGACTACTAACTAATATTATCATTCGGACCATCACTCCGTTCCCCGACTTGCCCCAGCTACGTTCTCATTTTCTGAAGAGAACAGTGAAAGAAAGGGTGAGCTCAACTAGCCCAGTAAGAAATATTATGACTAAGATAATGCAGAATAAATTATCATTAGCCTTCAACAATGTTAAACGGATAAAATATAATAGACATCAAGTTTAACTGCAGCGGAACAAGCAATCCATTAAAAGAGTCAAGTAGAAAATAAACTCTACTATCTTTTATGATTTAAAAGATTTTCCAACACTGTGATCGCTGAGACTCAGCTTAATAAAATAATCCACATCATCGAATCACCCCTGCACTATGGCCAAGGATATTCGTATATTCATTAATGGTCATGATCATGCCAACAACTGTCCATCAATGCACTACGGGCCAATGAGGACTTTTGCCACATCATTTGTAACATTACGGTCATGATTATACCGAATAATCCCTGGTCATAATCATACCAAGTTCATCTATGCACTACAGGCCACAGATGACTTTCAACATTTTATAAACATGAGGATGATGACAATGATATAAGAATTCAATAAAACAAGTTCAAGAATTAATTTATCCAAGAATTTACAACGTCCAAATTGTCAACATGATACTGCTTTGTGGAGTAAAATTCAAGAATGCTTAGAAGAATATTTTCTTGAAAAGATACTGGATGAACCGCAATTATCAAGGATATTCCACTAATTTCATGGAGTATAGAAGTCAAAACTTAACCAACTGAGTATAATAAAGAATGGAATAACAAAAAAAATCACCATGTATGCGATAGACCGCACAGACAGGTTATTCCAACAGAATAATAAATAATAGAACCAGGTCCGGCGTAAACGCACAGACAGGATATTCCGACAGAATAATAAATAATGGAACCAGGTCCGGCATAAAAGCACAGACAGGATATTCCGACAGAATAATAACAAGACGGAACCAGGTCCGGTATAAAACACACAGACAGGATGTTCCAACAGAATAATAATAAAATCGGAACCAGGTCCGGTGTAAAACACAGACAGGATGTTCCAACAGAATAATAATAAAAACGGAACCAGGTCCGGTGTAAAACACACAGACAGGATGTTCCAACAGAATAATAGGAGAATGTCACCAAGTATAGGGTAGACCGCGTATACAGGTTATTCCAACAGAATAATAAGAAATGGAATAACAACAGTTCTCTTCATGAATAAGAAAGAATAACACCCCTTACCGTTTTAAAGAAGAGCTGAAGTAAAGAAGTAGTTAAGTAGCAGAATACTCTTCTTCTCTCTCTCTATAGTTTCTCTCTATAGTTTCTCTCTCTAGAGTTCAGTGAATTCGTAAGAAATAATGAAGGAATGAGCTGCTATTTATAGAAAAATATAATGCATAGTAACTAATCCATGAACGGTCCAGATTGATTACTTTAATCTGACGGTCCATATTTAAAGAAAAATCTTTTAAATAAAATATAATATATTCTATTTATAGAATAACTTTAATAAAGTATTTTATTTTATATAAAAAGATGTTTCTGTTTTATTACGTTAATAATACGAATAAAACAAAACGTCATTATCGCTAAATAATTCATATTATTAACTGACAATAATGGAATCAAACTGAGTGACTTCTCACATAAGCATTAATAATCAATACCGTGTGCTACTATGCAACCACACGTATTACTGTACTTTTACTACCGAGTAGTTTAACAGTAACAATGGTAAAATTTCTGCCGTTATTTTTAATAAAATATTTTTGTCGTTTTCTCAATCCGACAATAATTCCGTTGTGGGGTCCACCAATGATTGTGTCGTCGTACGAATATTCCCTGTTAAAACGAATATTTCCCGACCAATCGAATATTATATAACAACTTGCGTACTTTGCAAAATTTATAAATATTACCCACAACTAAAACATTATATCAAATTAACTCCATAATATTCAAAAATGATATTTATAGAAAATTCATCTTTATTTATAAAAGTTGGGGTCTTACAACCTCCCCTTCTTATGAAATTTCGCCCTCGAAATTAGGGTACGTACCTGGTATGTCGAAGAGGTAAGGATACCTTGATTTTATTTCAGATTCTAACTCCCAAGTCATTTCCTCAACATCGTGGTTTCTCCACAAAACTTTGACTTGAGGTATAACCTTGGAGCGTAGAATATGTTTCTTCTTATCCAAGATTTGAACAGGAACTTCTTCATACGTCAAATCTTCCGCTATTTCGTCCGGTTCTAACTCAATAATGTAGTTCGGGTCTTCCACATATTTGCGTAACATGGATATGTGAAAAACGTTATGAACACGAGACATACTTGGCGGTAAAGCGAGTCTATAAGCCACAGTTCCTACTCGATCGAGGATTAAAAATGGACCGATGAATCGAGGATTGAGCTTTCTTCTCTTTCCAAATCTCGTAACTCCTTTCCATGGAGCAACACGTAAGAACACATGATCTCCTACATCAAATTCCACGTTCTTTCGATGAAGATCAGCATAACTCTTTTGTCGATCTTGTGAGGTTTTTATACGTTGTCGGATCGTTTGAATCTTTTCTGTAGTCATACGTACCAACTCCGGTCCCAACAACGTTGCTTCACCCACCTCATCCCAGCATATTGGAGAACGATATTTTCTTCCATACAATGCTTCGAATGGAGCCATGCCAATACTTGCTTGATAACTGTTGTTGTAGGAAAACTCCACCAATGGTAAGAACTTGTCCCAACTTTGTGACGCCCCCAAAATTAGGTATACATCACCCATCTTGGGTCGTCAGATACATAGTACAGAATACAAATACAACTTACTAATACAACTGTCGTGTACAATACGATAAAACATAAACTGTGAGTTTGAATACAAATATTATCTTCTAGAGAGTATTCATACTCAAAAGGAGTCCTCATTACATTTATTAACACACCATTACATAGAATAGTGAGGACTACTAACTAATACTATCATTCAGACCATCACTCATTTCCCTGACTCGTCCCAGCTATATTCTCATTTCCTGAAGAGAACATTGAAAGAAAGGGTGAGCTCAACTAGCCCAGTAAGAAATATTATGACTTAGATAATGAAGAATAAATTATCAATAGTCTTCAACAATGTTAAACTGATAAAATAAAATAGACATCAAGTTTAACTGCAGCGGAATAAGCAATCCATTAGAAAAGTCAAGTAGAGAATAAAACCTACTATCTTCTATGATTTAAAAATATTTTCATCAACTTTTATCATTGAGACTCAGCTTAATAAATAAACCACATCTTCTAATCATCCTTGTAGTACGGGTCAAGGATATTCATTAAATCATCAATAATCATGACTATACCAAAAAATTCCTGGTCATAATCATACCACAAACTGTCTATCAATGCATTACAAGCCACTGAGGACTTTTACCACACCACTTATAACATCACAGTTCATGATTATACCGAATGATCCCTGGTCATAATCATACTAAGTCCATCTATGCACGTAAGCTAAAGATGACTTTTAACATAAAATAAACATGAGGATGAAGACAATGTTATAGGAATTCAATTAAACAAGTTCAAGAATTAGTTTATCCAGGAATTAATAATATCCAAATTGTCAACATGATACTTCTTTGTAAAGTAACAGTCAAGAATGCTCAGAAGAATATTTTCATGAAAAGATACTGGATGAAACGCAAATATCAAGGATATTCCACTAATTTTATAGAGTATAGAAATCAAAACTTTAACCAAATGAGTATAATAAAGAATATATGAAACTGCAAATAAATTTTCACCAGCCATGCGGTAATCCACGTATACAGATCATTTCCACAATTTAATAAGAAATGAATATAAAGGATCATTCACCATGCATGTGGCAATCCACATAGACAGGTTATTCCAACAGAATAATAAAGAATGGAATAACAGAAGGATTCACCATACATGCGATAGAGACCGCACAGACAGGTTATTCCCAACATAACGGAATAATAAATATGGAACCAGGTCAGGTGAAATTCACACCGACAGGATATTCCGACAGAATCGTAAAGAACGGAATAATAAAAGAATTTCACCAAGTATGCGGTACTTCGCATAAACAGGTTATTCCAACATAATAATAAAGAATGGAATAACAGAAGAAGATCATCAAGTATTGGGTAAACCACATATACAGGTCATTCCACCAAGTATAGGGTAAACCACGCATACAGGTTATTCCAACAGAATAATAAAGAATGGAATAACATAAGTTCTCTTCATGAATAAGAAAGAATAACACCCCTTACCATTTTAAAGAAGAACTGAAATAAAGAAGTAGTTAAGTGGCAGAATACTCTTCTTCTTTCTCTCTATAGTTTCTCTCTCTAGAGTTCAGTGAATTCGTAAGAAAATAATGAAGGAATGAGCTTCTATTTATAGGAAAATAGAATGCATAGTAACTAATCCATGAACGGTCCAGATTGATTTACTTTAATCTGATGGTCCATATTTAAAGAAAAATCTTTTAAATAAAATATAATATATTCTATTTATAGAATAACTTTAATAAAGTATTCTGTTTTATATAAAAAGATTTTACTATGCAAAACACTATGCACAATAGAATATAATATATTCTATTTATAGAATAACTTTAATAAAGTATTCTGTTTTATATAAAAAGATGTTTCTGTTTTATTACGTTAATAATACAAATAAAATAAAACTTCATTATCGCTAAATAATTCATATTATTAATTGACAATAATTGAATCAAACTGAGTGACTTCTCACATAAGCATCAATACCGTGTGCTACTATGCAACCACACGTATTACTGTACTTTTACTACCGAGTAGTTCAACAGTATAAACGGTAAAACTTTTGCCGTTATTTTTAATAAAATATTTTTATCGTTTTCTCAATCTGACAATAATTCCGTTGTGGGGTCCACCAATGATTGTACCGTCGTACGAATATTTCCTGTAAATAGTAACTCGTGAATAGTACTTCGACACAAAAAGTATCCCAAATACTCGAGTGAACAATACTAGAGTGAATAGTAATTTGGGTGAATAGTAACCCGTGAATAGTAACTCGTGAATAGTAACTCATGAATAGTAACTCTGACACAAAAAGTATCCTAAATACTCGAGTGAACAATACTAGAGTGAATAGTAATTTGGGTAAATAGTAACCTGTGAATAGTAATTCGTGAATAGTAACTCATGAATAGTACTCCGACACAAAAAGTGTCTCAAATACTCGAGTGAACGATACTAGAGTGAATAGTAATTTGGGTGAATAGTAACCCGTGAATAGTAACTCGTGAATAGTGACCATGTATTTTATGACAACTTGTTTACTTAAAAAAAAAATTCACATATCACCCTTAGCTTTAACCTTTTATCAATTTAACCATTTACCAAAATAGAAAAATTGAATACTTTTATTTCATAAAATTTGGGGTCTCACAAACTTCCCTTGAAGTCAAAGACACAGAGTCTTAATAGATCTTCAAGAGTTTGAATAGTCCTCTCTGATTGTCCGTCCGTCTGAGGATGATATGCTGAACTAAATCGTAACTCCGTGCCCATAGCTTTTTGTAAACTAACCCAAAATCGTGAAGTGAATCTTGGGTCTCGGTCAGAAACTATGGATACTGGCATACCATGCAGTCTTACAATCTCGTTTATGTACATACGAGCAAGACGTTCAAGTGTATAAGTTTCTCGTATCGGTAAGAAATGAGCAGACTTGGTCAATCTATCAACAATGACCCAAATCGCATCAATACCTTGAGAAACCCTAGGAAGACCGGTAACGAAATCCATGGTAATGTGCTCTCACTTCCATTCTGGAATTTCAAGTGGTTGCAATGGACCTTTTGGTACTTGATGCTCCGCTTTGACTCGTTGACAAGTTAGACACCTTGAGATAAACAACGTTATCTCTCTCTTCATATTGCTCCACCAAAATGTATGACGAAGATCATGATACATTTTGGTACTTCCAGGATGGATTGCAAACGGTGTGTTGTGCGCCTCCATCATGATTTCATACTTTAAATTAGGGTTGTTAGGAACACAAAGTCTGGAGTTGACTCGAAGTATTCCTTCTTCATCGATTCTTGCTTCTGGCATAGAACCTTCTTGCACTTTCTTCCTCATACGCATCAGCTCCAGGTCTGTAGCTTGAGCAGCTTTAACTTTATCGATTAAAGTTGGTTCTACTTGTATATTCGCCATCATCACATGGGTCCCTGGAGTCTTTAACTCTATCTCCATCCTTTGCAAGTCACACAAAATGGGTCTTTGTGTTGACAATATCGCACTCGTACTTGCATATGATCTTCTACTCAATGCGTCAGCTACCACGTTCGCTTTTCCAGGATGGTATTGAATGGTATGATCATAATCTTTCAACAGTTCAAGCCAACGTCGTTGTCGCATGTTAAGTTCCTTTTGAGTGAAGAAATATTTGAGGCTTTTATGATCCGTAAAGATCTCCACCTTCTCCCCATACAAGTAATGCCTCCAAATTTTAAGTGCAAAGACAACAGTTGCCAACTCTAGATCATGAGTAGGATAATTCCTCTCATATTCCTTGAGTTGTCTTGATGCATAGGCTATGACTTTTCCATGTTGCATGAGAACGCATCCCAACCCTTTGCTCGAAGCATCACTGTAGATGACAAATCCCTCCGAGCCAGATGGTATTGTTAGAACAGGTGCTGAAATGAGTCTCCTCTTGAGTTCTTGAAAACTCTGCTCACATTCTTCGCTCCAACCGAACTTTGTATCTTTCCGAGTCAGCTGAGTTAATGGAGTAGCGATTCGAGAAAATCCTTCCACGAATCTCCGATAATAACCAGCTAAACCAAGAAAGCTACGTACCTCGGTCACTGATTTAGGTTGCTCCCAGCTTTGAATAGTTTCAATCTTTACCGGGTCAACCGATATTCCATGACTTGATACTACGTGCCCAAGGAATGCTACCTCTTCCAGCCAGAACTCGCATTTCTTTAACTTGGCATAAAGTTTGTATTCACGAAGCTTTTGGAGTACCAACCTCAAGTGTTGCTCATGATCTTCACGGCTTTTGGAATAAACAAGGTTGTCATCGATAAAGACGACCACAAAGTGATCCAAATATTCCTTGAATACCCTGTTCATCATATCCATGAAGGCAGCATGAGCATTAGTCAATCCAAAAGACATAACTAAGAATTCATAATGCCCATACCGAGTTCTGAAGGCAGTCTTTGGAATATCCTCAGTTCTAACCTTCAGCTGATGATATCCAGAACGAAGATCGATCTTTGAAAAGAATTTGGAGACTTGCAACTGGTCAAACAGGTCATCAATACGTGGCAATGGGTACCTATTTTTGATGGTGACATGATTCAACTCCCGATAATCAATACAAAGTCGCATACTCCCATCTTTCTTCTTCACGAACAGAACAGGAGCACCCCAAGGAGAAGTACTAGGACGAATAAAACCAATGTCTAACAATTCCTGCAGTTGGGTCTTTAACTCCTGAAGTTCAATATGAGTCATTCGATATGGGGCTTTGAAAATGGGTTTTGTACCGGGTTCAAGGTCGATACAAAATTCAATTTCACGCTCTGGGGGTAGGCCAGGAAGTTCTTCGGGAAATACGTCAGGAAATTTATTAACAACAGAAATATCATTCAAAGCTGACGTATTTTTGTTTAGATCTGTGACATGAGCTAAGAAAGCTTGACATCCGTTTTTCAATAAACGAATAGCTTTATGGCTTGAGATGACAGCGATTGATTTTAATGGTTTGGTTGCTTGAATTCGCATAATAGGTCGATTAGGAATATGAAAGCTAACAACCTTACGAAAACAATCAATTTTTGCATGATGAGTAGTTAACCAATCAATCCCTAGAATCACGTCAAATGCAAGTATTTTTAATGAAATAAGATCGACAGGAAATGTATGGGTACCAACTTGAACCAAACAAGACTTATAAACCGTGGATGTAATGAAGGTTTCTCCCAATGGAGTTTCAACAGCTAGGTCAAAGTCTAATTTCCCCGGAATCAAATTTAATCGATGAGCGAAAGTAGGAGAAATAAAAGAATGGGTAGAACCGGTATCAAATAAAGTATAGACTTCGTTAGAATTTATGATAAGCTTATCCGTGATGACCTCATTCGGGTTCCTTGCTTTCTGGGAGTTCACAACAAACGCTCTCCCTTGCACAACCGGTTTTGACTTTTCTGGGACGGCCTTTGGTGCCTCCATCCTAGCTGAATTTGTCTTCGGTAAACGACAAAATCGGGCTAAATGACCTTCTCTTCCACAATTATAGCATGCTATGGACGGCATCGCGCAGTTTGGACTGATGTGCCCCTCCCCTCCGCATTTGAAACATATGATAGGTGGTCGTTCTCCTTCCTTAACGACAGGTGCTGGTGCTGACGTCTTTCCATCATTATTGAATCTCCTCTTCTTGAAATGCCCATTCTTATTGTTTTGGCCCTGATTACCACCGAAGTGGTTACCATTTCTGGCCTGTTGATTCCCTCCACGCTTATTGTCACCGCTTCGATGACTGCTCTCACTGGTATTATCATTTTGCCGGCTGCTCTCTTTTGATTGCGTTGCCTCGTTATCGCGCTCCACCAACTGAGCCCTATTTACAACATCTGAATACAAACACAATTTATGAGAAACAAGATGTTGACGTATCTCCGGTTTCAAACCTCTTAAAAATATCCGCGTCATTCTTTCTTCATTATCCACCAGGTGGGACGCAAACCGGGATAACTCCGCAAATTTTGCCTCGTACTGCGACACGGTCATATTATTCTGCTCCAATTTGATGAACTCCACCTCCTTCATGTGACGAATACTCTCGGGAAAGTATTTGTCGTTAAACAGCTCTTGGAACTTCTCCCAAGACATCTTCAGTGCGGCAGGTTGAGTACGTTTTATCGATTCCTACCAGTAATCTGCCTCTCCTCGCAACATAAAGGCGGCAAAGGGAACCTTTTGCTCCTCGGAGCAACCCAAGACATCAAATATCTTGGTGATCTGCTTTATCCATGTTTCAGCTACAAGTGGTTTGGGTTCTCCCTTAAACTCCGGTGGTCCCAGCTCCTTAAACTGTTTAGCGGTGACCGCCAGAGAGTTTCCAGTATTTCCACCTACGTTGTGGACAGGAGCCGCTTTCACCTGTTGTTGCATGAATTGCATAAAGCCTCTGAACATTTGATCATTCATCATTTGGTCAGTGTTGTTGTTTGCATGAGGATTGTCACCTTCCTGATGCACATTATCCTGATTATTGATATGAGGTGAATCAACAGTCGCCTGTGCTCCATTGCTATTCTCAACATTCTCAGATGCCATTTTCAGATACTGCCACAAAATAAAAATTAATTGATATGTCATATTTTATCCTTATATTATGACCGACCAATTAAATATCATGTAAATAAACTTAGGTAGGTCATA
Organism: Panax notoginseng; assembly: GCA_016801055.1. Taxonomy (NCBI): domain Eukaryota; kingdom Viridiplantae; phylum Streptophyta; class Magnoliopsida; order Apiales; family Araliaceae; genus Panax; species Panax notoginseng. The sequence goes on along the minus strand of CM029013.1, from coordinate 21,701,154 downwards.
CTAGCGAAGGAATTCCCCGTCTCTCCCCTCCTAGTTCTATTCTCACATCTTAGCCAGGGATCATATCCCTAAGCTCTGATACCAACTGTGACGCTCCCAAAATTAGGTATACATCACCCATCTTGGGTCGTCAGATACATAGTACAAAATACAAATACAACTTACTAATACAACTGTCGTGTACAATACGACAAAACATAAACTGTGAGTTTGAATACAAATATTATCTTCTAGAGAGTATTCATACTCAAAAGGAGTCCTCATTACATTTATTAACACACCATTACATAGAATAGTGAGGACTACTAACTAATACTATCATTCGGACCATCACTCCGTTCCCCGACTTGCCCCAGCTACGTTCTCATTTCCTGAAGAGAACAGTGAAAGAAAGGGTGAGCTCAACTAGCCCAGTAAGAAATATTATGACTAAGATAATGCAGAATAAATTATCATTAGCCTTCAACAATGTTAAACTGATAAAATATAATAGACATCAAGTTTAACTGCAGCGGAACAAGCAATCCATTAAAAGAGTCAAGTAGAAAATAAACTCTACTATCTTTTATGATTTAAAAGATTTTCCAACACTGTGATCGCTGAGACTCAGCTTAATAAAATAATCCACATCATCGAATCACCCCTGCACTATGGCCAAGGATATTCGTATATTCATTAATGGTCATGATCATGCCAACAACTGTCCATCAATGCACTACGGGCCAATGAGGACTTTTGCCACATCATTTGTAACATTACGGTCATGATTATACCGAATAATCCCTGGTCATAATCATACCAAGTTCATCTATGCACTACAGGCCACAGATGACTTTCAACATTTTATAAACATGAGGATGATGACAATGATATAAGAATTCAATAAAACAAGTTCAAGAATTAATTTATCCAAGAATTTACAACGTCCAAATTGTCAACATGATACTGCTTTGTGGAGTAAAATTCAAGAATGCTTAGAAGAATATTTTCTTGAAAAGATACTGGATGAACCGCAATTATCAAGGATATTCCACTAATTTCATGGAGTATAGAAGTCAAAACTTAACCAACTGAGTATAATAAAGAATGAAATAACAAAAAAAATCACCATGCATGCGATAGACCGCACAGACAGGTTATTCCAACAGAATAATAAATAATGGAACCAGGTCCGGCGTAAACGCACAGACAGGATATTCCGACAGAATAATAAATAATGGAACCAGATCCGGCATAAAAGCACAGACAGGATATTCCGACAGAATAATAACAAGACGGAACCAGGTCCGGTGTAAAACACACAGACAGGATGTTCCAACAGAATAATAATAAAAACGGAACCAGGTCCGGTGTAAAACACACAGACAGGATGTTCCAACAGAATAATAGAAGAATGTCACCAAGTATAGGGTAGACCACGTATACAGGTTATTCCAACAGAATAATAAGAAATAGAATAACAACAGTTCTCTTCATGAATAAGAAAGAATAACACCACTTACCGTTTTAAAGAAGAGCTGAAATAAGGAAGTAGTTAAGTAGCAGAATACTCTTCTTCTCTCTCTATATAGTTTCTCTTTATAGTTTCTCTCTCTAGAGTTCAGTGAATTCGTAAGAAATAATGAAGGAATGAGCTGCTATTTATAGAAAAATATAATGCATAGTAACTAATCCATGAACGGTCCAGATTGATTACTTTAATCTGTCGGTCCATATTTAAAGAAAAATCTTTTAAATAAAATATAATATATTCTATTTATAGAATAACTTTAATAAAGTATTCTGTTTTATATAAAAAGATGTTTCTGTTTTATTACGTTAATAATACGAATAAAACAAAACGTCATTATCGCTAAATAATTCATATTATTAACTGACAATAATTGAATCAAACTGAGTGACTTCTCACATAAGCATTAATAATCAATACCGTGTGCTACTATGCAACCACACGTATTACTGTACTTTTACTACCGAGTAGTTCAACAGTAACAATGGTAAAACTTCCGCCGTTATTTTTAATAAACTATTTTTGTCGTTTTCTCAATCCGACAATAATTCCGTTGTGGGGTCCACCAATGATTGTGTCGTCGTACGAATATTCTCTGTTAAAACGAATATTCCCCGACCAATCGAATATTATATAACAACTTGCGTACTTTACAAAATTTATAAATATTACCCACAACTAAAACATTATATCAAATTAACTCCATAATATTAAAAAATGATATTTATAGAAAATTCATCTTTATTTATAAAAGTTGGGGTCTTACAGCCATGCCTTGTCCAAGTCGGGCTTTGACCAGGTCAGACCCAGGCCAAACCGCAGGCCTCGGGCTTTTTATGCATCCCTAAGTATAACAATGACTTTGTAAAAATAATTTTTATTTAACATTTATTTGGATATTTATATTTAATTATAAAATTTTTTCTTTAATTAAATTTATCTTACATATTTTTATTCGTGGTTCAATAGTTATAATTAATAAAAGGGTAAATGTATAAAAATGATATTTTTTTTTTCCTTTCATTAGAACTCAAAAACGCAAGAAAAGAATTTTTTTAAATTTTCTAAACTCAAAAACAACACACAAAAAAACTTCAAATTTTCTATTATTTTATTTTTTGTTTTAATTTAAGTTTTTTTTTCTTTTGTTTTTTTGTTCAAAACTCGTTATTTTATTTTTTTAAGAACAAAATAAAAATGATTAATTTTTTCATATATATAAAATATCCAAAAAAAATTCTTAAACGACTAATAAGGAAAGGAGGGAGTAATAAACAAACAACATAAAACCAAATTAAACAATTACAATCCAACATTCGTTCATATACAATCTACAAGTAGAGCGATAAAAATGAATTCATAGTGAGTCGACGGAGCATTCGTCAGTGTCGGGATTCTCTTGACAAAATGACTCAAGAGGATCTTGATCTTTGTCCAGCTTCAGCCGAAGATCGGCCATGGCCTGGCTTACTTCTTCAACCTCATCCCAGGCCACCTTGCACTCGTCGGAGCTCCTTAGATCTCCCTCGCAAACTTGCTTTGCTTCCATAACTTTATTCTCTATCATATCCGTCAGCTTTTTCTCTCTCATCTGCGTCCCTTTGTACTTGCCCACTCCTCCCCCCATCGCTTTTACTATTACTACAGATCTCACACATCTTGATGGAGATATCATCAACCAACGTGTTGATCCCATCGAACTAACGCTTAAAGTCGTCATCGTTGGAAGAGATGCGAGTTTTCTTCAAGTTCAACAACCAGAACAATCTAGTGCAATAATGTTGGGAGGGAGGAGAAAAAGAGAAGAAAACGGGGGCGATTGAGTCGCTGAAATTACCATTCTAGCCTTTTATAAGGAAGACCAGTTGAGTTCACCAACCGTCATCCCGCCCGCTCGGCCCAACCCATTACTTTACCGGGCCATGGGCAGTTGCTAGTAAAGCTTGGTGGTCATCAAGAGGCTAAAATGAGTTTAGTTTTAGGATTAATTATATATTTAGTGTATACACAAAGTGTTAAAATTATTATATAATATTTATATTAAACTAATTTAATCTTATTTTAATGGGATGTTATAATTGTAACATCGCTCTTGTACATACACTGACAAATTTTAAAGTAGGCCATAATCCATAACAAAACTGATTCCAAACTCGTAGTATTTCAATGGTAACTCTGGAGATCCACTTCGGATCTTAATATCAGTCAGCTGTGTTAATTCAAATGCATACTACACATGCAGATTACATATGTAGCAAAGATAAATCAACTGTTACCATCAGGGGAAAAACTGCTGTCAAGTGAAATTACCAAAAAAAAAATTAAAAAAATTGGAACCAAAGAGTGATACACTAGTACAACTTATGTACATATATATAAGACCTAATCACAAAATTGCCTCTTGATCCTTCGCCCCAAGGCACTTTAAATGCTTCCCAACCTCCATTAGGTGTGTTATATCCTCCAGCTCCATTCTGGTGAAGGCCAGAAGTTGAGTTCTTCTTTGAAAACATTCTGACAAATATTTTTAATAGGGCTTTCCCTGAATACATTTAGAATGGACTCCCGCCATCATTTAATGATGCATATACGTGTTTTAAATATAACACCTCCCTCCGCCCCCATCCCCACCTCGCGTAAGTGGAGAAATCAAGGTTCACCCCACGCAACTTTGCGTGCACAAGCATGAAAAGGAATCAATCTTTTGTATTCGACAATTCTGCATAGTCTTTAATCATCTCCTTCAAGCACTGTGAACATAAACAGATACAGACAACAAATCATTCAACAGCTCTAAGTATCACAAGAAATACTCCCTCAAGTCCAAAACATAGGATCAAGTTACTTTTTAAAGTCAAATTTAGATATTTTCAAATTGGAATTTGAAAAAATGTGTTAAATTGACTTCAAAAAGTCAAATTTTGATTGAATATTTTAGAATGGAGGGAATTATAGAATATGGATATTAGCAAATTTGACCGGTTGAGTGATAACCTTTAATTCTTCATGAAGCACAACAAATACTTTCTTCAGCCGTTTGTGTCTCTGCATAAATTAAACTCGTAATATGAGCTAATTAAACATTGAAGAAGACAGAAATCCAATCAGTCAATCTTTAGTCTAATAGACTAATACCAACTTGCAAAGAAGCTTTTAAATTTTAATGCAAGTCTTAAAACCACAATCTCACCAAGTAGGAACTCCACAGCTTCACCCCAAATTAAAAGTTCAACTAACCTTTCTAGGACCCCCCAAACCAAAAAAAACACATTCTAAACTAAACAATCATATCTCATTATATTTAAGTACATTTTGATATAGGATGTCTTGAAACCTTGATGTAGGACTTTGATTATGTTAAAAGTTTCTTTTAAAACTAACTTCCAATTGGAGATTTCATTTTGGGATGGGAGATCATATGAGAGATGAAAAAGCCGTTGCACATTATTCTTGGAGAAGATGTTCTCTTAGAAATATATTTTGGTCAACAACTGTATTGGTTAAAATATTACTCCCTCAGTCCTCAAAAGGGATGACATAAGGTAAAAAAAAAATTGTCCTCACAAGGATGGTCTAAAGTACATAAAGGTCAAGAATGTCATTTAGTGGGGTCCGCTAGTATAAATAAAAAATACTCGTCGCTTAATGTAATCTTGTGGGGCCACTAAGGATAAATTTACTCTACTTTACTATTCTTAATTTGTGAAAAAAATGTATTTAGGACATCCTTTTGGGGATGGGAGGAGTATGTAAAATAAGTTCTTAATATGATTTAGCACACAAGATATGAATAATAAATAACACAAACAAATACTAACATTTCGCCAATTTACTGCAGCACATTAATCATCCACATATGCAAAATCACATTTGATGAAGAGAAAATAAAACATACCGTGCCACACTGGCGATAAGATTCCTGTAACTGGCCCAGGATGCTATAATATCTATTCATATCCCTTCCCTTTGCAGTTTCAAGGTCCCTTCCAAATTTATGGAACTCATTCCTAAGCATTTAGATACACATTAAATTGCATTAGATAAACATATTTGGATTGGACTAACCAAGGGACTGCAACATTCATTAAGTAAAGAACAATAATGATAATTGTGAAATCTCAAGAGCAAAGAGATCAAGTTTCATAGTACCTTTCGGCCTCTAAAATTTTGTTTATAGAGAAGTAGCTATCATATTTCTCACGATACTCTTCCACATATTCCATATACCTAAAAGATTCAAGAAGAACAATACATTAATTAAAAGTAAATTCACAAATTCAAGTATTTTCAACTTAAGAACTATATATATATATAGAAGTAAGATAGAAATTATACTACTTACTGGGAGTAATCTTTAATTGGACCCTTGAGATCCGGTTCCTCCTTCTCATACTTAGAATACAGAAAACTATTCTCGTCTGAAAAGGATTCTCTCTTCTTTCGTCCACCATCATGACTGTCCGTCAAGGAAGGATCCTTGCGTCTAACACCGGAGTCGATCAATGTATTAGCTTTTTCCCTTTTACTTTCTTTAGTGGAATATGGAACTCGTCCCCGTAGAGTATCATGTTGATGTGGTGCACTAACAGGAACTTTTCTATGAGTATCTTCATACCCTTCCAGACCAATCCCCTGACTTGTAATAGCTTCATAATGTCTACTTTTACTATTCACATCTGCTAGTTTACTAACCTGGGACCCAACTTCAGCTTGATCTACTCTTGGCAGCAGTGCAGGCTGAGGTTGCACAATCCTGAATTGAGGTTTTGTTGAATCTTCGGCAAAATGTTCAGGGCTCCTCTTCTTAGAAAACCCTTCAGGATTGCTAAGAATCCCAATATTTGAATTGGGCGGGGAAGGCTTGACTGAATCCATACCTGTTCTCCCAGCAGGTTTTCCTTTACTTGCATCGAAATTCCAGTAATCTGAAGTGGCGTGTTTGTTCTCTGACTGTTTAAAGGAGCCTTTTCTCTCAAATTGCTTATTAACTCCAGGTATTTCCTCGGGCAAGGGATCACGAAGTTCACCCAGCTCTAAGTCTGAGAGTTCTCTTCGAAGAATAGCACCTCGTCCATTCATCATAGGGGATCTGTCCATGTCTGATCTGTTGTTATCCTTTGGAGGATATCCCATGTGGGAGTTTGAAGCTGATCCAGCCTCCTTGAACTTCCCAGCGGTTTCACCTCGTTTCCTGTAATGGGAGTCAACTGGTGTTGAATGTTTGTCTATACCACCAACTTCTTTAGAATTTTTGGGCGGCCTTTTTTCAGTGTTATAACCATCTTCGCCTTGTAGTTCTCTATTAACTTTATCTTTCTGAATGGGAATTTGAAGGCTCCTTTCAGTAAACTTAACACTGCTTCCCAGGTTCTCAGCACATTTACCTGGCCTATCCATTGCAGAAGGAGCCTTTCCCCGTCCACTAAGATCAACAGGCCTAAGACCAGACTGCTGAGAATCAGATATAGATTTTCCAGGGATTGGTGGGTTGAAACCTCTATGTAGTCCGTAATCAGTTCTGTCCCTAGAAGCTCTATCGGTTATTTGGGTGGTAAGGCCCCTGTATGGACCTTCATTGGGCCTCGCAGGAGACAAATGTCCCGTACTCTCTGAGAAAAGAATGTTCCTGTCCTCAGACATTTGTGCTTGAGTCACGTTTCCTGCTTTTACTTTTTTAGTGCGCTCAGCATTACCATTAAAGTTCTTCCCATCAGAACGCCTTTTTAATTTGCCTTCTGATTTTCTCCGAGAGCTATCAGACTGCTCATGGTTGAAAGCATCCTTCACTGTCTTTTCCCTTTCACCATACAAGTTTCCCGTATATGTTTGGCTTTCCTGAGGCACACAACGATCAGATGAAGAAGGTATGATCTTTTCTGCAGTCTTTTCAACTTCTTTATTAGAAACTGAATGAGTAACTGCAACTATTTCAGCTCCCTGGTCATCACTAGGTGAGTTTTTCATAATCTCAACAAACTCAGAATCATGAACATCTTGCTTTTCATCAATCGCATTATGCACAGGTTGACCATCTATTCTCCATGGAATTGGTGACGTAGATAGCCTGGGTTCAGGAGCTTGCGCTTTATCCTTCAGTTCTTTGTCATCATCACTTGTCATAATATCCACATCCTCATCTGATCCCTCCTTACTGTTGGAAGAGGCATCACTCTCACTGTCGCTGCTACTCCCACTCCCACTTCCACCAGGGCTTTTACTCTTGCTTCTGCTATGGCTTCCGCTCTCACTTTCACTATCGCTGCTATCACTTTCACTATCGCTTTCACTTCCGCTGTCACTAGAGGTAGCCACCAGCCCTTCACTATTATTGTCAGAAACCTTTTTCTCAGCATAATGATCAGGTGACTGAAGTGGAATATCAATTTTTTCTACAACGGTTAATACTTCGCCAGGCTCAGAATTTAGCTGTGCCTGTTCATCAATCTCTGTGCTATGAGTTTTGACAGTAACACTATGTTTGGGATCAGGTACTTGATCACAGTTGTCATCAAATGCTGGTTTTTGGTGTTGAGTATTTTCAGGAGAACTGAGAAGGTAAAACATGCATGTAAACTCTGTCAATAACCATGAATGAAAAGTACAATGAAAATTTTCTCAGTTACTACAGCAGAAATATGGAGCCCACACAACCATATTACAGTTACATCTAATAGCTTTGTAATGAAAGTTGCAAAGAAACACAATGAACCATGACTATACCCTATTGAACCTGAGGTAAGAGAATAAAGTCAGGAAGAGCATGCAGGTTACAGGATCAATGTAACAACCCGGAATCTTAGTCCAGAAAAAGGTTCAAATCTAATGTCCCAAGAGCACCTATTTGGGTTATCTTGTCCCATCACAGGTCCACCAAAAGATCATAAATGTTGGTACTCTTAATAGTAGAGTTGATATCTTATATACAGTTCAGTCTATCCCACATACCGGGTATTACAATCTCTAAATTTCATCCTTGTCAGGGCTCATTGACCTATTACTCGTAGTCACAGCCCAGAGGCCAGAAACTCCTCCTCTAGGCCTTATGGGTCAATTTCAGTAGCCCTTTCGTTTGCCCCAACCATTGTCTTCTAATGTGGGATATACCCGTGTTCCCCACCTCCGACAATTCTATTGGTTGGCCCAATCCAAACTTTCAAGAGTTGGCTTTAATAACATTTGTAATGACCCATACCCGAATCTAAGTCTGCTTGAGGCAAGTCCACTGTCCCAAGAGTACCAAATTAGGGTCATCCTATCCCACCACAGGCCCGCCAAAAATGATGATTACTAGAGTTGATGAATATACAATTCAAATCATCCCACATGTTCCAGCAAGGGACTGGGGTATCACATTCAAGGAGCTCATTTATTTTTTATTTTTTAATATGTTCAAGAAGCTCATTTTTTATGAACATACAGCATACACCTTCTGATTAACCAAATCAAAATTACTACCATAGAGTAAAATCAAATAGATAAAACAGAAATATCGAACAGAACATACAGGAATGCAGATTACAAAACCAATTCACATAGATATATGAATAAGTACAATTGACTACGGCAAACAGAATATAATAACCTATAGAAGCCAAGAATATATAACCAAAAACAAATTTATACACTCACTTTGAAATGCAAGAAAGCATAAAAATAATATAGGGAATTGAGATTTCCACAAAGAAAATTGATATTTCCGCAAGTCACATGAATAACTAATGGGAACCACATGTAAATAGGACCTTGTGGAAATATCAATTTTCCCTTGCGGAAATAACAATTCCCATAATATAACCCAGATATGATATATTATGACTGATACTTTATGACTATGCTATAAAGAATTTCATATGAAATTAATTATAAAATTAATTACATTTATTAATGATATACGAAAATTTCTGTGTTTTGTTTGAAATCATATTGTAAGAGACAAAACATTTTTAGTTGGTAGTTCAATAGGTTCTTTCCTTTTTCACTCTTTCCACTTTCAACAGAACTACGCCTTAAATTTGACTAGCCAGTAAGTAGATATACTAATACTGAAACAAAACAATTAAGAAGGGCCCGGGAAGCACTGTAGATTAGACCGAAATAACTAATACCTTCCACTTTCGGATAGAGGTTTCTTTAAGCTTTCCAGATCCACTCCTGCTTTCAATAAATATTTTCCAGGAGTTTGGAAAGTTGCAATCTGATGTTCAAAATTCAATAAGAAGATGTAAGATCACAATAAGGCCCTCACAAACAATTAAAAAGTTTCCGAAAGACTTACTTTTTTCAAAATGGGCTCAATCTGCCTTACAGAGTTGGGGATTGTTTCTCCAATAGCTTTCTCCAATGCCTATAAGACATTATGAGAATGGACATGAAAATCAACCCTTTCTCCTATGAAGAATCCATTTGCAACAACATTTAAACACAAAAGTTGTAATTCCGATTGTGCTTACCTTGAGGCTCATTCCCTTGGGATTCTCCATTAGTAGAGAAATCAGTATACTCCTCAAGTCAGTAGGTTTAGCATCCAAATTTACCTTGCACGCTGTTCTATCCAGTACTGCAGCACTAGTTACCATGTTGGGCGTTTCTTTCTCAGAGCTGGTAGGTTTTTCTTTACTCATTGCATGAGTGGGTATAATATCTTCTACACTAACATGGCCCTTACTAAGACTGCCAAGTCCAAATGGGGATGCTGAAGCAAGAGGTTGCTCAGGTGTAGATAGAGGCGAAGCTGAAGTCCTACCCTTTGAGGGCATTGTCGAGGACACTCCATATTTATGAACAGATTTAGGAGGGCCTATGAGGTAAAAGATAAGAAACATGGCAGGATCAGAAAACAGGGAAAAGTCAGGTAATGCACTATCAAAATGTTTGAACCTGAACAAGTAACAATAACAGCTAGGCTGCTTATGTTTTCTATTCAGCACACTTAACAGAAACATGAAAGAAAAAGTCATTACAAGGGAAGAACTAATCAAATATAAGCAACCCTAAGTACCTGGAGGAGGTTCGGCTTTCCGTTTTTTGTGAGGAGGTTCTTTCTTCTGTTTAAAAGGCATTTTCCATGGATTAACTGCAATAACGAAATAATGTAACAGACAACTTAAATATTAAACATTGATAGCTAAATTCATATTGCAGTTTTAAATGGTATTCATGTACAAGCAAACAGAAAGCTAAATACACGCTCTCCTATCTAAAAAGGTAACATCTACAAAGATTTTATTAGGGAATTTATATTTCAACAAGAAAATATGATATTTCCACATGGTTCCTCACACATTAATAGTAAGTGGGTCCCACATCCATGTGAGAGAGACATGCGTGGAAATATAAGTCTCTCATATATATAATGTACATATATCTTATATCCAGATCTAACAATATATTCTTCTCAAGGAAAGCACTATCATGATGTCAACAATGAAAATGTTGGCCTCGGTCAGATAAAGTTCCATTAATTGCTTTCTCAGTACGTATCTTCATAAACTTGAATTGCTTGTTATGTTCACTTAAATAAATTACTCAATATGGATTGTTAACCAAATTGTTTAAGGTTTTAACACTTCTTTTCTTAAGCATAAGACAAGTGATAGAGACTTCTGTAAATTACCTTCCTTGGGGAAAGTATTAATTACCAAATCCCAATTTTAATGGGGAAACACAATGCCCTGTCGCAATGATTGTAAACTGTGTCTGCGTTACATAACAGAAATCACTGTCGTAATGATTGTAAACTGTGACTACAATACATTAACAGAAATCAAAAGGAATCATCATGAAAGTAACCATCCTTGAGCTTCCTTATTGATTTTCTACAATCACAATCTGCTAGAAGATAAGAAGGTTGGCTCAACCAACTTCTGATGAGTTCTCTCTCTCTAATAGACTTGAAATGCTAGTTTAGGTTCACTCAAAAAGTACTCCATGTGGATCATGTTAATTATAAGAATTTCAAGCAAGGAAACCTTTCTCCTAAGAAACCTAGTGTATAGAGGGAAATTGACCCCCATAGGGTTTTGGGATCTTTTTTATTGGTAAAAAATGAATGAAATTGTTTTGAAAAATTATATAGCCATGATGTAATAATATTTGAGTTTGACCCCCTCTTAATGTTAAGATTTGTTTAATTGATTAAATTTTGACCCTCTAATTTTTAACTCGAAGATTTTTCCGTTGTTTATATTTATACTTAAAAGTTTGTATGGAAGAAATTTTTCAAGATGAATAATCTTTTTCATTAATTCTGATAAAATAGCAAAAGGTAGGATTTTTATGTTAATTATACACATAGTTAAGATTTTGTTACTAATTATTGGGACATACTTTAGAAAAAACTGCAAACATTTGTTCTTAAACCAGTTTTAGATATACAGTACTAATCCTACAAATTTCCACTACATCGTACAAGTTGTGAGAGCAAGTTATAGTTGTAAATTAGTTGATAATTAAGTTCTCACTCCATTATGATTCCATGATTAATTTATGAAACACAGATCTGATGCCAGATGGTAAAAAAATATATAAAAGTAAATAGAACAAATAGATACTCTTTCCATCGAAGAAAAAGAGTCCAACTTTTTATGTATTTTACAAAGAAAATTATACACCTTTTATAGAACAATGGGATTAATAGTGAAGCCCCACCAAGTAATAGCTTTTTATCAAGTTTTAGGGGATCTTCTTAGGGCACAGGGATGCCTTTCTGTACAAAGATATTACAGTCATATAGATTACTTGTTTTATAATGAAATTAAAGTATACTATTCTATATATGTTTCTTTAACACGTACTTTCTGAAATTCAGTGTTCTAAAAAGCGGCCTAGGCGCTAGGCCCCCCTAGCGCCTTGCCTAGGCCCAAGGCGGCAAAAAAATGCCTCCAGAAAATTAGGCAGGGCAGACAAGGGCCTAGGCGAATAGGTTTTTTTTTATTTTAATAACCACCCAAACCAGATCTTGATATATTTATTTTTCTAATGATTTACCATATTCATAGTGCAGATTGTAGCATATCAAATCACAACAAGAAATGAACAAGATCAAGTCAAAATAGATAATTTTATTATAGTTGTAATTTTTTGAACTTGTGCCAACTTCAAATTAATTATAAATGATGATACATGTGTAATATTTAGTTTAATTCAATATAATTCTTAAATTTATGTTTATAAGTCCTGAATTTTGAAGATTACACAAATAAAAATAATTTCATAATTAATAATATCAAATGTCTCATTCAATAAACTTCACACTAATTTCATAATTAATAATATCAAATGTCTCATTCAATAAACTTCACACTAAGTTTGTATTTTTGATTATTTGTTTGTGTTTGAACTTTGAACAATTGCATGTTTGTGTTTGAACCTTTGACATTGGCAATATGAATGTGTTTGAACTTTAAGCAAAAGTCTTTATTATCTTTATTATAGATTGTTTTGATTTATATTATATTATTATTTTATTTGGATAAATGTAAGATAAATATTAAAATTAGCTTAAAATAAAAAATCACGCTTATGCCCCTTAGGTGCCCTATGACTATGCCGCTTGCCTAGCGCCTTTCAAAAAATTGCTGAAATTGACTATGACTATGCCCTTCTTATGCTAATTATATGCAATACATTCAAATGAAAATTTTAATACTTTATTATAAATATATTAAGATATCACGTTTGACAAGTATAGACACACAAACACACACGTATATACCTATATACATTAAAAATTGAATATATATATATATATATAGATGAAGTATTGTAGTTGAAGTTTTATAATTATTTTAAATAACAATTTAAATTTTCTGTCTTTGCCCCTTATAGTCTAAAATTTCCTCGTTCCCAAGGGGAAGTATCAAACTACAAAAGGTTCAAAACTTAATGGGGCAAGGGATAATAAATTGCGTCTACAATGCATTCATATAAGTCAAATAGGGGCATGAAGACTGAAGGATTATTAGTCTATCATTTTATATTAGTTTTTATAGATAAATTCATTGTAGTTAATAGATATTTTAATTATAGTAAATATTAATTAGGAATATGCTTTCATATTAGATTTTTACATAGTACGCAATAATTACTAATTGGCAGGTCTTTTAATTAGGAGTTTGTTACCTTATTAAATTTCCGAAGTTATATAAGAAATAGCGATTTCTATGTTCCATGTAAACTGATGAAAACTCCATAGCAATATGGTCCTGAATTTTTCAAAATAAAACTTTTTGTACTTCTAATGATTTTGAGGATAGTTTCTCTCTTCACCATTATTTCTTTCTCCTTTATCCTTTTTCTAAACCCTTCTAGACCTTGTTCTGCATCAGTATCATCACGAAATACATGTCTTGAGCATTTTCAGTATTCTAAAAATTTTCGCGCAAGTCCAATTAATCCCCCTTAGGCGATAGTTTTCTACTGCCTCGATTTGGTTGGGTACCTAGACCCCCACCTAAAAAGAATCAGACCTCTACTTTGAAACACTATAGTTAGTATTCTAAAATTTTCCGCTTAGCGCCTAAGCAGGTCCTCTACAACCTCTATTTGGTTGGACGCCTCCGATAAAGAAAAATAAAACCTATACTTTGAAGTTCTATAATACTTGAAATGAATTTATTAATCCTTAAAAGATTTTTTTTTAATATTTTCCGTAAAATTTTAGAAAGCTACATCTAATGTGTTATGTGTTTTGCATAGCATAACAAGCATGTACAATAGAAAAATAAATAAATGAGATCGCCTAAGAAAACGCCTAGTCCGTCTACAAAAATGCATAGGCATAGCCTAGACGGCTTAGGCACTAGGTACCCCCTCCACCGCATAGTTTGCCTAATGAGTTTTGGAACACCGACTATAATACTTGAATTGAATTCTTTAAGCCTTGAGAGATTTTTTTCACGGTAATTTTTCATCTAAAATTTAAAAAAGATAAATGTTAGGGGTATCACATTTTTAGTCCCAAATGACATGACATTGAATATTTTAATAATAATTTATGATATAGTCAATCACATGATATCCACCCAATCAATCTTGTGGTGACACGTCATTTGAAATATTTTTTGAGATACAATTTGAGACCCCAGCATCACCCTTTAAAAAAATTACATCTATGATGTGTTTTGTCTAATATAACAAGTGTGTTAGTAAAAAAATTAATTAATTAAACCGCCTAAGAAAACGTCTAGGCGCGTTCGTCTAGCGATTTTTAAAACACTATGTATTTCTTATTAATTTTCTACCATCACAATCTGTTAAAAGTCGATAAGAGGGTAGCTAGAGTAACTTTGATAAGCTTGATGGTCTGATTCATGGAACTAAGAGTATTAAAGTCGCTTTGAGAGAATCATCTCTTACCTTCTCCCTCATCTCCTAAGTGGAGAACCATGCATCTCTCTCCTACAACATACTTAAATGAATAAGATCTATAGTTTTGCACCAACAGTCCACGTATTCTCAAATCACCTTTATCCTTCAATCCCTATCACAAACCTACTGCGGGGTGGGGGTACACAAACCTCATCTCATTCCTACCATTCTTTTAATATTAACTCTGAAAATTATTCTTTCATCTGTAACTTCAAAAAACTACAGAAGAATATTCTTATATTTGGCATGGAGCCATTGAGTGAGATATTATTAGATGTCTGAGCACTAAGAAAACATATTTTTCAAAAATTATTTAAGTTTGACAGACTATAGTAAAACTTAACAATTAGCATATATCAGACCACTTAGATAACTTCTTCAATAGCAAGCAGAATAATTTCTTCGTTTGAATAATAAAACTTACCTTCAGCAGCAGCTAACGCCTTCATTTGACTCTTCATTGATGGGTTCCCATGGTCCAAAACAATGGCTCTGTTATCAAGAAATGCAATCAATATAGCCTTAGAGCGTAGAAGAACTACTAAAAAGAGAGATAGGGTGCGTAAATCAAGACAATATTTCTGAACAAGAGCCTTCAATTCAAGCTCATAGCAATTATTCTGACAATAAAACTTATGAAAATAAAGACATTATTTCAACGTTAAAGTACTAGTACTCTAGTAAAATGTCAGATGACATCAGCCATCCTTTTAGCACAGTTTGAAGTTGTTGTCAATGACAATACTCAGTAATTTCATGTCGTGCATAGCTTCAACCAAACAAACTTGCAGGAAGGTAGAAAGCAAAATTCAAAGTTAAAATCTTCCTATTACTCTAGGAGTGTAAAACGTTGGTGTATAAAAATCATACCATAAACTGGATTAACTATAATTAGAAATGCCAAAACAAATTCCATTACAAATAAAAGATGCTTCAATTGATTATATTAGGAGACTCCGTATGTCAGTAGTAACTTGGATGAGATGCATCAACATACCCGGTAAAATATACACTATGCCAAATGTTGAAATTTCTTTACATTCAAAAGAAGTAAAACATGGTGATATTATTTATTTATTTATAGAAAATAGAGATTGCAAAATGATAAACGGAGGATAATATATCCTCCAAAACTAGAAAAATGAACAAATTATAAATAATAATAATAAAGTGAACACATACAAAGCCCTTAGAAAAGGCCTTCCCTCCAATCCCTTTGCAAATCTAAACACAAATCCCACCAAATAGCACCCCTCGCCTGAGGGCGACAAAGAAGCCAGATAAATAAGGAATCTTATGAAGAGTGAGAAAGAGATTTTAATTAAAGTAGTACCATGAGTATGAGGAGAAAGGCAAACACCTCCAGTAGTCAACTCAGTTGAGAGGCTTTACAATTCCATAAACCTTCCAAATTTAGACAGACAAAGAAACAAGACCACTTTACAGCAACTATAAATGTATACTCATAACTGCATCTCCATATTCACTTCAACACTGAAATGCTGCTATAATTCTAAACTTTGAAGGATTTCTATACACAGACTAAATTAATATTAAGCATAAAGTTACTATTAGACAGCCTCCAAAATACTTTAATTATCATAACAAAATAGAACATGTGCGAAAAAATATTCAACTTAAAATCTACTAAGTAACAAGTATGTAAAGAATGAAAATCAGAAAGTTGGAAAAAGTTAACCCATATAAGATAAGGGTCATAAAACTAACTACCAAAATTAACATACTCTACATCAATGATCAAACTCACAACTTACTTGCGTGATTTAAGCTTTCGTTCAGCTTCCTCCGACCGCATTTTAACATGGTTTTTAGTTGATTCATCCAAGACTCGCTGAACATTAAGCTTTCGCCAAGCACACCCGGATTCCACAAACAAGCCATTTCCATCCTCACCACTTCGGCGTTCTTCATATATATCACAAAGGTCTCCCATCTCCCGTGACCATGTGAATCTAAAGTCCTTACCTCCGACATCAATAACCTGATACAAAATTAGACTGTTTAATGCTATTATTGATCAAACCAAAGTAAGTCAAAACCATGTGAAAAATGGATTAAGACTCATCGGCATTGTTAGTCAAGGAAATCTCTAGCTGTAATTATAAAATGCAAAGATAAGCACATAGTTAAGTTGGTCATTGTCATCAACTAAAACATTACAACTATACAAGTGGAAAATTGAGGAGATAATAGTCGCTTTCGCACTGTTTATATCTTGAAATAGGTGAAGAAAAAGTGAAGGAAATGTAAAAAATGATAAAAGCTTTTAAACAAACACAATTTCAACTACTTGAATTTCTAGAAAATAGAAAACAAGGTGTAGTGCTAAAATCAAGTGCACTTGTACGTTACATAAGTTCTTATATAGTTGCTTCTCATTTTATTTTCCTTATAATTTTAATAGAGTTCTAAATTTAATTTAGCAATTTAGTTGCCTAATGGCCTAATCAGCAAAAGTTCTAGCAATTACCTCAACAACACTGTGTCTATATAACAAACCCTAGAAAAAACATCACACTAATCCAGAATTATTGACAATAAACCACAACAGTATCAAACTGAACAAACAATCAAATAAGCTAACTAAACATATAACTCAAAACTACATCAAGTTTAATTTTACATAAAACACAATAAGATAATCTAATTACTAATACGGCTAAATTTCGATTAATGGAAACTTACATTTCCTGAAGGATGATTGGCATTGGCGTCAAATTTGATCCGAGCCGAGCAGCCCTTCGACTCAGCGCGCTTGATCTCATCAACGAGGTCTGGTGCGAGCCGAATAATCATAGCGAAATCCAGAGGGTTACCAGTGACGAGACTGAAAGTTTCTTCCGCCGTGGAAGGGGCTGAAGCGATAGCGCCACCTGGAGTACTGCTACGATTGTTGCGAGGGCCGGCGGCGTGACCGACTGATATGCGGCCGCCGGAGGGACGATTTAGAGAGGATTGATGGAAGTTGGGGTGGATATTACGCTTGCCACCGCTTCCTCCTCCACCTCGGCCGCCACCGCCGCCACGGCCGGTCTTTCCGGAACTTCCGAACATTGTGGTCCGACTCTTTGGTGCGTTCTGATGCTGTTGAAACTGAGAGGGATAGAGATTGAAAGATAATTGAACCTGGAGATGCCAGTGGCAGGGCAACCCAACGGGGAATTGCAATTGGGAATTTTTGTTTTCATTATATACTTCCCTTTTATTTTGGAAAATAAAAATGCAGTCACCATAAATCTCTAAAATTAGTTAAAATTAATTTTGTGGAAAGGATTGTTACCATTTGACTGCTAAATTGGTAGAAAAATTAATGATAATTTTTTTAATAAATATATATTAAGTATGATTTTTTTATAATCTATATTAATTGCATGTATTAATAAGTTTTGTAATTATACTTGAACGTAAATATATAGCAATACATAATATGATTAAATTTGTTACTCCATTCATTTTATATTATTTAATTATAATGCTCTGTTTCTGAGTTTTAAAATGGATAAAAAAAATAATTGGACATAAAATTTAAGTTTTTTTTTTAATTCTTATGTTTCTGAGTTTTTTAATAAATGGAAAAGAAAAAAAATTGATAACAAAACTTAGCCACTTTTCCTGTCAAAGTTTTTAGTCCAAAATTTGCCTAATTTGGACTGAAAATAAATTGAATTAAGTAATATTTTTATAATTTCGATATTATCCTCAATTTTTAATATAATAAATTTTAAATTACAACTTATGTCCTCAATTTTAAATTTTCTATTATTTTTTATTAAAAACTCAGAAACAACACAAAGTAAAACTTCAAGTTTTCTATTATTATTTTTTTCTATTCTAATTTAAGTTTTATATTCTTCTGTTTTCTGTTCAAAACTTAGAAACAGAATGTAAGTGTTTTGTTTGATTTTAAATTTAGACTTATGATTATTAGTCTATATATTTTAAAATAACTTAAATAATCTTGAAATTATAATTATAATTTCGAAATTATAATTACAAGATTTATAGTCTTAAAATTATAATTACAAATAAACATAGCCTTAGAGAACATATTATTTAGACCAATTGTGATAGTTTATTTAGCTTTCTCGGCAAATTGACTCATTTGAACCACGTATTCATAGTTTGATTTATTTTAATCCGTGTATATATATTTTTTCACAAATTTCTGTACACTATTTTGAAGAGTTTTAATACGGCTTTAAGCCTCCGTCAACTCATTAAATATTAAAATAAAAATTAATATTTATACAAATAAATTTGATAATTTCACAAATTATTATTCACATAAATAATAAATGGGGTTCAATCTCATGTGAGAGAAAAAATAATACTTTCACTCGTGTTCATTAGTAATTTACTGTACCGAACCAGTTACCGAAAATACCCAAAATTATATACCGATATCGGTACCGATTGAACCGGTATCATGAATTGTTTAGTCGGTTAAGTATCGATTTTACCCAAAATTATATCGGTTATTACCAAAGTAGCAACAGTTGGAAAATCTAAAAAAGGCAGATGAAATTCAACACTAAATCACATTTAAACAAACTGTTATCTCCGTAATATATAGTATTATTTAATATATATAAATATGATAAAACAAAACATGATTTTATATATCTATATATATAACACAGAAATTTATAATAATAAATCCGAGTCCTTTGAATTCACAAAGTCTCCTTAAAGCAAATTTATTCCCCCACAAATGCTAAGGGTTAATTGAATAATTGCTTCCCAAGATAAAACGGATTTCAATTCTTAATTAGTAGCATTACAAAATTAAGAATTCATCGAACACAACTTTATGTTATGTACCGAACTTTTAATAATGATGTAAATGAAGCATATGAATAGAAATTATTTCTATAATAATTATGCATACAACTTACAGTACAATACTTGCAGGAAATGAAGACAGCACACACTTTGCAAATAAAGGTTGGAACGGAAAACGAGAAAAAGAAGAACAGAATGGGATTATTGCTGCAGAATGGGAGGAAGAGTATTATTATATTTTTTTATTTTTTTTTTCTTCCACACCAAGACCAATTTATAGGATTAATTGGCGGTTTATTACCGTTGTGTATATATATATATATAACTTAATATAAATTTGATAATTAATTAAACATTGATATATAACTTAATATAAAATCTGAAAATTAATTAAACAGATTTTGTCCAAAAAAGATATATATCATGACCCGACCCGATCGAATCCGACCCGTTTCCAACAATCCCCCACATGAATGTAAAATTGGATTTCCAATATGCAAAATACGTTATGAATATGCAGACACTAGTTCGAGTACATGAGAAAAGATATTTCATCAGGTTAAGTAGCCTAGTGGCTTTGAACTTGCCCTAGTAAAATCTATCGAATTTACTTGGCTAATCAGTAGACTTGATGTCTTTGAACTGTCAGCTTTTTGTGTAAACCAAGACAATAGAATTCACAAAATATCTCTTCAGACATAATTGGTTCTCACGTTTGTGTTCATTTTGACCTTGAAACACCTCTTGGTTCCGTGAGTATATTAGAGAATTTAGCCTTCAAAATTCTCACAGAAGTGGCCCCCTTCTTACTCACGTAGGTGACTTCTATCAAGAGTATCCTGCAATACCCCACTTGAACATATTTCAAGATATAAAAATCATTAAAAGCGTATCTTATCCTGACTCTCGCGGCAGATGTGCACTGTCTCATTTTGGAATGGTTAGGAGTAATTATCTCCTCAGTGCTTTACTGAGTACTACATAGTTCGGTTTGCCCATTGAACCTAGATCTTGGGATCTCCAGTCAGCTAGGTTGGGTTGCCACTATGACGACTCTTATTTAAACAGTAGGTTTTAAACCCACTCCCCTCGATGATTTTTCCACTTGCTCTCTTGTTAAACCTTTCGTAAGCGGATCCGCAATATTATCTTTTGACTTTACATAGTCAATTGAGATAATTCCATTTGAGAGCAATTGTCTAACGGTATTATGTCTTCGTCTTATATGGCGTGACTTACCGTTATATAAATGACTCTGTGCTCTTCCAATCGCTGATTGGCTATCACCGTATATACATATAGCTGGCACAGGTCTTGACCAATTTGGAATATCCTCTAAGAAATTACGAAGCCACTCTGCTTCTTCTCCAGCTTTGTCTAACGCAATGAATTTTGATTCCATTGTAGACCTAGCAATACACGTTTGTTTTGAGGATTTCCAAGATACTGCTGCACTTCCCAATGTAAAGACATATCCACTTGTGAATTTTAAGTCTTTAGTATCAGATATCCAATTAGCATCACTATAACCTTCCAAAACTGCTGGATATCTTGTATAGTGCAGTCCATATTTTTGAGTATGTTTTAGGTATCCTAAAACTCTCAAAATTGCTTTCCAGTGATCTTTACCTGGATTACTCGTATACCTACTTAACTTACTTACCGAATAAGCTATATCTGGTCTAGTACAGTTCATAACATACATTAAACTGCCTATTATACGAGAATATTCTAATTGAGATATGCCATCACCTTCATTTTTAGCTAGATGAAGATTTATATCAACTGGGGTCTTATTTAGAATTATATTATACTTGTTAAATTTTTCAAGTATTTTCTCAATGTAATGAGATTGAGATAATATAATTCCATCAGTAGTTCTAGAAATCTTGATTCCTAAAATTATATCAGCAATCCCCAAGTCTTTCATGTCAAATCTATTTGACAACATACGTTTTGTTGAGTTGATAATCTCATTGTTGCTACCCATGATTAACATATCATCCACATAAAGACAAACAATGACATACTCCTTTTGAGTGCTTTTGACATAAACACATTTGTCACACTCATTAATTTTAAATCCATTTGATAACATAACATTATCAAATTTCTCATGCCATTGTTTTGGTGCTTGTTTTAATCCATATAAGGATTTAACAAGTTTGCATACTTTCTTCTCTTGTCCAGGAGCTATGAAACCTTCAGGTTGTTCCATATATATTTCTTCATCTAATTCACCATTTAAGAATGCAGTCTTTACATCCATTTGATGTATTTCAAGTCTATTTAAGGATGCTATTACTATTAGCATTCGAATAGATGTAATTCTTGTAACAGGTGAATACGTATCGAAATAATCCAATCCTTCCTTTTGTCTACAGCCTTTAACAACAAGCCTTGCTTTGTATTTATCAATTGAGCCATCTGCTTTCATCTTCTTTTTGAAGATCCATTTATACCCTAAGGGTTTTGAACCAGGTGGAAGGTCCACCAATTCCCATGTATGATTTTGCATAATGGACTCAATTTCGCTATTTATTGCTTCTTTCCAATGAGAAGCATCTGGAGAGGATACTGCTTCCTTGTAGGTTCTAGGATCGTTTTCTAACAAAAATGTTAGAAAATCTGGACCAAAAGACGTTGAAGTCCTTGCCCTTTTGCTACGTCTAGGTTCATCCACTACAGACTCATTGTCTATATTTTCAGGATTATCACTAGTAGCATCTAAAGGTCTTTTGTTTGAATTTGAATCATTATTTCCATTATATGGAAAAATATTCTCAAAAAATGATGCATCTCTTGATTCAATAAATGTATTAACATGAATATCATTAATTTCAGATTTATGAACAAGAAAGCGATAAGCACTGCTGTTATTTGCATAACCAATGAAAACACAGTCAATTGTTTTTTGTCATATCTTAACCTATTTAGGTTTAGGAACTATTACCTTTGCTAGACACCCCCACACTCGTAAGTATTTATAGCAAGGTCTATGACCTTTCCATAATTCATAAGGTGTTTTGTGAGTTTTCTTATGAGGCACTTTATTAAGAATATAATTGGCAGAAACCAAAGCTTCCCCCCACAAATTCTGGGGTGCTCAAGAACTGTTTAACATAGCATTCAACATTTCTTTCAATGTTCGGTTTTTGCGTTCAGCAATACCGTTAGATTGAGGTGAATAAGGAGCAGTAGTTTGGTGAATAATACCATGAGTAGAGCAAATCTCTTCAAATGGTGATTCATATTCACCACCTCTATCGCTTCTTATTTCTTTAATCTTTTTGCTAAGTTGATTTTCAACTTCATTTTTATAAAGTTGAAACTTTTCTACAGCCTCATCTTTGCTTCTCAGCAAATATACATAACAATATCTTGTGCAATCATCAATAAAGGTTATGAAATATTTTTTCCCACCTCTAGTTTGCACAAACTTTAAGTCACATATATCAGTGTGAATTAAATCTAGAGGTTCAGATTTTCTTTCAACAGAATGAAAGGGTAATCTTGTCATTTTTGATTCCACACAAATTTCACATTTATGTTTCAAGTTAATGTCAAATCTTGGCAAGAACTCTAAATTAATTAATCTACGCAATGTATCATAATTAACATGTCCTAATCTAGCATGCCATATGTTTGAAGATTCCAACAAGTAAGCAGAAGAATTTTCTTTATTATTATTAATAGACTTTGGTACAACAGTCATAACATTCATTTTAAAGAGCCCATCATTCATGTAGCCCTTTCCTACAAACATATCATTCTTAGTAAGTACAAACTTATCATGTAAGATCCCGAATTTTATGAAATAAAAGTATTCAATTTTTCTTATAATTACTATTCAGTAAATGGTTAAATTGATAAAAGTTTAAAGTTATGGGTGAAATATGAATTTTTTTTCAAAATAAGCAAGTGGTTATAAAATAATTATTGTTGTCGGGGAATATTCGTTTGGTCGTGGAATATTCTTTCTGTCGGGGAATATTCGTACGACGGCGCAGCTATTTGTGGGCCCCATAACGAATAACTGTCGGGTGAAGGAAAATGACAAATTTGAGTTTTTACAAATAACGGCGTAGTTGTTACCGTTAACACTGTTGGAATACCCGGTGGTTAAAATACAGTAATACGCGTTATTGCACAGTAGCACACGGTATTGCATAGTATTTTTGAAATTATTTATTCTTACGGAGGAAGGCACTACTCAATAATTGTTACAGTAGTTATTATTCAATATTTTATTTTATTGATTCAATAATTGCTACGTTGAAATTTTATATTATTGTTGTTCAATAATTGTCACTGCACAGTATTTTCCATTATCAGATCAATAATTCATATTATTTAAATAATATTATTAGATAGCATTATTGGCAATGCCTAGAAAGTTCTGTCTAAGGAGAGGTTTGGTCATCTAATTGCGCGCCAGTAAGGAGAAATTCTTATTGGAAAGCCCCCTCTTTCCTGGGAACGGCCTGGTTGTCATAAATGTGATTCTGTAATATTATTTGTGAATAATTAATTATTGATTCATATGATAAGGAAATATTTATTTTATGTGGATATAAACGAGGGATATATTTTTGTGGTTAAAAATGAAGGAGTTAATGTTGAGATTTTTATCCGTATTTTTGTCGGAATGGAGGTATTAAAAATCAGGGTTTTTGAGATATTTTGCGGGGGTTATAATTTTTAATCCGACCGTTGGATCGTGGTAATTTTTGGATATGTTATACATATATAAGTTGAGTATATGTCCACAAATTTTGAACCGTTAAAAATGAACGTATGATTTATTATGAATTTTACGAGATGACTGGTTCAGAAATTGTTGAATTTTCGGAGTTTATCATTTTGGTGGAAAATTCTAGAATTGGTGGGCCCCACTTGTAGTTGGTGAAGAAATGTGCTGAATTATATTTCAAATGTGGTGGGTGGGAATAGTAGCAGGTAAAGCCATCAGGTTGCAGGTCAAACCTACCAAAATTTTCCTATAAATAGAGGGCTAAGTTAGAATTGAAAATCACACCAGAAACATAAGCTTTCTCTCTTTCTCTCTCTATATTATGAAGCATATTTTGTGAGTTTTTAGATACTTGGTGAGTTGCTATTCATCAGTGCAAGTTTCTTTCAGCATCATATCCGATATCCAGTCAGAAGTACTGCTCTTTTGAGGTAAGGGATTGTAAGGGATAGTAAGGGATAGTAAGGGATTTTAAGAGTTGTTATGTTTTTCAGTTTCGTAATTTTTTTGAACTTCAAAAATTCTGAAAAAATTTGAAATGATATTTTGATGAGTTTTATTGATTGTGTCCAAAAATGGTGATTTTTGGATGTATAGATTGAGAGTTATGAATTTTATGAGAAAAGACTATTTTAAAAGTAACAGCTTATAATTCCTTGTGGTTAACTCTAAAATTGATGAAATTTTTATTGGGAGTACATGTATATGATAGAAGTATACTCTGTAAATTTCAGAATTTTTAGACAAAAGTACAATTTTTGATAAATGTCTAAATATTCGGCTATTTTGGCCATATGAAAAATAGTAAATGACTTTTAAAAATTCTGAGAAAAATATATGTTCACTATAGGACTATATTATGCTAAATTCCAGAAAAGAAATATTTTTAGAACTGATTTGGTATTTTTCATGAAAATGGTCTAGTTATGAGTAAATGAATTAAATATGTTTTGTGAAGAAAGAAAATTGGAAAATGGGATTTTATGGCTTGAGAATCCTATATGAGGTATATGCAGTTTTTGATGAGGGTTTTGGTTATTGATGATGAAATTGTAAGAGTTGGCATTTTATGATGATTAAATGCATTAATTAGTAAAGTGTAAACAATTAAAATAAATTGTTTATAAATTTAAGTAATGTTATTCTTTCAATATCATTATACCGAAATATTGGTATGAATTTTATTGTAGAATTTTTATCTTTTGTGTCGGGGTTACTATTCATGAGTTACGAATATTACTCTTGAGATTAAAACTATATGTTGATCATATTATTTTTATCATCATATATAACATTTTTATAACCCTGATGTTAAAATTCTCTTTCACTGGAGTGTAAAGATGGGTAGATTATTGGTATGATCATGACTAGGGTTCTCTTTGGCCTGTAGTGCAAAGTTGAATTGTGACTGGTATGATCATGACCATTGAATTTATAATTGAATATCTTAAGCTTAAGTGCAAAGGTGAATTGATCAACATGGTTATAATTATTGTTTATATAAATTCTGAAATGATTATATATTTCTTTGAGATGTGAATATATTTGGCCTGTAGTGCAAATATGAATTGTTGATGAATATCTTTGGCCTGTGGTGCAAAGATGAACTGTTGTTGAATATCTTTGGCCTGTAGTGCAAAGATGAACTGTTGTTGAATATCTTTGGCCTGTAGTGCAAAGATGAACTGTTGTTGAATATCTTTGGCCCGTAGTGCAAAGATGGTTTGTTGATGAATATCTTTGGCCCGTAGTGCAAAGATGGATTTGTTAGTATGATTATAAACAGGAATTGTGATTTGGTATAACCATGATCTTTGATGTTTCAGGTAAAGACAGGTGATGAAAATATTCTTCGTCCAGGGTGCGAAGAAAAATTTATAGTCACAATTATGATTATGTGTTATTCATATGATTGTGGAAAGGAACTGTTGAGTGATGTTTCAGGGATAAAACATTATTGGTGGATTTTTAACATGGAGAAGATAATAGACTTTATAGTCTATTTGACTCTTCTAATAGATTGCTCGTTCCGCTGCAACTATGGTTGAAATTTTTTATCATCTACCATATGTTCTAAATCTCTGATTTATTATTGATAAAGACTATTGATAATTTATTTATCTTTAGTCATGATATTCTTTACTGAGCTAGTTGTGCTCACGCTTTTGCTTCACATTTCCTTTCAGGTAATAAGAGTGTAGCTGGGTCGAGTGGGGGTAACAAGGGAATAGAACGTTGGTCATCATTTAGTAGTTATATTTGGGGAATCATCTAGGGTGAAGCGAACCCAACGTTGGAAGGGTGTTTTGTTACTATCATACAAGATGTCTAATGACATACAACCTCGTGTCATCATAAGACAGGGTTGTGCTCATCCACTTGCCGAGTATATCTACAAGCACTACCTATATAATCTTGGTATTTGTTTGAAGTATAATTCTCAATTAGAGACAGTGGAGATAATGATAAGTCAAGAGAAGACTCACCATTGGGAAGAATATGATAGTAATCTTCTCGTTTTTCTTTGGGGTCTATTGGGTCAACCAAGGATAATTCTGTGGCCATATGATATCTATCACAACCTAGAAGCATGGCCTCCCATGTACGAAGGTTTTCTTAAGCACTTCCCAAAGATTCTAATTTCTAAAACAGTTTTTGACTATACCTTTATGTAAGGTGTTATTGTGAGGTGATGTCCACGGTTGGAACATGAGTCACATTTGGTATATATTTGTATCCAAACCCACAGCATATGTGTTGTTGTATTTTGCACGACAATTGTTGTAATAAAGTTGTAGTTATTTTCTGTACCATGTATTTGGCGACTCAAAATGGGTTGGATGGAATGGACCTATTTTGGGGTTGTCACATATCAGACACAAACACCAACTTGAAGCCATTCTTGCTAAGTAGTGACCCAGAAACTAGATTCTTGCGAATATCTGGCACATGAAGCACTTCATTCAAAGTCAGTTCTTTGCCAGATGTCATTTTCAGTATAATCTTTCCACGTCCTTCAACCTTTGAACTTGAGGAGTTTCCCATGAAGAGTTGATCATCATTCTCTACTGGATTGTAAGTAGAGAACATCCATTTGTTGGAACAAATGTGGCGAGTAGCCCCAGTGTCCACATACCATTCTTTAGGGTTTCCTACCAAGTTACATTCAGATATAACTGCACAAAGATTCATTTCTGAAACATCTTCAGAAAGTTTTTCCAGTTCTGTCACATTTGCTTGAGGCTTTTGATCTTTCTTCAACTTCTTTGGCTTTCGACATTCATTAGATTTATGTCCTGGAATGCCACAGTTGAAGCATTTGCCTTTGAATTTCTTCTTGGCCTTGAAGGCTTATTTGCCTTCACGCTTCCTTTTGTTGTTGTTTGGCCTTTGTTCTACAACATTTGCCTTGGCTTCAATGAAATTCTTCCCACTTTTCTTCTCAGATCCTCGATTGTCCTCTTCAATCCTAAGTCGCACAATCAGTTCTTCAAGATTCATCTCTTTGCGTTTATGCTTCAGATAATTCTTGAAGTCTTTCCATAATGGTGGAAGCTTCTCAATCATTGCTGCAACTTGGAATGAATCACTTAGTGACATTCCTTCAGCATGAATATCATGTAGAATTACTTGTAATTCTTGAACCTGTGTGATGACTGCTTTAGAATCTAACATTTTATAATCAAGAAATCTACCGACTATGAATTTCTTCATGCCAGCATCTTCAGTTTTATATTTCTTGTCTAAAGATTCTCAAAGTTCCTTTGCAGTTTGAATTGTACAATACACATTATACAGTTTATTGTCTAATCCATTCATTACCTAATTTCTGCAAAGGAAATCTGCATGTTTCCATGCATCAACAGCAGCCACTTTTTCCTTGTCAGTTTCCCCTTCAACAAGAGTAGGACAATCCTCTTGTAGAAACCTTGCCAAGTTCAGTGTTGTGAGATAGAAGAGCATCTTTTGTTGCCAACGCTTGAAATTAGTTCCATTGAACCTTTCAGGCTTTTCTCCATGAGACATACTCACGGCAGGAATGGTGCTTGTAGAAGCCATTTCTGTTACACAAATAAAGACAAATGTCAATAAACAGAAACAAATTTCTGTTTGTACAAGATGTAACAAATTTTGTTTACAAATTTGTTTTTTTGTATATTAATAAGTTTACAGAATGTTTATTTACAAATTCTGTTTACCAGAATAACTTTGTACTAATCATATAAATTAAATCAATAACCTCATAACAGAATAAAAAAAAATAAAATCAATTAACATGGTTTCGGTTGCAATCAGCAACTTGCATGTAATCATTTATAAATGAATGCTCTATAAATGCATGGTCTATGAAACAATCAGCAACTTGCATGTAATCTATATAAACACGTAATTTATATATAATAACATAATATATAAATCAGTCAACAATAAAATTGTTTACAAAATCTGTTAACAACAAAATTAATTTATTTTGCAGAAAATTCTATATATATGCAAAATACATGTAACAGAATATGCAAATAATTAATATAATATGCCTGCAATATATATAAATATATAACATTCTGCAAGACAACGTGATTCAAAACAACTTAGAAAACTTGTTTTATAAACTACTAAACAAAACAATTTTCCTTATGAAATATAATTCTGTAATTAAACTTTTATAAAACCAAAATTACAGAATATTAAATAAACTATAATTATAGAATATTAAATTTTATTAATCAACAAACCGTACAAGAAAAAAAAAATAAAAACCAATACCGTGAGTTAATGAAACTTTCTAGAAAACCAACAAATTAAGTGAATGCAACTTAGTTTGCAGAATAACTTCAAACATACACTCAAACTTATTATATTACTCATATATAACATGCACTCAAAAGTGACAGAATAACTTATAACATGCACTTGAAAAATGAATGCAACGTATTATATATATAAATATAATATTCTGATTAACTTATACACATTATTAATTACACTTAACCGTATTATCATGCAACGAATTTCTAGAATTCTATAAATTAAATACTACTATATTTACAGAATAAAATAAATTTGCTTTAAGATTGTTATCTCCGTAATATATAGTATTATTTAATATATATAAATATGATAAAATAAAACATGATTTTATATATCTATATATATAACACAGAAATTTATAATAATAAATCCGAGTCCTTTGAATTCACAAAGTCTCCTTAAAGCAAATTTATTCCCCCACAGATGCTAAGGGTTAATTGAATAATTGCTTCCCAAGATAAAACGGATTTCAATTCTTAATTAGTAGCATTACAAAATTAAGAATTCATCGAACACAACTTTATGTTATGTACCGAACTTTTAATAATGATGTAAATGAAGCATATGAATAGAAATTATTTCTATAATAATTATGCATACAACTTACAGTACAATACTTGCAGGAAATGAAGACAGCACACACTTTGCAAATAAAGGTTGGAACGGAAAACGAGAAAAAGAAGAACAGAATGGGATTATTGCTGCAGAATGGGAGGAAGAGTATTATTATATTTTTTTTTTCTTCCACACCAAGACCAATTTATAGGATTAATTGGCGGTTTATTACCGTTGTGTATATATATATAACTTAATATAAATTTGATAATTAATTAAACATTGATATATAACTTAATATAAAATTTGAAAATTAATTAAACAGATTTTGTCCAAAAAAGATATATATCATGACCCGACCCGATCGAATCCGACCCGACCCGGCCCGTCAATTTTCTCATTCAATTCTCAATGGATTTGAACACATAAATATATATATTTTTTATTTATCAAACCCATTTCCAACACAAACAACAACAAATAAGAATGTATTCAACACCCAACCTTAGACATAAAAATGCCAAAAAATAAAAATATTTGTTAACGCCAAGTTTCGTCTGCGCGTCCAATCACAGAATCCACGCGCTGAAACCTGCACAATAACAGATCACACAGAAGCTTGACGGCCGGGCCGCCGGGGGATAGCTCCGGTGTGAGAATAAGTGCATGCCGTTTACAAGGTTTAACAATGGAGATTATGTGTTTAGTGCTCAAAGTAGGTCTTACCTATTAATTGTAACATTGACCTTGTATTTATAGAGCTCCCACCACCTTGGTATCCTCCTCTGAATTAGAGTAGGACTCCTAAATATGTTAGCTACCATATTTGGGTCCAGCACAATCTCCTTAAAAGGTGCAAGTGGGATCCCTTTCCACCACTACCTTTGGAGTTGCCTTGTTAGCGTATGATTAGGGTTAATACCCTTAATCACGTAAACTCCTTGTCACACCAACTCTGCATGTGGACTGCTCACATGTTCAAGCCCAAACCAATAGCCAAGCCCAATAGGCCCGATCTCAACCCTCACGATGGCCACGGGGCCCCGGCCTATTGGGCTCGGGTAACCGACCCCGATCTTATATATCCGAACATACGAGCCCGACCTCCTCGGTTCCGGTCCAGGCCTTCAGCCCAACAGAGGATCGGTGAAACACTCCCGAACAATATTCTTAAAAATTACTTTAAATAAAGATGTTTGTTTGCAGTTGCAGACTTCAAATCACTTCCCTAAATAGCCTCAAATTCGTCAAAGCATTCAAACCCATAACCATTAACTAAATAAATTTCTCAGAAAATAAAGATGTTTGCAGTTGCAAATAAATCCTTATTAGTTATGAACAAAGATGTTTGCAAACTGCACACTTCAAACTACTTTTGTAAACAGGAATGTCCGAATCGGTTATAAAATATATCGAACCCGAACCACTTGTGACGCCCCCAAAATTAGGTATACATCACCCATCTTAGGTCATCAGATACATGGTACAGAATACAAATACAACTTACTAATACAACTGTCGTGTACAATACGACAAACATAACTGTGAGTTTGAATACAATTATTGTCTACTAGAGACTATACAAACTCAAAAAGAGTCCTCGTTACAATTATTGTCACACTATTTAACAGAATAGTGAGGACTACTAATACTATCATCTGGTCCATCACTCCGTTCCCCGACTCGTCCCAGCTATATTCTCATTTCCTAAAGAGAACAATGAAAGAAAGGGTGAGCTCAACTAGCCCAGTAAGAAATATTATGACTAAAATAATGCAAAAGAAATTATCATTAACCTTCAACAGTGTTAAACTGATATAATATAACGAACATCAAGTTTAACTGCAGCGGAACAAACAATCCATTAAAAGAGTCAAGTAAAAAATAAAATCTACTATCTTCTATGATTTAAAAGGTTTTTCAACACTGTTATCGCTGGGACTCAGCTTAATAAAATAATCCACATCATCGAATCACCCCTGCACTATGGCCAAGGATATTCGTGCATTCATTAATGGTCATGATCATGCCAACAACTGTCCATCAATGCACTATGGGCCAATGAGGACTTTTACCACATCATTTGTAACATTACGGTCATGATTATACCGAATAATCCCTGGTCATAATCAAACCAAGTCCATCTATGCACTACAGGCCACAGATGACTTTCAATATTTTATAAACATGAGGATGATGAAAATGATATAAGAATTCAATAAAACAAGTTAAAGAATTAATTTATCCAATAATTAACAACGTCCAAATTGCCAACATGATACTGCTTTGTGGAGTAAAATTTAAGAATGTTTAGAATAATATTTTTCATGAAAAGATACCGGATGAAACACAATTATCAAGGATATTCTACTAATTTCATGGAGTATAGAAGTTAAAACTTAACCAACTGAGTATAATAAAGAATGGAATAACAAAAGAAATAACCCGGCATGCGATAGACCGCACAGACAGGTTATTCTAACAGAATAATAAATAATGGAACCAGGTCCGGCGTAAACGCACAGACAGGATATTCCGACAGAATAATAAATAATGGAACCAGGTCCGGCGTAAACGCACAGACAGGATATTCCGACGGAATAATAAATAATGGAACCAGGTCTGGTGTAAAACACACAGACAGAATGTTCCAACAGAATAATAACAAGACAGAACCAGGTCCGGTGTAAAACATACAGACAGGATGTTCCAACAGAATAATAATAAAAACGGAACCAGGTCCGGTGTAAAACACACAGATAGAATGTTTCAACAGAATAATAGAAGAATGTCACCAAGTATAGGGTAGACCGCGTATACAGGTTATTCCCACAAAATAATAAGAAATTGAATAATAAAAGTTCTCTTCATGAATATGAAAGAATAACACCCCTTAGCGTTTTAAAGAATAACTGAAATAAGAAAGTAGTTAAGTAGCAGAATACTTTTCTTCTCTCTCTCTATAGTTTCTCTCTCTAGAGTTCAGTGAATTCATAAGAAATAATGAAGGAATGAGCTGTTATTTATAGAAAAATGGAATGCATAGTAACTAATCCATGAACGGTCCAGATTGATTACTTTAATCTGACGGTCCATATTTAAAGAAAAATCTTTTAAATAAAATATAATATATTCTATTTATAGAATAACTTTAATAAAGTATTCTGTTTTATATAAAAAGATGTTTCTGTTTTATTACATTAATAATACGAATAAAACAAAACTTCATTATCGCTAAATAATTCATATTATTAACTGACAATAATTGAATCAAACTGAGTGACTTCTCACATAAGCATTAATAATCAATACCGTGTGCTACTATGCAACCACACGTGTTACTGTACTTTTACTACTGAGTAGTTCAATAGTATCAATGGTAAAACTTCCGCCGTTATTTTTAATAAAATATTTTTGTCGTTTTCTCAATCTGACAATAATTCCGTTGTGGGGTCCACCAATGATTGTGCCGTTGTACGAATATTCTGTTAAAACGAATATTCCCCGGCCAATCGAATATTATATAACAACTTGCGTACTTTGTAAAATTTATAAATATTACCCACACCTATAACATTATATCAAATTAACTCCATAATATTCAAAAATGATATTTATAAAAAATTCATCTTTATTTATAAAAGTTGGGGTCTTACAACCTCCCCTTCTTATGAAATTTTGCCCTCGAAATTAGGGTACGTACCTGGTATGTCGAAGAGGTAAGAATACATTGACTTCATTTCAAATTCTAACTCCTAAGTCATTTCCTCAACATCGTGATTTCTCCACAAAATTTTGACTTGAGGTATAACCTTGGAGCGTAGAATATGTTCCTTCTTATCCAAGATTTGAACAGGAACTTCTTCATACGGCAAATCCTCCGCTATTTCGTTCGGTTCTAACTCAATAATGTGGTTCGGGGCTTCCACATATTTACGTAACATGAATATGTGAAAAACGTTGTGAACACGAGACATACTTGGCGGTAAAGCGAGTCTATAAGCCACAATTCCTACTCGATCGAGGATTAAAAATGGACCGATGAATCGAAGATTGAGCTTTCCTCTCTTTCCAAATCTCGTAACTCCTTTCCATGGAGCAACACGTAAGAACACATGATCTCCTACATCAAATTCCACGTCCTTTCGATGAAGATCAGCATAACTCTTTTGTCGATCTTGTGAGGTTTTTATACGTTGTCGGATCGTTTGATTCTTTTCTGTAGTCATACGTACCAACTCCGGTCCCAACAACGTTGCTTCATCCACCTCATCCCAGCATACTGGAGAACGACATTTTCTTCCATACAATGCTTCGAATGGAGCCATGCCAATACTTGCTTGATAACTGTTGTTGTAGGAAAACTCCACCAATGGTAAGAACTTGTCCCAACTTCCCTTGAAGTCAAGGACACAGAGTCTTAATAAATCTTCTAGAGTTTGAATAATCATCTCTGATTGTCCATTCGTCTGAGGATGATATGTCAAACTAAATCGTAAATCCGTGCCCATAGCTTTTTGTAAACTAACCCAAAATCGTGAAGTGAATCTTGGGTCTCGATCAGAAACTATGGATACTGGCATACCATGCAGTCTTACAATCTCGTTTATGTACATACGAGCAAGACGTTCAAGTGTATAAGTTTCTCGTATCGGTAAGAAATGAGCAGACTTGGTCAATCTATCAATAATGACCCAAATCGCTTCTATACCTTGAGAAACCTTAGGAAGACCGATAACGAAATCCATGGTAATGTGCTCCCACTTCCATTCTGGAATTTCAAGTGGTTGCAATGGACCTTTTGGTACTTGATGCTCCGCTTTGACTCGTTGACAAGTTAGACACCTTGAGATAAACAACGCTATCTCTCTCTTCATATTGCTCCACCAAAATGTATGACGAAGATCATGATACATTTTGGTACTTCCAGGATGGATTGCAAACGGTGTGTTGTGCGCCTCCATCATGATTTCATACTTTAAATCAGGGTTGTTAGGAACACAAAGTCTGGAGTTGACTCGAAGTATTCCTTCTTCATCGATTCTTGCTTCCGGCATAGCACCTTCTTGCACTTTCTTCCTCATACGCATCAGCTCCAGGTCTGTAGCTTGAGCAGCTTTAACTTTATCGATTAAAGTTTGTTTTACTCGTATATTCGTCATCATCACATGGGTCCCTGGAGTCTTTAACTCTATCTCCATCCTTTGCAAATCACACAAAATGGGCCTTTGTGTTGACAATATCGCACTCGTACTTGCATATGATCTTCTACTCAATGCGTCAGCTACCACGTTCGCTTTTCGAGGATGGTATTGAATGGTATGATCATAATCTTTCAACAGTTCAAGCCAACGTCGTTGTCGCATGTTGAGTTCCTTTTGAGTGAAGAAATATTTGAGGCTTTTATGATCCGTAAAGATCTCCACCTTCTCCTCATACAAGAAATGTGACGCCCCCAAAATTAGGTACACATCACCCATCTTGGGTCGTCAGATACGAAGTACAGAATACAAATATAACTTACTAATACAACTGTCGTGTACAAGATGCCAAAACATAAACTGTGAGTTTGAACACAAATATTATCTTCTAGAGAGTATTCATACTCAAAAGGAGTCCTCATTACATTTATTAACATACTATTACATAGAATAGTGAGGACTACTAACTAATACTATCATTCGAACCATCACTCCGTTCCCCGACTTGCCCCAGCTACGTTCTCAATTCCTGAAGAGAACAGTGAAAGAAAGGGTGAGCTCAACTAGCCCAGTAAGAAATATTATGACTAAGATAATGCAGAATAAATTATCATTAGCCTTCAACAATGTTAAACTGATAAAATATAATAGACATCAAGTTTAACTGCAGCGGAACAAGCAATCCATTAGAAGAGTCAAGTAGAAAATAAACTCTACTATCTTTTATGATTTAAAAGGTTTTTCAACACTGCTATCGCTGAGACTCAGCTTAATAAAATAATCCACATCATCGAATCACCCCTGCACTACGGCCAAGGATATTCGTGTGTTCATTAATGGTCATGATCATGCCAACAATGTCCATCAATGCACTACGGGCCAATGATGACTTTTACCACATCATTTGTAACATTACGGTCATGATTATACCGAATAATCCCTGGTCATAATCATACCAAGTCCATCTATGCACTACATGCCACAGATGACTTTCAACATTTTATAAACATGAGGACGATGACAATGATATAAGAATTTAATAAAACAAGTTCAAGAATTAATTTATCCAAGAATTAACAACGTCCAAATTGTCAACATGATACTGCATTGTGGAGTAAAATTCAAGAATGCTTAGAAAAATATTTTTATGAAAAGATACTGGATGAACCGCAATTATCAAGGATATTCCACTAATTTCATGTAGTATAGAAGTCAAAACTTAACCAACTGAGTACAATAAAGAATGGAATAACAAAAGAAATCACCATGCATGCGATAGACCGCACAGACAGGTTATTCCAACAGAATAAGAAATAATGGAACCAGGTCCGGCGTAAACGCACAGACAGGATATTCCGACAGAATAATAAAGAACAGTATAATAAATAATGGAACCAGGTCCGGTGTAAAACACACAGACAAGATATTCCGACAGAATAATAATAAAGACGGAACCAGGTCCGGTGTAAAACACACAGACAGGATATTCCAACAGAATAATAGAAGAATATCACCAAGTATAGGATAGACCGCGTATACTGGTTATCCCAACAGAATAATAAAAAATAGAATAACATAAGTTCTCTTCATGAATATAAAAGAAATAATATTCCCTACCTTAAAAGAACTGGATATTGGAAAAGTGAAGTAGCAGAATACTTTTATTCTCTCTCTCTTATTCTCTCTATACTTTCTCTCTCTATAGCTTGAATGAATTCGTGAAAAATAATGAAGCCCTAGGCCTCTATTTATAGAAAAACTGAGGGTGGCTCTTGGTCTTAACGAAGGGTCAAATGACTCTTGGTCTTAACGAATGGTCAAATGACTCTTGGTAATATTGAAGGGACAACTACTATTGACGAAAGTAATTACTATTGACCAAGGTAAATACTATTAACGAAGGTAATTACTATTGACCAAGGTAAATACTATTGACGAAGGTAATTACTATTGACCAAGGTAAATACTATTGACCAAGGTAAATACTATTGACGACGGTAATTACTATTGACGACGGTAATTACTATTGACGAAGAGACTCTTAGATGATGACATATGGCCCCCCATAAAAATAACCAAACTTACCACAACGTCTCAATTATTGATTTAATAATATAACATATTATACAGATGATACTATGACAATAATTTAAGAGATATGATGCAACAATTACTGTAGCAATAATTGAGTATAGCTGAGTGACTTCTCACGTAAGCATCAATAATTAATACTGTGTGCTACTATGCAGCCATGCGTATTACTATACTTTTACTACCGGGTAGTTCAACAGTTTTAACAGTTTTAACGGTAACACCACAGCCGTTATTTTTATAGAAAGATAATTTTGTCGTTTTCTAACTACGACTATACTTCTGTTGTGGGGTCCACCAATGATTGTGCCGTCGTACGAATATTCCCCGACAAAAAGAATATTCCCCGACCAAACGAATATTTTAAAACAACTTGCTTACTTTGCAAAATTTATAAATAATACCCACAACTATAATATTATATCAAATCCACACCATAATTATTTCGAGAAAATTAAATATTTATTCATAAAATCTGGAGTCTCACAATCTCCCCTCCTTATGGAATTTTGCCCTCGAAATTTACGTACATACCTGATATGCCGAACAGGTGAGGATACATTGACTGCACTTCAAATTCTAACTCTTGAGGTATAACCTTTGAGCGTCGAATATGATCCTTCTTATCCAAGATTTTAACACGTATCTCCTCAAACATTAAATCATCCGCTATCTCGTCCGGTTCTAAATTAATAATGTTGTTCGGGCCGTCCATATATTTACGTAACATCGATACGTGAAAAAAAAAACGTTATGAACACACGACATGCTTGGCGGTAAAACGAGTCTATAAGCCACAGTTCCTACTCGATCGAGGATTTTAAATGGGTCAATTACATCGAGGGTTGAGATTTCCTCCCTTTGTCAATTCTTGCTTCTAGAATAACGCTCTCTTGAACCTTCTTACATTCATCAGCTCCGGGTGTGTAGCTTGAACGGCTTTAACGTTATCGACTAAAGTCGATTTTACTCGTATATTCGTTATCTTCATATAGGTCCCTCGAGTCTTTAACTCTATCTTCGTCATTTGTAAGTTATACGAAATGAGTCTTTGTTTTAACAACATCGCCCTCGTAAACACATACGATCTTCTACTCAACACGTCAGCTACCACGTTCGCTTTTCCACGATGTTATTGAATGGTACGATCGTAATCTTCAACAGCTCGAGCCAACATCTTTAGCGCATAATACGTTCGTTTTAGTTGAAGAAATATTTGAGGGTTTAAGAAATGGGTTTTGTACCGGGGTCAATACAAAATTCAATTTTACGCTCTGGGGTAGGCTAAGAAGTCTTCAAGAATACGTCAAGAAATTTATTAACAATAGAAATATCGTTCAAAATTGTGACCCTCATCCAAGACTTGGATAACACGTCACATTGATACCTATCAACTTGCCATCGTCATTTACAACGTCTCCTACGGAAAGTCTAGCTTTGGTGCATTCCACACCAGGAAGTCAACAACGAAAGAAACTGGGATTTTTACTTATGGCTTGATATGACAATAATTGACTTTAGTGGTTTGGTTACTTTGAATTTGCATAACAGATTGGTTAGGAATATGAAAGCTAACAACTTTACGAAAAATATTATGAGCAGTTAACCAATCGTTTCCAAAAATCACATCAATGCAAGTATTTTCAAAGAGATAAGATCAACAGGTAACGTGAAAGTGTTGATTTGAACAAGATTTATAAATAGTGGAGGTAACAAAGGTTTCTCCCAACGAAATTTCAACAGAGAAATCAAAGTCTAACTTCTCCGGAGTTAAGTTCAAATATTGAACACAACTAGGTGAAATAAAAGAGTGAGTAGAACCGGTATCTAACACGGTATAGACTTCGCAAGAGTTTATGACTAACATACCCGTGATAATTTTATTTAGGTTCCTCGTCACGAAAAAAACGCTCTCTTAAACTACTGGCTTTGGCTTTTCTGGGACGGTCTTTGGTGCCTCCATCCTATCTGAACTTGTCTTCGGTGAACGACAAAATCGGGCTAAGTGACCTTCTCTTCTATAATTATAGCATGCTTTGGATGGCATCGCGCAGTTTGGACTGATGTGTCCCTCCCCTCCGCATTTGAAGCATATGATAGGTGGTCGTTCTCCTTCCTTAACAACGGGTGCTGGTGCTGACGTCTTTCCATCATTGTTGAATTTCCTCTTCTTGAAATATCCATTCTTATTGTTTTGACCATGATTACCACTGAAGTGGTTACCATTTCTGGCATGTTGATTCCCTCCATGCTTATTGTCACCGCTTTGATGACTGTTATCACCAGTATTATCATTTTTCCGGCTGCTCTCTTTTGGTTGCGTTGACTCGTTATCGCGCTCTACTAACTAAGCCCTATTCACAACATCTGAATATAAACACAGTTTATGAGAAATAAGATATTGACGTATCTCTGGTTTCAAACCTCTTAAAAACATCCGCGTCATTCTCTCTTCATTATCCACCAAGTGGGATGAAAATCGGGACAACTCGGCAAACTTGGCTTCGTACTGCGACACGGTCATGTTGTTTTGCTCCAACTTGATAAATTCCACCTCCTTCATGTGACGAATACTTTCGGGAAAGTACTTGTCATTGAACAGTTCTTGGAACTTCTCCCAAGACATCTTGAGTGCGTCAGGCTGGGTACGTTTTACAGATTCCCACCAGTAATCTGCCTCTTCACGCAACATAAAAGTGGCAAAGGGAACCTTTTGCTCCTCGGAGCATCCCAAGACATCAAATATCTTGGTGATCTGCTTTAACCACGTCTCCGCCTTAAGTGGTTCTGACTTTCTCAAAAACTCCGGTGGTCCTAGCTCCTTGAATTGCTTAGCGGTGACCAACCGTGGGTTGTCATTGTTTCCTCCTTCATTTTGGATAGGAGCCGCTCTCGCCCGTTGTTGCATGAATTGCTCCTTGAACTGCTAAGCGGTGACCGTCCGAGAGTTATTTTGTTGTTGCATGAATTGCATAAAGTATCTGACCATCCCATCATTCACCATTTCATCGGTGTTATTATTTTCATGAGGATTATTGTCCTCTAGTTGCACATTACCCTGAGCATTGATCGTTGGTGATTCAATGGTCTCATGTGCTTCATTGTTTATCTCAACATTTTCGGATGCCATTTGCAAATACTGCAACAAAACAAGGGTTAATTAACATATAACATATTATCCATATACTTTGACCGACCAATTAAATACCAAATAAACTTAGGTAGGTCATACTAGCGAAGGAATTCCCCGTCTCTCCCCTCCTAGTTCTATTCTCACATCCTAGCCAGGGATCATATCCCTAAGCTCTGATACCAACTGTGACGCCCCTAAAATTAGGTATACATCACCCATCTTGGGTCGTCAGATACAAGTACAGAATACAAATACAACTTACTAATACAATTGTCGTGTATAAGATGCCAAAACATAAACTGTGAGTTTGAATACAAATATTATCTTCTAGAGAGTATTCATACTCAAAAGGAGTCCTCATTACATTTATTAACACACTATTACATAGAATAGTGAGGACTACTAACTAATACTATCATTCGAACCATCACTCCGTTCCCCGACTTGCCCCAGCTACGTTCTCATTTCCTGAAGAGAACAGTGAAAGAAAGGGTGAGCTCAACTAGCCTAGTAAAAAATATTATGACTAAGATAATGCAGAATAAATTATCATTAGCCTTCAACAATGTTAAACTGATAAAATATAATAGACATCAAGTTTAACTGCAGCGGAACAAGCAATCCATTAAAAGAGTCAAGTAGAAAATAAACTCTACTATCTTTTATGATTTAAAAGGTTTTTTAACACTGCTATCGCTGAGACTCAGCTTAATAAAATAATCCACATCATCGAATCACCCCTGCACTATGTCCAAGGATATTCGTGTGTTCATTAATGGTCATGATCATGCCAACAACTGTCCATCAATGCACTACGGGCCAATGATGACTTTTACCACATCATTTGTAACATTACGGTCATGATTATACCGAATAATCCCTGGTCATAATCATACCAAGTCCATCTATGCACTACATGCCACAGATGACTTTCAACATTTTATAAACATGAGGATGATGACAATGATATAAGAATTCAATAAAACAAGTTTAAGAATTAATTTATCCAAGAATTAACAACGTCCAAATTGTCAACATGATACTGCATTGTGGAGTAAAATTCAAGAATGCTTAGAAAAATATTTTCATGAAAAGATACTGGATGAACTGCAATTATCAAGGATATTCCACTAATTTCATGGAGTATAGAAGTCAAAACTTAACCAACTGAGTACAATAAAGAATGGAATAACAAAAGAAATCACCATGCATGCGATAGACCACACAGACAGGTTATTCCAACAGAATAATAAATAATGGAACCAGGTCCGGCGTAAACGCACAGACAGGATATTCCGACAGAATAATAAATAATGGAACCAGGTCCGGCGTAAACGCACAGACAGGATATTCCGACAGAATAATAAAGAACAGTATAATAAATAATGGAACTAGATCCGGTGTAAAACACACAGACAGGATATTCCGACAGAATAATAATAAAGACGGAACCAGGTCCGGTGTAAAACACACAGACAAGATATTCCAACAGAATAATAGAAGAATATCACCAAGTATAGGGTAGACCGCGTATACTGGTTATCCCAACAGAATAATAAAGAATGGAATAACAGAAGTTCTCTTAATGAATATAAAAGAAATAATATTCCCTACCTTAAAAGAACTGGATATTGGAAAAGTGAAGTAGCAGAATACTTTTATTCTCTCTCTCTTATTCTCTCTATAGCTTGAATGAATTCGTGAAAAATAATGAAGCCTTAGACCTCTATTTATAGAAAAACTGAGGGTGGCTCTTGGTCTTAACGAAGGGTCAAATGACTCTTGGTCTTAACGAAGGGTCAAATGACTCTTGGTATTATTGAAGGGACAACTACTATTGACGAAAGTAATTACTATTGACCAAGGTAAATACTATTAACGAAGGCAATTACTATTGACCAAGGTAAATACTATTGACGAAGGTAAATACTATTGACCAAGGTAAATACTATTGACGACGGTAATTACTATTGACGACGGTAATTACTATTGACGAAGAGACTCTTAGATGATGACATATGGCCCCCCATAAAAATAACCAAACTTACCACAACGTCTCAATTATTGATTTAATAATATAACATATTATACAGATGATACTATGACAATAATTTAAGAGATATGATGTAGCAATTACTGTAGCAATAATTGAGTATAGCTGAGTGACTTCTCACGTAAGCATCAATAATCAATACTGTGTGCTACTATGCAACCACGCGTATTACTGTACTTTTACTACCGGGTAGTTCAACAGTTTTAACGGTTTTAACGGTAACACCTCAGCCGTTATTTTTATAAAAATATAATTTTGTCGTTTTCTAACTACGATTATACTTCTGTTGTGGGGTCCACCAATGATTGTGCCGTCGTACGAATATTTCTCGACAAAAAGAATATTCCCCGACCAAACGAATATTTTAAAACAACTTGCTTACTTTGCAAAATTTATAAATAATACCCACAACTATAATATTATATCAAATCCACACCATAATTATTTCGAGAAAATTAAATATTTATTCATAAAATATGGGGTCTCACAAGTAATGCCTCCAAATTTTAAGTGCAAAGACAACAGCTGCCAACTCTAGATCATGAGTAGGATAATTCCTCTCATATTCCTTGAGTTGTCTTGATGCTAGGCTATGACTTTTCCATGTTGCATGAGAACGCATCCCAACCCTTTGCTCGAAGCATCACTGTAGATGACAAATCCCTCCGAGCCAGATGGTATTGTTAGAACCGGTGCTGAAATGAGTCTTCTCTTGAGTTCTTGAAAACTCTTCTCACATTTTTCGCTCCAACCGAACTTTGTATCTTTCCGAGTTAGCTGAGTTAATGGAGTAGCGATTCAAGAAATTCCTTCCACGAATCTCCGATAATAACCAGCTAAACCAAGAAAGCTACGTACTTCGGTCATTGATTTAGGTTACTCCCAACTTTGAATATCTTCAATCTTTGCCAGGTCAACAGATATTCCACGACTTAATACTACGTGCCCAAGGAATGCTACCTCCTCCAGCCAGAACTCGCATTTCTTCAACTTGGCATAAAGCTTGTATTCACGAATCTTTTGGAGTACCAGCCTCAAGTGTTGCTCATTGTAAGACCCCAACTTTTATAAATAAAGATGAATTTTCTATAAATATCATTTTTGAATATTATGAAATTAATTTGATATAATGTTATAGTTGTGGGTAATATTTATAAATTTTGCAAAGTACGCAAGTTGTTATATAATATTCGATTGGTCGGGAAATATTCATTTTAACAGGAAATATTCGTATAACGACACAATCATTGGTGGACCCCACAACGGAATTATTGTCGGATTGAGAAAACGATAAAAATATTTTATTAAAAATAACGGCAGAAATTTTACCATTGTTACTGTTGAACTACTCGGTAGTAAAAGTACAGTAATACGTGTGGTTGCATAGTAGCACACGATATTGATTATTAATGCTTATGTGAGAAGTCACTCAGTTTGATTCAATTATTGTCAGTTAGTAATATGAATTATTTAGCGATAATGACGTTTTGTTTTATTCGTATTATTAACGTAATAAAACAGAAACATCTTTTTATATAAAACAGAATACTTTATTAAAGTTATTCTATAAATAGAATATATTATATTTTATTTTTCTTTAAATATAGACCGTCAGATTAAAGTAATCAATCTGGACCGTTCATGGATTAGTTACTGTGCATTCTATTTTTCTATAAATAGCAGCTCATTCCTTCATTATTTCTTACGAATTCACTGAACTCTAGAGAGAGAAACTATAGAGAGAAACTATAGAGAGAGAGAAGAAGAGTATTCTGCTACTTAACTACTTCCTTATTTCAGCTCATCTTTAAAACGGTAAGGGGTGTTATTCTTTCTTATTCATGAAGAGAACTGTTGTTATTCTATTTCTTATTATTCTGTTGGACTAACCTGTATACGTGGTCTACCCTATACTTGGTGACATTATTCTATTATTCTGTTGGAGCATCCTGTCTGTGTGTTTTACACCGGACCTGGTTCCGTTTTTATTATTATTCTGTTGGAACATCCTGTCTGTGTGTTTTACACCGGACCTGGTTTCATTATTTATTATTCTGTTGGAACATTCTGTCTGTGTGTTTTACACCAGACCTGGTTCTATTATTTATTATTCCGTCGGAATATCCTATCTGTGCGTTTACGCCGGACCTGGTTCCATTATTTATTATTCTGTCGGAATATTCTGTCTGTGCGTTTACGC
Source organism: Panax notoginseng (assembly GCA_016801055.1). Classification (NCBI taxonomy): domain Eukaryota; kingdom Viridiplantae; phylum Streptophyta; class Magnoliopsida; order Apiales; family Araliaceae; genus Panax; species Panax notoginseng. The sequence goes on along the minus strand of CM029013.1, from coordinate 21,656,675 downwards.
CGGACCTGGTTCTATTATTTATTATTCTGTTAGAATAACCTGTCTGTGCGGTCTATCGCATGCCGGGTTATTTCTTTTGTTATTCAATTCTTTATTATACTCAGTTGGTTAAGTTTTAACTTCTATACTCCATGAAATTAGTGGAATATCCTTGATAATTGCGTTTCATCCAGTGTCTTTTCATGAAAATATTATTCTAAGCATTCTTGAATTTTACTCCACAAAGCAGTATCATGTTGACAATTTGGACGTTGTTAATTCTTGGATAAATTAATTCTTGAACTTGTTTTATTGAATTCTTATATCATTGTCATCATCCTCATGTTTATAAAATGTTGAAAGTCATATGTGGCCTGTAGTGCATAGATGGACTTGGTATGATTATGACCAGGGATTATTCGGTATAATCATGACCGTAATGTTACAAATGATGTGGTAAAAGTCCTCATTGGCCCGTAGTGCATTGATGGACAGTTGTTGGCATGATCATGACCATTAATGAATATACGAATATCCTTGGCCGTAGTGCAGGGGTGATTCGATGATGTGGATTATTTTATTAAGCTGAGTCTCAGCGATCACAGTGTTGGAAAATCTTTTAAATCATAAAAGATAGTAGAGTTTATTTTCTACTTGACTCTTTTAATGGATTGCTTGTTCCGCTGCAGTTAAACTTGATGTCTATTATATTTTATCAGTTTAACATTGTTGAAGGCTAATGATAATTTATTCTGCATTATCTTAGTCATAATATTTCTTACTGGGCTAGTTGAGCTCACCCTTTCTTTCACTGTTCTCTTCAGGAAATGAGAACGTAGCTGGGGCAAGTCGGGGAACGGAGTGATGGTCCGAATGATAGTATTAGTTAATAGTCCTCACTATTCTATGTAATGGTGTGTTAATAAATGTAATGAGGACTCCTTTTGAGTATGAATACTCTCTAGAAGATAATATTTGTATTCAAACTCACAGTTTATGTTTTGTCGTATTGTACACGACAGTTGTATTAGTAAGTTATATTTGTATTCTGTACTATGTATCTGACGACCCAAGATAGGGGATGTATACCTAATTTTGGGGGCGTCACAGTTGGTATCAGAGCTTAGGAATATGATCCCTGGCTAAGATGTAAGAATAGAACTAGGAGGGGAGAGACGGGGAATTCCTTCGCTAGTATGACCTACCTAAGTTTATTTGCATGGTATTTAATTGGTCGGTCATAATATAAGGATAAAATATGACATATCAATTAATTTTTATTTTGTGGCAGTATCTGAAAATGGCATCTGAGAATGTTGAGAATAGCAATGGAGCACAGGCGACTGTTGATTCACCACATATTAATAACCAGGATAATGTGCATCAGGAAGGTGACAATCCTCATGCAAACAACACTGACCAAATGATGAATGATCAAATGTTCAGAGGCTTTATGCAATTCATGCAACAACAGGTGAAAGCGGCTCCTGTCCACAACGTAGGTAGAAATACTGGAAACTCTCTGGCGGTCACCGCTAAACAGTTTAAGGAGCTGGGACCACCGGAGTTTAAGGGAGAACCCAAACCACTTGTAGCTGAAACATGGATAAAGCAGATTACCAAGATATTTGATGTCTTGGGTTGCTCCGAGGAACAAAAGGTTCCCTTTACCGCCTTTATGTTGCGAGGAGAGGCAGATTACTGGTGGGAATCGATAAAACGTACTCAACCTGCCGCACTGAAGATGTCTTGGGAGAAGTTTCAAGAGCTGTTTAACGACAAATACTTTCCCGAGAGTATTCGTCACATGAAGGAGGTGGAGTTCATCAAATTGGAGCAGAATAATATGACTGTGTCGCAGTACGAGGCAAAATTTGTGGAGTTATTCCGGTTTGCGTCCCACCTGGTGGATAATGAAGAAAGAATGACGCGGATGTTTTTAAGAGGTTTAAATCCGGAGATACGTCAACATCTTGTTTCTCATAAATTGTGTTTGTATTCAGATGTTGTAAATAGGGCTCAGTTGGTGGAGCGCGATAACGAGACAACGCAATCAAAAGAGAGCAGCCGATAAAATGATAATACCAGTGAGAGCAGTCATCGAAGCGGTGACAATAAGCGTGGAGAGAATCAACAGGCCAGAAATGGTAACCACTTCGGTGGTAATCAGGGCCAAAACAATAAGAATGGGCATTTCAAGAAGAGGAGATTCAACAATGATGGAAAGACGTCAGCACCAGCACCTGTTATTAGGGAAGGAGAACGACCACCTATCATATGTTTTAAATACGGAGGGGAGGGGCACATCAGTCCAAACTGCGCGATTCCGTCCAAAGCATGTTATAATTGTGGAAGAGAAGGTCATTTAGCCCGATTTTGTCGTTTACCGAAGACAAATTCAACTAGGATGGAGGCACCAAAGGCCGTCCCAGAAAAGTCAAAACCGGTTGTGCAAGGGAGAGCGTTTGTTGTGAACTCCCAGAAAGCAAGGAACCCGAATGAGGTCATCACGGGTAAGCTTATCATGAACTCTAACGAAGTCTATACTTTATTTGATACCGGTTCTACCCATTCTTTTATTTCTCCTACTTGCGCTCATCGATTAAATTTGATTCCGGAGAAATTAGACTTTGACTTAGCTGTTGAAACTCCATTGGGAGAAACCTTCATTACATCCACGGTTTATAAGTCTTGTTTGGTTCAAGTTGGTACCCACACATTACCTGTCGATCTGATTTCATTAAAAATACTTGCATTTGACGTGATTCTAGGGATTGATTGGTTAACTACTCATCATGCAAAAATTGATTGTTTTCGTAAGGTTGTTAGCTTTCATATTCCTAATCGACCTATTATGCGAATTCAAGCAACCAAACCATTAAAATCAATCGCTGTCATCTCAAGCCATAAAGCTATTCGTTTATTGAAAAACGGATGTCAAGCTTTCTTAGCTCATGTCACAGATCTAAACAAAAATACGTCAGCTTTGAATGATATTTCTGTTGTTAATAAATTTCCTGACGTATTTCCCGAAGAACTTCCTGGCCTACCCCCAGAGCGTGAAATTGAATTTTGTATCGACCTTGAACCCGGTACAAAACCCATTTCCAAAGCCCCATATCGAATGGCTCCTATTGAACTTCAGGAGTTAAAGACCCAACTGCAGGAATTGTTAGACATTGGTTTTATTCGTCCTAGTACTTCTCCTTGGGGTGCTCCTGTTCTGTTCGTGAAGAAGAAAGATGGGAGTATGCGACTTTGTATTGATTATCGGGAGTTGAATCATGTCACCATCAAAAATAGGTACCCATTGCCACGTATTGATGACCTGTTTGACCAGTTGCAAGGAGCACAATTCTTTTCAAAGATCGATCTTCGTTCTGGATATCATCAGCTGAAGGTTAGAACTGAGGATATTCCAAAGACTGCCTTCAGAACTCGGTATGGGCATTATGAATTCTTAGTTATGTCTTTTGGATTGACTAATGCTCCTGCTGCCTTCATGGATATGATGAACAGGGTATTTAAGGAATATTTGGATCACTTTGTGGTCGTCTTTATCGATGACATCCTTGTTTATTCCAAAAGCCGTGAAGATCATGAGCAACACTTGAGGCTAGTACTCCAAAAGCTTCGTGAATACAAACTTTATGCCAAGTTGAAGAAATGCGAGTTCTGGCTGGAAGAGGTAGCATTCCTTGGGCACGTAGTATCAAGTCGTGGAATATCTGTTGACCCGGCAAAGATTGAAGCTATTCAAAGCTGGGAGCAACCTAAATCAGTAACCGAAGTACGTAGCTTTCTCGGTCTAGCTGGTTATTATCGGAGATTCGTGGAAGGATTTTCTCGAATCGCTACTCCATTAACTCAGCTGACTCGGAAAGATACAAAGTTCGGTTGGAGCGAAGAATGTGAGCAGAGTTTTCAAGAACTCAAGAGGAGACTCATTTCAGCACCTGTTCTAACAATACCATCTGGATCGGAGAGATTTGTCATCTACAGTGATGCTTCGAGCAAATGGTTGGGATGCGTTCTCATACAACATGGAAAAGTCATAGCCTATGCATCAAGACAACTCAAGGAATATGAGAGGAATTATCCTACTCATGATCTAGAGTTGGCAGCTGTTGTCTTTGCACTTAAAATTTGGAGGCATTACTTGTATGGGGAGAAGGTGGAGATCTTTACGATCATAAAAGCCTCAAATATTTCTTCACTCAAAAGGAACTCAACATGCGACAACGACGTTGGCTTGAACTGTTGAAAGATTATGATCATACCATTCAATATCATCCTCGAAAAGCGAACGTGGTAGCTGACGCATTGAGTAGAAGATCATATGCAAGTACGAGTGCGATATTGTCAACACAAAGACCCATTTTGTGTGATTTGCAAAGGATGGAGATAGAGTTAAAGACTCCAGGGACCCATGTGATGATGACGAATATACGAGTAGAACCGACTTTAATCGATAAAGTTAAAGCTGCTCAAGCTACAGACCTGGAGCTGATGCGTATGAGGAAGAAAGTGCAAGAAGGTGCTATGCCGGAAGCAAGAATCGATGAAGAAGGAATACTTCGAGTCAACTCCAGACTTTGTGTTCCTAACAACCCTGATTTAAAGTATGAAATCATGATGGAGGCGCACAACACACCGTTTGCAATCCATCCTGGAAGTACCAAAATGTATCATGATCTTCGTCATACATTTTGGTGGAGCAATATGAAGAGAGAGATAGCGTTGTTTATCTCAAGGTGTCTAACTTGTCAACGAGTCAAAGCGGAGCATCAAGTACCAAAAGGTCCAGTGCAACCACTTGAAATTCCAGAATGGAAGTGGGAGCACATTACCATGGATTTCGTTACCGGTCTTCCTAGGGTTTCTCAAGGTATTGATGCGATTTGGGTCATTGTTGATAGATTGACCAAGTCTGCTCATTTCTTACCGATACGAGAAACTTATACACTTGAACGTCTTGCTCGTATGTACATAAACGAGATTGTAAGACTGCATGGTATGCCAGTATCCATAGTTTCTGACCGAGACCCAAGATTCACTTCACGATTTTGGGTTAGTTTACAAAAAGCTATGGGCACGGAGTTACGATTTAGTTCAGCATATCATCCTCAGACGGACGGACAATCAGAGAGGACTATTCAAACTCTTGAAGATCTATTAAGACTCTGTGTCTTTGACTTCAAGGGAAGTTGGGACAAGTTCTTACCATTGGTGGAGTTTTCCTACAACAACAGTTATCAAGCAAGTATTGGCATGGCTCCATTCGAAGCATTGTATGGAAGAAAATGTCGTTCTCCAGTATGCTGGGATGAGGTGGATGAAGCAACGTTGTTGGGACCGGAGTTGGTACGTATGACTACAGAAAAGAATCAAACGATCCGACAACGTATAAAAACCTCACAAGATCAACAAAAGAGTTATGCTGATCTTCATCGAAAGGACGTGGAATTTGATGTAGGAGATCATGTGTTCTTACGTGTTGCTCCATGGAAAGGAGTTACGAGATTTGGAAAGAGAGAAAAGCTCAATCCTCGATTCATCGGTCCATTTTTAATCCTCGATCGAGTAGGAACTGTGGCTTATAGACTCGCTTTACCGCCAAGTATGTCTCGTGTTCATAACGTTTTTCATATATCCATGTTACGCAAATATGTGGAAGACCCGAACCACATTATTGAGTTAGAACCGGACGAAATAGCAGAAGATTTGACGTATGAAGAAGTTCCTGTTCAAATCTTGGATAAGAAGGAACATATTCTACGCTCCAAGGTTATACCTCAAGTCAAAGTTTTGTGGAGAAACCACGATGTTGAGGAAATGACTTGGGAGTTAGAATCTGAAATGAAATCAAGGTATCCTTACCTCTTCGACATATCAGGTACGTACCCTAATTTCGAGGGCAAAATTTCATAAGAAGGGGAGGTTGTAAGACTCCAACTTTTATAAATAAAGATGAATTTTCTATAAATATCATTTTTAAATATTATGGAGTTAATTTGATATAATGTTATAGTTGTGGGTAATATTTATAAATTTTGTAAAGTACGCAAGTTGTTATATAATATTCGATTGGTCGGGGAATATTGGTTTTAACAGGGAATATTCGTACAACGACACAATCATTGGTGGACCCCACAACGGAATTATTGTCGGATTGAGAAAACGACAAAAATATTTTATTAAAAATAACGGCGAAAATTTTACCATTGTTACTGTTGAACTACTCGGTAGTAAAAGTACAGTAATACGTGTGGTTGCATAGTAGCACACGATATTGATTATTAATGCTTATGTGAGAAGTCACTCAGTTTGATTCAATTATTGTCAGTTAGTAATATGAATTATTTAGCGATAATGACGTTTTGTTTTATTCGTATTATTAACGTAATAAAACAGAAACATCTTTTTATATAAAACAGAATACTTTATTAAAGTTATTCTATAAATAGAATATATTTTATTTTATTTTTCTTTAAATATGGACCGTCAGATTAAAGTAATCAATCTGGACCGTTCATGGATTAGTTACTATGCATTCTATTTTTCTATAAATAGCAGCTCATTCCTTCATTATTTCTTACGAATTCACTGAACTCTAGAGAGAGAAACTATAGAGAGAAACTATAGAGAGAGAGAAGAAGAGTATTCTGCTACTTAACTACTTCCTTATTTCAGCTCGTCTTTAAAACGGTAAGGGGTGTTATTCTTTCTTATTCATGAAGAGAACTGTTGTTATTCCATTTCTTATTATTCTGTTGGAATAACCTGTATACGTGGTCTACCCTATACTTGGTGACATTCTTCTATTATTCTGTTGCAACATCCTGTCTGTGTGTTTTACACCGGACCTGGTTCTGTCTTGTTATTATTCTGTTGGAACATTCTGTCTGTGTGTTTTACACCAGACCTGGTTCTATTATTTATTATTCCGTCGGAATATCCTATCTGTGCGTTTACGCCGGACCTGGTTCCATTATTTATTATTCTGTCGGAATATCCTGTCTGTGCGTTTACGCCGGACCTGGTTCTATTATTTATTATTCTGTTAGAATAACCTGTCTGTGCGGTCTATCGCATGCCGGGTTATTTCTTTTGTTATTCAATTCTTTATTATACTCAGTTAGTTAAGTTTTAACTTCTATACTCCATGAAATTAGTGGAATATCCTTGATAATTGCGTTTCATCCAGTGTCTTTTCATGAAAATATTATTCTAAACATTCTTGAATTTTACTCCACAAAGCAGTATCATGTTGACAATTTGGACGTTGTTAATTCTTGGATAAATTAATTCTTGAACTTGTTTTATTGAATTCTTATATCATTGTCATCATCCTCATGTTTATAAAATGTTGAAAGTCATATGTGGCCTGTAGTGCATAGATGGACTTGGTATGATTATGACCAGGGATTATTCGGTATAATCATGACCGTAATGTTACAAATGATGTGGTAAAAGTCCTCATTGGCCCGTAGTGCATTGATGGACAGTTGTTGACATGATCATGACCATTAATGAATATACGAATATCCTTGGCCGTAGTGCAGGGGTGATTCGATGATGTTGATTATTTTATTAAGCTGAGTCTCAGCGATCACAGTGTTGGAAAATCTTTTAAATCATAAAAGATAGTAGAGTTTATTTTCTACTTGACTCTTTTAATGGATTGCTTGTTCCGCTGCAGTTAAACTTGATGTCTATTATATTTTATCAGTTTAACATTGTTGAAGGCTAATGATAATTTATTCTGCATTATCTTAGTCATAATATTTCTTACTGGGCTAGTTGAGCTCACCCTTTCTTTCACTGTTCTCTTCAGGAAATGAGAACGTAGCTGGGGCAAGTCGGGGAACGGAGTGATGGTCCGAATGATAGTATTAGTTAGTAGTCCTCACTATTCTATGTAATAGTGTGTTAATAAATGTAATGAGGACTCCTTTTGAGTATGAATACTCTCTAGAAGATAATATTTGTATTCAAACTCACAGTTTATGTTTTGTCGTATTGTACACGACAGTTGTATTAGTAAGTTATATTTGTATTCTGTACTATGTATCTGACAACCCAAGATGGGGGATGTATACCTAATTTTGGGGGCGTCACACTCATGATCTTCACGACTTTTGGAATAAATAAGGATGTCATCAATAAAGACGACCACAAAGTGATCCAAATAGTCCTTGAATACCCGGTTCACCATATCCATGAAGGCAGCATGAGCATTAGTCAATCCAAAGGACATGACTAGGAATTCATAATGCCCGTACCGAGTTCTGAAGGCTGTCTTTGGAATATCCTCAGTTCTAACCTTCAGTTGATGATATCCAGAACGAAGATCGATCTTTGAAAAGAATTGTGCTCCTTGCAATTGGTCAAACAGGTCATCAATACGTGGCAATGGGTACCTATTTTTGATGGTGACATGATTCAACTCCCGATAATCAATACAAAGTCGCATACTTCCATCTTTTTTCTTCACGAATAGAACAGGAGTACCCCAAGGAGAAGTACTAGGACGAATAAAGCCAATGTCTAATAATTCCTGCAGTTGGATCTTTAACTCCTGAAGTTCAATAGGAACCATTCGATATGGGGCTTTGGAAATGAGTTTTGTACCGGGTTCAAGGTCGATACAAAATTTAATTTCACGCTCTGGGGGTAGGCCATGAAGTTCTTCAGGGAATACGTCAGGAAATTTATTAACAATAGAAATATCATTCAAAACTGACGTATTTTTGTTTAGATCCGTGACATGAGCTAAGAAAGCTTGACATCCATTTTTCAATAAACGAATAGCTTTATGGTTCGAGATGACAGCGATTGATTTTAATGATTTGGTTGCTTGAATTCGCATAATAAGTCGATTAGGAATATGAAAGCTAACAACCTTACGAAAATAATCAATTTTTGCATGATGAGTAGTTAACCAATCAATCCCTAGAATCACGTCAAATGCAAGTATTTTTAATGAAATAAGATCGACAGTTAATGTGTGGGTACCAACTTGAACCAAACAAGACTTATAAACCGTGGATGTAATGAAGGTTTCTCTCAATAGAGTTTCAACAGATAAGTCAAAGTCTAATTTCTCCGGAGTCAAATTTAATCGATGAGCGCAAGTAGGAGAAATAAAAGAATGGGTAGAATCGATATCAAATAAAGTATAGACTTCGTTAGAGTTTATGATAAGCTTATCCGTGATGACCTCATTCGGGTTCCTTGCTTTCTGGGAGTTCACAACAAACGCTCTCCCTTGCACAACCGGTTTTGACTTTTCTGGGACGGCCTTTGGTGCCTCCATCCTAGCTGAATTTGTCTTCGGTAAACGACAAAATCGGGCTAAATGACCTTCTCTTCCACAATTATAGCATGCTATGGACGGCATCGCGCAGTTTGGACTGATGTGCCCCTCCCCTCCGCATTTGAAACATATGATAGGTGGTCGTTCTCCTTCCTTAACAACGGGTGCTGGTGCTGACGTCTTTCCATCATTATTGAATCTCCTCTTCTTGAAATGACCATTCTTATTGTTTTGGCCCTGATTACCACTGAAGTGGTTACCATTTCGGGCCTGTTGATTCCCTCCACGCTTGTTGTCACTGCTTCGATGACTGCTCTCACTGATATTATCATTTTGCCGACTGCTTTCTTTTGGTTGCGTTGACTCGTTATCGCGCTCCACTAACCGAGCCCTATTCACAACATCTGAATACAAACACAGTTTATGAGAAATAAGATGTTGACGTATCTCAGGTTTCAAACCTCGCAAAAATATTCGCGTCATTCGCTCTTCATTATCCACCAAGTGGGACGCAAACCGGGACAACTCAGCAAATTTAGCCTCATACTGCGATACGGTCATATTATTCTGCTCTAATTTGATGAACTCCACCTCCTTCATGTGACGAACACTTTCAGAAAAGTATTTATCATTGAACAGCTCTTGGAACTTCTCCCAAGACATCTTCAGTGCGGCAGGTTGAGTACGCTTAATCGATTTCCCCCAGTAATCTGCCTCCCCTCGCAACATAAAGGCGGCAAAGGGAACCTTTTGCTCCTCAGAGCATCCCAAGACATCAAATATCTTGGTGATCTGCTTTATCCATGTTTTCGCTATAAGTGGTTTTGGCTCTTCCTTAAACTCCGGTGGTCCCAGCTCCTTGAACTGTTTAGCGGTGACCTTCCGAGAGTTTTCAGTGTTTCTACCTACATATCCCTAAGCTCTGATACCAACTGTGACGCCCCCAAAATTAGGTATACATCACCCATCTTGGGTCGTCAGATACATAGTACAGAATACAAATACAACTTAATAATACAACTGTCGTGTACAATACGACAAAACATAAACTGTGAGTTTGAATACAAATATTATCTTCTAAAGAGTATTCATACTCAAAAGGAGTCCTCATTACATTTATTAACACACCATTACATAGAATAGTGAGGACTACTAACTAATACTATCATTCGGACCATCACTCCGTACCCCGACTTGTCCCAGCTACGTTCTCATTTCCTGAAGAGAACAGTGAAAGAAAGGGTGAGCTCAACTAGCCCAGTAAGAAATATTATGACTAAGATAATGCAGAATAAATTATCATTAGCCTTCAACAATGTTAAACTGATAAAATATAATAGACATCAAGTTTAACTGCAGCGGAACAAGCAATCCATTAAAAGAGTCAAGTAGAAAATAAACTCTACTATCTTTTATGATTTAAAAGGTTTTTCAACACTGCGATCGCTGAGACTCAGCTTAATAAAATAATCCACATCATCGAATCACCCCTGCACTACGGCCAAGGATATTCGTGTATTCATTAATGGTCATGATCATGCCAACAACTGTCCATCAATGCACTACGGGCCAATGAGGACTTTTACCACATCATTTGTAACATTACGGTCATGATTATACCGAATAATCCCTGGTCATAATCATACCAAGTCCATCTATGCACTACATGCCACAGATGACTTTCAACATTTTATAAACATGAGGATGATGACAATGATATAAGAATTCAATAAAACAAGTTCAAGAATTAATTTATCCAAGAATTAACAACGTCCAAATTGTCAACATGATACTGCTTTGTGGAGTAAAATTCAAGAATGTTTAGAATAATATTTTCATGGAAAGACACTGGATGAAACGCAATTATCAAGGATATTCCACTAATTTCATGGAGTATAGAAGTTAAAACTTAACTAACTGAGTATAATAAAGAATTGAATAACAAAAGAAATAACCCGGCATGCGATAGACCGCACAGACAGGTTATTCCAACAGAATAATAAATAATGGAACCAGGTCCGGCGTAAACGCACAGACAGGATATTCCGACAGAATAATAAATAATGGAACCAGGTCCGGCGTAAACGCACAGACAGGATATTTCCACGGAATAATAAATAATAGAACCAGGTCTGGTATAAAACACACAGACAGAATGTTCCAACAGAATAATAACAAGACAGAACCAGATCCGGTGTAAAACACACAGACAGGATGTTGCAACAGAATAATAATAAAAACGGAACCAGGTCCGGTGTAAAACACACAGACATGATGTTCCAACAGAATAATATAAGAATGTCACCAAGTATAGGGTAGACCGCGTATACAGGTTATTCCCACAGAATAATAAGAAATGGAATAACAAAAGTTCTCTTCATGAATAAGAAAGAATAACACCCCTTACCGTTTTAAAGACGAGCTGAAATAAGGAAGTAGTTAAGTAGCAGAATACTCTTTTTCTCTCTCTCTATAGTTTCTCTCTATAGTTTCTCTCTCTAGAGTTCAGTGAATTCGTAAGAATTAATGAAGGAATGAACTGCTATTTATAGAAAAATAGAATGCATAGTAACTAACCATGAACGGTCCAGATTGATTACTTTAATCTGACGGTCCATATTTAAAGAAAAATAAAATATAATATATTCTATTTATAGAATAACTTTAATAAAGTATTCTGTTTTATATAAAAAGATGTTTCTGTTTTATTACGTTAATAATACGAATAAAACAAAACTTTATTATCGCTAAATAATTCATATTATTAACTGACAATAATTGAATCAAACTGAGTGACTTCTCACATAAGTATTAATAATCAATACCTTGTGCTACTATGCAACCACACGTGTTACTGTACTTTTACTACTGAGTAGTTCAACAGTATCAATTGTAAAACTTCCGCCGTTATTTTTAATAAAATATTTTTGTCGTTTTCTCAATCCGACAATAATTCCGTTGTGGGGTCCATCAATGATTGTGCCGTTGTACGAATACTCTGTTAAAACGAATATTCCCCGACCAATCGAATATTATATAACAACTTGCGTACTTTACAAAATTTATAAATATTACCTACAACTATAACATTATATCAAATTAACTCCATAATATTCAAAAATGATATTTATAGAAAATTCATCTTTATTTATAAAAGTTAGGGTCTTACACCACTTCCCTAAATCACTTCCCGAACCGGTTATAACCGGAATAACCGATTTATATGAACAGCTCTCTACCTATTAAGACAAGACATTTAAAAAAAATAAAATGACAACATGTATATTGGGTACTCCCTCCGTTCCTTAATATAAATCGTTTTAGAAAAATATTTTTGTTCTTTAATATAAGTCGTTTTAGAATTTCAAGTAAGCATTAATTGCTTAGTTTCCAATATTACTCCAAGTATTAAATATAACTTTAGTTCTTTCATTATTTTTTATCTAATAAATAACTATATCTTATTCCAATACAAAAATAATATAGACAATTAATATTATATAATCATTATAGTCGTGCATAACTTAAAACGAACTATATTAACTGAGGGAGTATTTCCTAGCGTGCGAAGGAAAGAGTAATAATGTATTTTTGCCCATTGCCAACTAAAAAAATCCAAATCACATTTGGCTATCATTCAACAAAGTTAAACTATTTTAAGGCTTTTAATTCGACAGGTCGAGCAATAACATCGCCACCGTTCTCACCCGTGTCGAGGATGATATCAAGTGGTTGTCGGTAAAGACGAGGCCGCACGTACGTGAAGCTCAATGGATCTCACTAATTTTTCTATGTGTTCTGACGGATGATTATAGGAGGGAAAACGATGAGAAGGGTGATGATTTGTTGAGTTGGATGGGATTTTGGAGAATTATAGTGGGTTTTCGGCGGAGGAGATTAACATTGGATGTAAATTGGGAAAGCTTCAAATGAAGTGTCGCCGGAGGAAATGGCAGCGGATGTAGGGAAAAAATTGTAAGTAGATGCAGCGGAATTCAGATGCGTATGAGACTGCTCTGGACTCGAGTGTGGCAAAGATGATTGCGTTTGGGTCGGGAAAAATGATTAGGGGGATTTTGTGGCGTGGAGGAGATGTTACTGTTGGTACGTTGAAATGATGGATGAGTTTTTTAGGAAGAGGATGTGGCCGGAGTCAGACTAATGTTCAAGAACTTTGAGAAGGATGAAAAGGTTTGAACTTATTTGGATTTTTTTTAATCAAATGCTTATTATTTACTAAACTTTTTTTTTTTGATAATTATTATTTACTATACTTTTACTTTGTAGATATAATGCTTTATTTATTTTTTTCAAACTATTTTATCCTGTTGAGAAGAAGGAATTACGAAAATACAGTATTACCCTTTTTTACATACAGTTGGGAGAACCTAAAATGCATGTCATCATTTTTATTTATTTTTTAAATGTATCTCAAATTATTTAATAAGTTGGCATAGGTTGAGGATCATATTAATACTTTCAATAATATGCATTGTTTTAACAAGTTTTTATTATCCGTCTTTTCATGAACCAACATGTTGATCGAAATCACTATATATTTAGGATTTTATTTTAATTTTAATTTTAATTTTTGTGAACACGTTGTAAAATAAAATAAATTTTAGTGGACTTGATTTATAAAATGAAAATATATTTATATATCAATAATAAAATAAATACATAAAAAATAAAGACTAATGATTTTTGACTTTTTTTATATTTTCATATATGTAAAATATTAATACTTTATAGGATATGCACTCGTGACAGAAATTAAAGACACGATTATTGTAATTAACAAAAAAAATACAATTAAAACCCATACGATTATTAACAAAATAAAAATACGATTAATAATTTATTGTTATATATCACGAGTCTGGTATGATGAATTAAGTGTATGATAAAAAATATCATTAATCTCGTTTGGTTAGGCTGTAAATTTTTAATTATCCTTCAAAAATTCACTAAACAAATCAATGGATAATTAATCTAAACATATTGTTAGGAATTTAGTATGTAATTGGAAGGTTAAGAAATATAAGCGCGTATAATTAAATGTTTATGCGTAAATTGTATTGATTCATTAATTTATTTTATTTTCAGTATTAAGTGGAGCATTGAATCTATATTTTCATATTAAGTGAGAAGAAATAATCTGGACAAAATTAGAAATTTCAAATTAATTCGTTAACTTATAGATTATTTCTTATATATATATATATATATATATATATATATATATATATATATATATATATATATATATATAGATACAAGGCATGCCTTTTATATATTTAAATAATATATATTTGCCGAAAATATATTACAAATTCTAAAATAATTCTCCATCTCTTCTAAAATTAGAGATATAATTTGATTTTTACCGTTAAATGATGACATATTAATCTTCAAAATTGGTAAAAACTCATATAAATTTACAATGAAATAATCTTTTTGATTTATAATTTTTACTATATATTATACAATTTGTATAACTAAAATTAAATGCATTCACATTAATTTAAAATTTTATATGTTATCGTTTGACCTTAAAAATCAAATTATCTCTCGCACCAATTAAATGAAACACGACTACTAAAAAAAATGAAGTAGCAAATATCATTTGGAAAAAAAATAAAATAAAAAAAAGTGAAACATATAAGTACTAAAAACATTCATAAGTAACAAATATCATTTGGACTGAAAAAATAAAATAAAAAAGAGTGTGAAACATATACTAAAAATAGGGTTCTTTACAAAAATATATAATAATTAGAAAGTAATTATATCATTGGTGTATCAACTAAATAATTACAAAAAGAGTATAATTAAGACCCATATTACAAAAATAGTACAATTCACATTAATAAGAAAACCTAAAATCAAGGAGAAATAACTGCCATAATTAATAATTCAAATTCAAATTCAATTATATGGGATCTAACAAAAACAAATTCAAATTCAAAATAATAATTCAAATTCAAATCTTCATCTCCCTCACATACATTTTGAAATAATAGTTAACAAATAAGTAAATAAATAAATAAAATATTTATACATGTAAATTGGGCTCTGTTTTAGTTTTTATTTTTTTAGTTCTATCTTCCCGCCGGCTTCTCTTTCGCTACACCGCCGTGAATTTCTGTTGTCCAAAACGCCAATAAGAAGAAGAAGAAGAAGAAGATTCGCCCTACAAAAAGTTTAAAAATAAATAGATGTAACTTTTACTGTTCTGAAATTTTTTATGACTATTTTGTTACTCACAAATACTAAAATGGTTACTTTTGTATGAATAGTTGGCTACCAACTGCATCACATTCAAATTAAATTGGTAACTTAATAAAATTGAATTGATTACATTGGTCTGAAGGTTTGGCTATCAACTGCACTATGAAAAAATTACAGGCGTGGATGTGAATTGGTTACCTTAATATTAAGGTTTGCTTATCTTAATCTGAAGGTTTGGTTACCAACTGCACTATGAAAAAATTAAAAGTGTGGAGGTTGATTGTGTTGGGCCATAATACTTTTCATACTGGGTCAGGCCGAATGGGCTTGTCCTTTGGGCTATGTCACTTTGGTCATGTTAGGTCAAATGAATTGGGCCCCGCTACTTGACTACACTATTGGGCTTAGTCATTGGATCGGCCCCTTACGTAAGGTGTTACTTATCCTATCTTTGACCGGTAATCATCACAAAAGGCAGCAGTTGACTGTTATGTCTGTCACCTTTCTGCATGACATTAATGAGGATGGGACTCCGATTGCCGGCGGGAGGTAACAGTGGTAGCAGGTAGGAAAATAAGCTGTACACTTTCGGCTGAGATGACCGGGGTGGAGAGGAGGTGTCAGGAGATAGTGGGTGGTACAGTAAACCGGGTCTTGGGAACGTATGGGGCAAGGATCACAAAAAGAAAAAGAGGTAACAAAACACTACACACAACATTATCATTTTTCACTCACACTCAGACACTAGTGAATATTTTCCTCCATTGTTAACATTGTGATCGCCTGTACTGACTCTCACGCCGGAGCTATCCCCCGACGGTCAGGCCGTCAAGCTTTTGGTGTTGACTTGTTGAACTGTGCAGGATCAGAGCGTCTTACGTGATTGGGACGTGGGAGAAGATCTTGGCGTTAACATTGGCGCTAGAAGGAGGGCTGAGTTCTAGTGTCCTGAATATTTTTCAATCACAAACCTTGTTCGTTTTACGTCGGTGTTCATGGGAAAGAGTAGGACACCTATACCTGAGGGGCAGTCGATGGCTGCCAGTGAATCAGTACCGCGAGTATCTGTGAAGGACCGTTTGGGACCTGCACTAAGTGTTCATGCCAGCACGGCGTCCAAACGATCGCATGGAGATTCTCGTCTGAGGGCTGGGAGCAAAGCCAAAAGAAGGCTAGTGTTTACCGCAGAGAAAGAGTCCGGTCATGGCCGGAAACGAGTAGAAGGCACCTCGCCTAGAACTCGATACCGGGACGACCAAGACGAAAAGACTGCCCGCTTGGCTAAGATGACAGACGAAGCTGATAGGGCCATGGAGGCATTGGTGAAGTAACGGCAGGATATAGCTGAGCAGATGTCTCGAATGACAGAGTTAAGGGACGAAGCGTCCAGTTATGTCCAATCTGAAGAACGTGGGCATCGGAGTGGGAAAGAACCTGTCCATTCTGGGCGTGAGTCTCGGGGTCAACTTCGAGAAAGGAGAAAGTCCAGAAGCCCTACTTCTCAAAGATCAAAGAGTGCACATCACCCTGTCGGTTCTAGGGAGCAGGGTCAAAGCGAACGGAGAGGTCGATCCAGAAAACGTACTCCGGAGAATACTAAGGGGGCGCTCATTGTTGCGCATTCCCACCACGGCAGCCGGGTACTGAGACGAAGCAGATCTAGAGGCCGTACACCCGAAAGTCCACCGAGGGCACTCCGCTCTGTGGACCATCATCGTCATAAAAGTCCCTCGAAAGTTGGGGGTTCTATTGTAAGGAACCGGTCCACTCAGAAGAGGGAGGGGTCACCGGAAAAAGAAGCATCGTCCCAACCCGAGGGCGTGGAGTATCTGGTAAAAGAGGTGAAGGAGCTTCGGAGGCAGCTCGCCGAGGTACAGAAGGTGAAAGATACTTCGGGAAAGAAGGCATCCCCTTTTTTCGCGGAGATTCTGAGAGAGAAAGCTGACCCCACCAAGAGGTTGCCTCACATTAAAAGTTATGACGGATCGGGGGATCCTTATGACCATAGCCAGGCGTTCGACCGACTGATGTATTATTACGACTTTAGCGATGCTGCTAAGTGTCATACTTTTGTCACGACACTCCGAAAGGATGCCAGGCAATGGATGAGAACTTTGCCCTCGGATTCGATTTCATCTTGGGCGGATATGTGCAGTAAGTTCCACGCTCGCTTCGGGAGCAACAGAAGAAGAGGGAAACCAACGGGCTCACTGGCTCAGGTTCGGCAGTTCTCGAATGAGTCTTTGGGGCAGTATGTGAAGCGATTCCGTGAAGCAGTCGGCCAAGTGACAGACCTGAACGATCTACAAGTCGTGGTACTGTTTCAAAATGGTTTAGATCTGGTCAAATCGGAAAAGTTGGTGAAAAAGTTGATGTTTCACCACCCGAAGAGTCTCGCCGAAGCCTTCGACAAAGCAGAAGGCTATATTGTGGTAGAGGAGGCCATGAATAGCCTCAAGCGCCCCTCTTCGGATCGGCTTAAGGAGACAGATCGGGACAGAACAGAGGGAGACCAGAGTAAGAATGACGGAAACAAAGGTCGTCATGACGGTCGATCAAAGAAATACAACAATAATTGGAGACAGAGTGGAGAACGCTCGTCCACTCCCGCTCAAAGGGTAAACAGGACATATACAGCACTCAATGCCGACAGGGCTGTTATCTTGGAGCAGATCAAGAATCAACCTATTTTCGAGCCACCTCGAGATAACTTTAAGCCCGGGAAAGGGAATTCTCGTAAGTATTGTGACTATCATCAAGCCTTGGGTCACGATACGAACGACTGTGCTAGTCTGAAGGATTTTATTGAGAGGAAGGTTCAAGACGGGGCTTTAGTTCACTATGTGGCCGCCCGAACGAACCAGCAACAGAATAGAGGACCCGTTCAGGCAGCCCAACCAGTTCAGCAAGTGTTCCCCGCTCCTGAACTGCCCGCAAGGCAAGTAATAGATGTTATCACTGGGGGTACTTCGGGCAAGCTTGTTGGGAGGAAGCGCCGAAGCTATCTGGATTCGGTCATGACAGTGGCGGGTACCCTCCCGAAGACTGACAGACCATTCCCGGGTACGGTAATTTCCTTTACAGTTGAGGATTACCCTTCGGAAACGATCGAACCGCACGAGGGATCATTGGTCGTGATAGCACAAGTGGGTTCGGTGGATATGAAGCGTATGATGATCGACAACGGGTCTTCTGTGGATATCCTGTATGCTCATGCTTATCAGAGGATGCATCTTGATGGGCAGAAGATGGAGATCGGACAGGAGGCCCCTTTATACGGCTTCAGCAACGATCCGGTCAAAGTGGCAGGAACCATTGAACTGCCGGTTATCTTCGGAACGGCCCCCAACAGGTAGAAATTATTTGCAAGTTTTATGTTGTGCATGTCGATTCCGCTTATAATGCTATTTTGGGGAGGCTCACTTTAACTGCTTTGCAAGTTGTAACCTCTATCCCTCATTTCAAAATCAAATTTCCTACGGCTCATGGGGTTGGGGAAGTAAAAGGAGATCTGGATCTGGCCAGAAGATGTTATAGAAATGCCGTGATCACTTCGGGAGTAGGGCTGTCGAAGCAAAAACAGACCATGGCAATAGAGATCGAACCCTTCACGGAAAGCAGCTCAGAACCGTTGGTCATGCCAGCCGAAGAAACAGAGGAGATAGAGCTCATCCCGGGAAAGGCTAGCAAGACGGTGAAAATAGGTTCGGGTCTACCAGAACCTCTCAGAATGAACCTCATTGAACTCCTGCAGTGCTATGCTGACATCTTCGCCTGGGAGCCTCAAGATATGTCGGGAGTGAGTAGGGATATTGCGGAGCATCGGTTAGAAGTGGATCCGTCGAAGAAGCCAGTTCGGCAAAAGAGGAGGATCTTTGCGCCTGAGCACCAGAGAATCATCGATGAAGAAATTGCGAAGCTGCTAGCTGCTGACTTCATCTTCGAGATCGATTATCCACAGTGGATGGCGAATATGGTGCTGGTCTAGAAGTAGAACGGGAAATGGCGGGTCTGCATCGACTATACAGACCTGAATAAAGCTTGTCCGAAGGATTTCTATCCATTACCCCACATTGACCAGCTCATCGATGCAACTTCGAGGTATGCCTTGTTGAGCTTCATGGATGCATTCTCTGGCTATCATCAAATCTCCATGTGTAAAGAGGATATACCGAAGACGGCGTTCATTACGCATCGTTCGGTATATGCCTACAAGAAAATGACCTTCGGCCTCATCAATGCCGGGGCCACTTACCAGAGGATGATGAACTATGTCTTCAGGCGTCAGTTGGGCAAGAATATGGAAGTATATGTGGATGACATGATTGTTAAGAGCATTTTGGTGCACAAACATCTGGATGACCTGGAGGAATACTTTCAGACAGTCCGTCACCACAAATTGAGGCTGAATCCTGCCAAGTGCACCTTCGGATTAGGGGCTGGCAAGTTTCTGGGTTATCTGGTCAGCCAGAGGGGAATTGAAGCTAATCCAGAGAAGATTCAAGAGATCCTGGACATGAAGACTCCTCAGTCGTTCAAAGACGTTCAGCGTCTGACTGGAAGGATTGCAGCTTTGAGGAGATTTATGTCCAAATCGGCAGAAAGGTGTTTGCCATTTTTTGACACGTTGAAAGGGCCGAAGAATGCCAAGACGTTCCAATGGACTTCGGAATGCGAAGACGCCTTTCAGAGCATCAAGTCCTACTTATCTTCGGCGCCTTTGTTGGTGAAGCCCGCTCCTGCTGAGCCTTTGTATTTGTACTTAGCAGCTAGTTCGTTGGCAGTAGGAGCAGTTTTGGTGCGAGAAGTTGGGGGTAAGCAGCACCCGGTTTATTATGTAAGCCATGTCCTTCGGGATGCCGAAACAAGGTACCCAAATATTGAAAAGTTTGCTTTTGCTTTAATAACTGCTAGTCGGAAGCTTAGGCAATACTTCCAGGGTAGGTTGGTAATAGTCTACACAGATCAGCCTTTGAAGAAAATTATGGGCAAACCTGAGGTATCGGGGAGATTAGCTGCATGGACGATGGAGTTATCTCAGTTCTTCGTTGAATATCATCCCCGAACTGCCATCAAGGGGCAGGCCTTGGCTGATTTTGTGGTCGAGTGTTCGTTTTCTGAAGCTGATGAAGCTGTGGCAGAAGCTGGAGGATCTAACAGCATAGTGGCGGTTCTTCAGCAGGAGCAGAGTTCGTGGACACTGTATGCAGATGGGTCTTCTACCGCGGACGTCAGCGGAGCAAGGATTATTCTGACCAGCCCGGAGGGATTCAAGGTGCAGCAGGCCATCAGATTTCAGTTTAAAGCGACGAACAATGAAGCAGAGTACGAGGCAGTGTTGGCGGGTTTGCGACTAGCTAAGAGTCTCGAAGTGCAAAGAATAATTATCTTTAGCGACTCTCAGTTAGTCGTTAAACAAGTCTCCGGGGAATACGAAGCTCGAGGTCACAGAATGATCAAGTATTTGGCGGAAATGAAAGAACGGCTTCAGTATTTCCAGTTCTACGAATTTCAAGGGGTCGAACGTAATGACAATTTCATTGCCGATGCACTCTCCAAATTAGCCACTACGGATGTTAACATTTTTGATGGGTCGGTTTACTTGGAAATTTTGCAACATCCTAGTGTTAATCATGAATTGGTAATGTGCGTTGACCGAACTAACTGTTGGTTGACTCCATATCTGGAGTATCTGGCAGATGGCGTTCTACTTTCGGATCAGATGCTGGCCAAGAAAATCAAGTACAAGAGTGCTAATTTTGTTCTGATAGATGGGGATCTGTTTCGAAGGGCTTTCTCGTCTCCACTGTTAAAGTGTTTGACTCCGTTCGAAGCTGATTATGCTCTTCGGGAAGTTCACGAGGGCATCTGCGGCGACCATATGGCTGCTAAGTCATTAGCCTACAAAGTACTTCGTCAGGGATACTACTGGCCTACCATCTTCAAGGAAGCGACTGAATACGTCAAGAAGTGCGAGAAGTGTCAGTTCAACAGTCCGATCCCACATCAGCCACCAGAAGAGTTATACTCGATCTTATCTCCCATACCCTTCGCTGTCTGGGGGGTTAATATACTAGGTCCGCTACCGAAAGCAAAAGGTCAGGTCAGCTTTGTTATAGTTGCCATCAACTACATGACCAAGTGGGTAGAAGCAAAGCCGCTCAGGTTAATAACGGAACAGGAATGCTTAAAGTTCATCAAGGAGTCGGTAGTATTTCGGTTCGGAATTCCTAATGTGGTGATTTCAGACAATGGACGTCAGTTCGTAGGAGCAAAATTCGAAGCATTTTTGAAAGAACTGGGGGTCCAATATAGAAAGACTTCGGTAGCTCATCCTCAGTCTAATGGACAAGTCGAAGTGACCAACAGAACGCTGCTGAATTTTATCAAGCGCAGATTAGACGAAGCTAAAGGAAGATGGCCAGAAGAGCTGCTCAGCGTATTATGGGCCTATCGGACCACTCTGAGGACCACAACGGGGGATTCACCCTTCAGACTGGCCTATGGTACTGATGCCTTAGTCCCAATTGAAATTGGATCTCCAAGTCTTCGAGTTGGCCAGTTCAGAGAAATATACAACGATGAAGGGCTGAAAGCCAACCTTGATTTACTTGAAGAAGTCAGGGAAACAGCCTTGGTCAAACTAGCCGCCTATCAGCGAAGAGTAGCTAAGCATTATAACAAGGGGGTAAAGCTTCGCAGGTTCGAAGTAGGGGATTTCGTTCTCAGAGAAGTCGAAACATCTACGCCTCAGAATTTGGGAAAGCTGATGCCGAATTGGGAAGGGCCATATGAAGTCATAGAAGTACCGAAGCCGGGGACTTATCGGTTGAGGGCTCTGGACGGATCAGAGATCAAGAATACTTGGCATGCAGGCAGGCTTCGAAAGTATTTTCAGTAGCTACATTGTCAGTACACCGGAAGTCTGTAAATGGTTTCAAGTCATCATCAATAAAAATTCCCTTTTTCTCAAACAAGTCTTGTCTTCGTTGCTGTTAATGTCATCAAAGTAAGGAGGTTCGGGTGGACTCGCTGACCATTCGATGGTAGCCTCATCGGCAGGAGGTCCTTATGAGCTTGTCAGGCCCTTCGTGGTAAGCAAGTGTCATCCTTAAGACGTTGTCAGGCCCTTCGTGGTAGGTAATTGTCGATCCTTAGACCTTGTTAGGCCCTTCGTGGTAGGCAAGTGTCATCGGTGTAAGGAGGTTCGGGTGGACTCGCTGACCATTCGATGGTAGCCTCATCGGCAGGTGGTCCTCATGACTTTGTCAGGCCCTTCGTGGTAGACAAACGTCATTGGTGTAAGGAGGTTCGGGTGGACTCGCTGACCATTCGATGGTAGCCTCATCGGCAGGTGGTCCTCATGACTTTGTCAGGCCCTTCGTGGTAGGCAAACGTCATTGGTGTAAGGAGGTTCGGGTGGACTCGCTGACCATTCGATGGTAGCCTCATCGACAGGTGATCCTCATGACTTTGTCAGGCCCTTCGTGGTAGGCAAACGTCATTGGCGTAAGGAGGTTCGGGTGGACTCGCTGACCATTCGATGGTAGCCTCATCGGCAGGTGGTCCTAAAGACCTTGTCAGGCTCTTCGTGGTAGGCAAGTGTCATCCTTAAGACGTTGTCAGGCCCTGCGTGGTAGGCAATTGTCGACCTTCAGACCTTGTCAAGCCCTTCGTGTCGACCTTCAGACCTTGCCAGGCCCTTCGTGGTAGGCAAGTGTCATCATTCAGACTTTGTCAGGCCCCTCACGACATCTACCTCACACTTTGGTAACGAATAAGTATTCCTTTACTTTATTGCCTAAATTTTTCTAAGTGTTGAGTTCGGAAGGCCACATTCTTTAACTTCATCTTATCTGTTATACGACTTGCCTAGTTGTTAATTAACAGTTTAAGTTAAGTTCGCGAAGGAGCTTGTACATTTTTTAGGATTGGATCGATATTGAAGTGTTGATAAACAGTAAATACACCGAAGTAATAAGGAATAATGTTGATATTTTATTTACATAATGCTGTTTACAAAACGATAGAAACTTTTACAGAAATCCTACAGCTAAGGGAAAAGAGAATCATCTTCAGGGATCAGCTTCGTCTTCCGAAGAGTCCAGAATGGTCGGGTCAACCTTGGCAGCGACAAGTCTTGCCTTGTCTTTGCTTCGGCATTCGTTGTATCCATCCGAGAACATCCGGACGATCTCCTCGTTCAACTCAGCTGATCTCCGGTATTCTTGTTGAACTTCTCTCTGAAGATCTCCGGTTAGAGGAGGACCCAAATCTCTCAAGCCCGAAGTTCACGGAGCTCCTCTTCGAGTTTTGCCCGCTCCTTCAGATGTCTCAAATCCCTGGCTTCAAGATCATGTACTTGTACCGCCAGGCTCTTATTGGTCTTCACCATCGTTTCGTTCTTCCCAACAAGGACCTCGTTTCAACGAACCAGGTCTATGTTCGTAGTAACGGTCAGTTGGTGGGTGGCCTCGGCTGTCTCCAGTTTCTCTTTTAAGTTATTTACATCTTTCTGGAGGCATTCATTATTAAAGAGAGTGGTACCGTGGGCCCTTCTCTCTCTCTCCAGAGCCGACGCCAGATTAGCCTTCTCTCGCCTGGCTGCATCTTCTTCGGCTTCGGACTCTTTGTATCGGGGAAGAAGCCTCCCGAAGATAGCATTGGCCTACAGACATTCAAAGATAACCGGTAAATTATTAGAAGAAACAAATAATTTCCAAATATTTCAAATCGAACAAACTCACCTTAGCCTGGTAACTCATGCCTTCTTCGATCAAATCCCTAATTGAGCTGTTCCCGAACCGATGGTCATCAGTCTCCCGGACAAAGGATTCGAACAGCTGGAAAGGGAAGTTGGCATTAAACTCCGGCCATATGGTAGGAGAGGATGCGGCTTCTCGCCTGAAGGCGGAAGGAGAAGATCTTGCCGAAGAGGGCATTGATGGTTCGGGGGGCGGTGGTGGTTGATCTTCGGAAGGTTGTTTCCTTTTACGAGATAGAAGTGGAGACTCGGTTGGGATTTCGAGCTCGTCTTCGAAAACGTGAATCTCCACAGGAATAATGGTAGGAGGATCAACTGCAGCAGGAGGAACCCGAAGCTCATCGGCGGACAGAGGAGTCACTTTGGTCTTCCTCTTTTTAATCCGAAGAGCTTGCATTCGCTCGTTCGCAGGCATGTCAATCAAACTCGCTGCAGAAGCTGATTGAGATCCTTGAGGATTTGACCGGACTTTCCGAATAGCCCTTTTCTTTCTTCGAGGTTGGCTAGGTTCCTCTTCAGCGACGAAGCGTGCCGATTGATCCTCGATGATTTGATCTTCGGAGGCCGAAGGTTCTTTTGGGGGGACTTCGGCGGAAGGTGATGAAGGCTTACCAGAGAGGTACCTATCCAGATCCTTCCGATCGATCGAAGTCGGTTTGATGAGAGACAATTTGTGATCATACAACCATGCCTCCACTCCTTCAGAGGTATCTTCTCTATGATGCGTGTCATTTCTCTTATACGTTCCTCGGATATATCTCCGAAGTCTGCAGAGACGCGATCAGAAGTGGTCCAGTCCGGGACAGAGGAGATTTCAGGCCCGTTGACGAAGAACCATTTATTATGCCATCCTCGGCTGCTCGAAGGAGTGTCCATTAGAGACCGCTTCTCGATTCTGGCATTGGGCTTAGGGGCTATCTTACTTAGCACCTTGAAGCCTTTTTCCCGAGATTTCCTTACCGAGAAGAGGGTAAAGAAGGAATCCACAGCAAGAGGAACTCCTATCTCGTAGCAGAAGGCTATGTAAGCCAGTATATGGATATACGAGTTCGGCACCAATTGGGCGAACCCCACTCCAACAAACCCTAGGAGGGTGATCAGGAAGGCGTGAAGGGGAAACCTCACCCCCTTCTCCAGAAATGTTGCCGGGACGGCGATCCAACCGTCGGGACGCTGGTACATCCTTTCGTGGGAGGCTGCTATCCTCACCCTGTGGGTATCTGGTATTTGATAGCGAGCCCGAATGTTGCAGAGCTCAGCCTCAGTAACAGTGGAGGGGGTGTTGGCGTGAGAAAAATCTTCCTCATTCTTGAAAAATTCGGAGGGATTGGGAAGTGATTCCAGAGGCGGAGCTTCCTTACTCGGAGCACCGATTTGGGGGTTTGAGCTCGGAACCTCTTTGTCAGGGTTTGAATGGGGGGTCACGGTGGAGATGGGGGCTACACGAAGTGGAGAACTCATATCAGGGTTTTGAGACGCCATTGTTGAGAATCTGTAGGGAAAACGAAGAAATTTGAGAAAGGAAATACAGTAAGCTGTTGTAAATTCAAAATAGCAAGGAACCATCCAAGGTGAATGGGTGGTAGCTCTTATAGTAGCGGTCTTTTCAAATTTTGTACGAGAACCGAGGGCGGCGCATTAATTGGAGGTAATGATGTGGGAGAGGAAGGGGTAACGTCCGATTTTGGTTTTAATGGGTTATCCATGGTGGGCCGGCGCTTGTTGGATCCCTTTTCACCATGGACTCACACTATTTACAGTCTTCCATTAAACGTCCTGTTTAATAAAAGACTGGGGGGCAATGTTGGGCCATAATACTTTTCATATTGGGCCAGGCCAAGTGGGCTTGTCCTTTGGGCTATGTCAATTTGGTCATGTTAGGTCGAATGAATTGGGTCCCGCTACTTGACTACACTATTAGGCTTAGTCATTGGATCGGCCCCTTACGTAAGGTGTTACTTATCCTATCTTTGACCGGTAATCATCACAAAAGGCAGCAGTTGACTGTTATGTCTGCCACCTTTCTGCATGGCATTAATGAGGATGGGACTCCGATTGCCGGCGGGAGGTAACAGTGGTAGTAGGTAGGAAAATAAGCTGTACACTTTCGGCTGAGATGACCGGGGTGGAGAGGAGGTGTCAGGAGATAGTGGGTGGCACAGTAAACCGGGTCTCGGGAACGTATGGGGCAAGGATCACAAAAAGAAAAAGAGGTAACAAAATACTACACACAACATTATCATTTTTCACTCACACTCAGACACTAGTGAATATTTTCCTCCATTGTTAACCTTGTGATCGCCTGTACTGACTCTCACGCCGGAGCTATCTCCCGATGGTCAGGCCGTCAAGCTTTTAGTGTTGACTTGTTGAACTGTACAGGATCAGAGCGTCTTACGTGATTAGGACGTGGGAGAAGATCTTGGCGTTAACAGATTGATTACCTGACAATTTGGTTACCTTGATATAAAGGTTTGGTTACCAAATGCACTATTCATTCTCTATACTTTGAGGCAAAACCGACTGCATTTTGGGCAACTGGCTGCCCATGTGCTCTTACACAACATGCTGCATATGCGTCGCAGAGTCGGAAAATTTCACACTGCAACGGTAGCACACCCAAAACTTTCACCCTTTATTAGCTATAGCGAATGATAAAGCTTC
This sequence comes from Panax notoginseng, assembly GCA_016801055.1. NCBI lineage: Eukaryota > Viridiplantae > Streptophyta > Magnoliopsida > Apiales > Araliaceae > Panax > Panax notoginseng. Next base: position 21,629,718 of record CM029013.1, on the reverse strand, counting down.
TAAAACGACTTCAAATACCTGTACTTCAAAACGACTTCTGCATATGCGTCGCAGAGTCGGAAATTCTTACTTTAAGCAAGTCCTTCATCTCCAAAGTCATGGAATTCCAATAAGATCGAACCGAGTCCTTCCTTTCAGCAGAAGATGCATTTTTTCTCACATTCTTCATCCACTCACCTGCTCTCTGACTAGACCCTGATGATGAAGATGCGTATTGGTTGCCTTCTTAATCTCGTTGGGCTTCTGTGCTTGAACCAACCTCACCTCCATTGATTAAGATGAGAGAAGGAGAGATATTAATTACTTAATTTAATAAGCTATTCGAATTCTAATTGTATACTAATTCACTAATTATGTAAATAAAATTTTAAATACATTAATTGTGTAAATATTTTATTAGTGTACTATTGTTGTAATAATTTTTAAAAATGTAATAGAAAATATAATTGTATCCTAAAAGTATTCATAAGTCACAAATATCATTTGGCTGATCTAAAATAAAATAAGAAAGAGTGTTTATCATATACTAAAACTATTCCCCCGGCCCAAAAAAGAAAAAATGAACTGAAAGGCATATGGTCCCAATTCAAGTGATAGGTTTTAGTTTCTAATGTATTTTAATAAGAAATTTAATATATTTTAAAAAACGTGATACACTTATTTCGTTCTATATTATAAAATAATTATTAACATTTGATGGATATTTTGAAATATTTTTTAAATTAAGATAATTAATTGAAAATTACGAAACAAATTTTTTTATAATGAGTAATATTTTTTAAATAATTTACAGTATTCATCATTATATTAACTTAAAATTTAATTTTTAAAACTATATAAATATATAGCTTCAAAATGTTTTTATTTCACAAATTCAACATGATGATATTATATTTTGGAATTGAGGACGTATTTATCTTTATATACTAGTTTTAATTATGTTAGAAATATATTAAAAGAACATATTTATATATTTTGAGTCTTTGACTAGGGTTACAAATTACAATGTCTCAAAATATATTTAAATTAAAGGGTTAATTACATATTATAGTACATTTTTAAAAGTAATTACAAAAATCATACATTCATAAAATAATTACAAAAATATGACGTTTCATCGTATATATTTACAATACTAATACAATTAAAAGTCCTTAATTTAAGGGATTAATATTAATGGGGCAAATGTCTGTTTTTTAAAACGCGTGATAACCGCCATCTATTATCTGTGCAGGACTCTTCCGCCCTAACTACTTCCCTCTCTCCGCTCAAAACCACTCATCGTCTTTCTCTTCTGCCGCCGCAACACCACAGAGCATCGATAAGAGTGGTGACATATGATTGTTGCCACGGATCCTTAGAAAGCTGTTATTCTTTTTCACTAATAATTGAGCAATTTTTGTTTTGTTATATGGTAGATCTACAAAGTTTCTACAATTGATGTTGAAGCTCTGAAATCTCCATTGATGGGACTATTTGAAAAGCGTCTTGCCAGAAAGTTCTTTATCTATGTCCAGGACTATGAGGAAGATGATCCCAAATCTCATGAAGTACTGGATTTGAACAAAATAACAGCACGTGATCTTATTACGTACGTCTCCAGTCTTTTGCTATTAAATTGTCTGCCCAAAGGAACATGCAAAGGCTGTATCTTCGTGTGAAGTTGAAAGTTTTCTCCACTTTTGTCGCTCCTAACTAAACTGGTTTTGGTGTACATGTTGTTTATGTATCGGTTATCATTAAAACATATTTTGGTTACTATTATATAAATATTTGGTTACTTCTTTAGTATGTTTTTGGTTACTGTTAGTTTCTGATTTGGATTCTATTTTTGTTTCATTGAGTTGGGATTTTGGTTACTATTTTTTGTTGTTTTGGTTACCATGTACTTGCTTAGTATATATGGGTTGACTAAACCGTGTTTGGTCTATATGTTGTTAATGTATTGGTTACCATTAATATATGTTTTGGTTACTAACATATAACTGTTTGGTTACTTCATTAGTATATTTTTTGTTACTGTTGGCTTATGATCTGGATACCATTCTTTTTTTCTCAATTAAAATTCTGGTTATTTTTATATGTTGTTTTGGTTCCAATATATTTACTTAGTATACATTGGTTGACTAAACTGGGTTTGGTATACATGTTGTTTACGTGTTGGTTACCATTAAAACATGATTTGGTTACTATTATATAACTGTTTGGTTACTATCATATAATTCATTGGTTACTATTATGCTCTTCTAGAAAATTCATTGGAAAGGTTATGGTTAAATGTACATGTGAGAGTATACATGGGTTGCCTAAACTTGGTTAGATATACAAGTTGTTTCTGTTTCGGTTACCATTAAAACATGTTCTGGTTACTTTCATATAACTATTTGGTTACTTCATTAGTATATTTTTTGTTACTGTTGGCTTATGGTTTGGCTACTATTATTGTGTCCTCAATGTGGAATTTTAGATACTTTTATTTTTTATTCTGGTTAATATGTAATTGTTTAGTATTCATGAATTGCCTAAACTGGGTTTTATTATATGATATTTATGTTTTGGTCACCATTAATATATGTTTTGGTTAGTAACATATAACTGTTTGGTTACTTCATTAGTATATTTTTTGTTACTGTTAACTTATGATTTGGATACCATTCTTTTTTCCTCAATTGAGATTTTGGTTACTTTTATATGTTGTTTTGGTTACAATGTATTTGTTTGGTAAACTGTTTATGATATAAATAATATTTATATCTGGTTACTAATGACTGTGTAAATCTGATTTTTTTTATTTGCAGTTATGGAATCTTTACTATGAGGAATACAATAGAAAATTCATTGGAATATATATTGGTGTGACATGGAAGTCCCCGATATTATTACCAAGAAATTGAACCCAAGACAGTTGAAGAAGTTTAAGACATCATTAGTTTGTGGATGTATTATTTTTGTAAATAATAAATCCAAGTCATAATAAATCATGTATTTGCTTAGTATACATTGATGTATTATTTTTGTAAATTCCTTCAAATATATTCTACAAGGTTTATGTTGTTCTATTTCTACTTCCATTTCCACAAACACATCTTACATGTTCTGGTTACTTTCATATAATTATTTGGTTACTTTTTTATTATGTTTTGGTTACTGTTACCTTATGGTTTGGCTACTATTATTGTGTCCTCAATGTGGAATTTCAGATACTTTCATTTTTTTTATTCTGGTTAATATGTAATTGTTTAGTATACATGGATTGCCTAAACTGGGTTTCATTACATGATGTTTCTGTTTCGGTTACCATTAAAACCTGTTTTGGTTACTATCATATAATTATATGTTTACTGTTTTATTATGTTACATTATGGTTACTGTTATTAGTAACCAGATAATTACAAGCTTGTATCAGGACAAACATCAATTGTTAAATGTACATGTGTGAGTGTCCTATTTATCTACAAACTTGTTAGTAACCAGATAATTATCATAAATAGTTACAAGCTTGTTAGTAACCAGATAATTACAAGCTTGTATCAAGACTGTTATAAGCTTGTAACAAGACTGTTATAAAGTTTGTATATGTTTACTTTATATTGATAAGTCATGATGGAGTCAAAAATTAAAATATTAATCAACATCAATTTTGGTTACTGTACACCATCAAAAATGTTACCAACCATGTGGTTAATGGTTACTAACAGTAAACAATTATATATTCCTGTAAACAATTAAATTTATTGTATTGGTTACTGTCAGTCTCCATTGTCTAACAACTGAATAAACATTATAAAGTAACCAAATCAATATTAGACAGTAACCAAATTACATAACCTTAGTAACCAGAAAATAAACCAAATTTTTACATGCAAATTTGAAGGCCTAAATGATGGAATTTGGCCAAAAAATCATGCAGTTCACCAGCAAAGCTAGTGATTTTTGATCGTTGACCCGCTTCCAATGAAATTAGGCTCCGAAAATACCAAAATCTGACACTCCAAACTTGACAAAATTTATCAAATTCTCACTGGATCAAATCTTTACATAAACTGACACGCCTACTCTTCAACCGCATCAGTTTGTTACCACCTAAAGAATAACAGTTGTACGACGTTAAGCAATGTAGTCAATAAGGAATCATTAATATAAAACAAACCAGTATAAAACACATTAATATTATTCAATAATCATAACAACGTTATACAGTAACCAAATTTAGATTAGACAGTAACCAACATTTGTTTATTTAGTAACCAGAACATAAACACATTTTCATTGCATTTTATAGTAAAAAACAACCAGTATAATTTATTCGTTACCAACTGAAGGCAGACTTTTATAAGAATGTAACCAATTTGACTAACAAGTAACCATTAATACAAAAAAAATAAGTAGAAGTGTACATTAATATGCTTCAGCAACCAATAATACAGTAACCAAATTAATCACTGCAGTAATTAAGTTTACATTAGTCAGTAACCAAGTCAGCATGAGTCATTAAATAATATTTTTACACAGCAACCAAGTCAGCATTATAATTTTATATAGTAACCAAATCAGAATTAGTCAATAACCATTATAGTGTTACACAGTAAGCAAGTCAGCATTAGTCAGTAACCAATATAATATTACATAGTAACCAATTCAGCAATAGTTAGTAACCAAGTCAGCAATAGTTAGTAACCAAGTCAGTATTAATTAGTAATATTATGTAGTAACCAATTCAGCATTAATCAGTAACCAAGTCAGCATTAATTAGCAATATTATGCAGTAACCAAGACAACATTAGACAGTATAATGTTACACAGTAACCAATACAAAATAATCAGTAACCAAGCCAACATTAGACAGTAACCAATTTATATAACCTTAGTAACCATAATATAAAACATGTTTTTAAATACATTTTGCAAGCACAACATTCAGCATTCAAACTTTGTGACAATTTTAAGTTCGAAAAACTTAAGAAAGGTAATCAATTTAGTAATTCGTAATAACCATAGGTATATATATGCTTATAAATTTTAAACTCACATACCACAATATTTGTATCGAAGCTGATGTTGATTTTGTATTCAACAATCACTGCAGTAATGTGTTTGGTTACTTAACTTGAAGGTGTTGTTGATTTTGTATGCTATTTTCGATCTTACAGATTCATCGCGACAACAGGTTTCTTCTTCTCTGATTGCGAGTTGCGTCGCGACAAGATGCTTCGTCTTCTTTTGTGTCGCGACAGAAGATTTTCTCTTCTCCGATTGATTTGGCGTTGATCTGTTACTGAGGTATTATATGTCGTCTTCTCCGATCGATTTGTTGTTGCTCTGTTTTTTCTAATCTTCAAGTTGCCTTTTCTTTATTAGCGTGAATATAGGATCGGTCAGTTGAAAATATGAAACTCGGTAACTGACGTGTAGGAACTTAATGACGTGCAAATGTAATATTGAGTTGTTTTATTTTTGTAATTATGTTGTGTGTGTTTTATTTTTGTAATTATTTTCTAATTATTGTATATTAGTGTTAAGGACCCTAAATTAAATGCAAAATTACATTAGAAAAAAAACGTGAAAACCGAAAACCGAAAACCTACTTGGGCTTATGATCCAGATAGACAGACGGACTCATTAGAATTTGGCTTGGAAGGCTAAAAAAGAGGCCCAGTACATCAAAACAAATAAATGTTTGTACAATTTTATCCATCGCTCTCTCTATTATTTCCGCTGGTTTTTGCCCTTTTGTGCAAGTAAAGAGCAGAGAGAGAAGAACGAACGAACACAATAGAAGTCTCTCCCGATCCTGCGAATTCCAAGTCTATCTCTATCTCTATCTCTATCTCTATCTCTATCTCTAGCCATGCCGACAGGTCAGTTTTGAGCTGATTTGAATGAAAGTTTAGTCATTTATATACACAATCATTATCTCATTTGTGTCTTTTCGATTGTATCACCGATGCTCGTTAGTGTTATTCATCCTTACGTTTCCTGTAATCTGATACACAGCTTGAGCTTTCAGTTTTATTTATATATAGTAATGATTTTAGTTTAAATCTCAGAGTTCACTTCCAAGCTAACCTTCTTTGGGTTCTTATAAAAGTTGCTTTCCTTTTTATTTTGTACGGGCATTCTTAGTTTTAAATGTTTAGGGCTAGGACAATTGAAGTTACTAGAATTATTGATCTCACGTGCAATATATTATAAAACTTTGTTGTTTAGACACATTTCTATCAATTTAAAATTAACTTAAACTTGAATAATTGTCCTTTATTTTTTAGCCTACAGTAGACTCTAGAAAATATTAGTGAACGCTTTTGTATGGGTGTGAACATACTAGTTTGTGTGTGTGGAACACATAAATCAGTTACCTTAGACCTTGTCTACTAAATTTAGGGATTGGCTCAAGTCCTTTTTGGATTCCCTCAGCTCCATATTTAGGTATCATTTTTATAATTATTTTTTTTTGCCGTTTTGAACTGATCATACGAATTAAAGTTTAAGGGATTGAATTTGTGGTCCTCAATTAAGTTTTGATATTTACTGTTGATTACCCTGACCACTAAAGTATGTCAAAGCTCCATGTTATTGACTCGTAAGTGAACTTGGTTCTGGTTATAGCTTTAAAACACTATAATGCGCATTGGGCAGGCTTGGAAACTTTATGAACTACATTAAGGTTCTCTTTGTGATGTTATTGACATGACAACTGGGTAATATCTGTGCAGTGAGTGTAAAATGGCAAAAAGAGCTATTTTCAGCTGTGGAAATCGATACTAGCCAGCCACCATATGTTTTCAAATGTCAGTTATATGACCTAACAGGAGTACCTCCAGAAAGGCAGAAGATTATGGTGAAAGGTGGTTTATTAAAGGTGACAAGTTTGTAAATGCTAGTAAAGAGTTTTTGTTACATTTTGTATGGTTTATAATGTTATTTTAGATAGCTCTGCAAATTATGATTAATGTGAATGCTGCTGTTAAGCTTTTTGGCGTGTTCATTGACAATGTAGGATGATGCAGATTGGTCAACATTAGGAGTGAAAGAGGTGGGTGATATTTATGTTGCACATGAAGCTTACTCATGGAATTAGTTGTTGCTATAATGCTTCTCGCTTGTATAGGGTCAAAAATTGATGATGATGGGAACAGCAGATGAGATTGTGAAGGCCCCAGAGAAGGGCCCTGTTTTTATGGAAGACCTTCCGGAAGAAGAACAAGTGGTTGCTGTGGTAAGGTTTTTTGCTTTTCTATTATACACAAATTTGAAGTTTAACTCCTTTATCCCTGTATATTTGGTAGGAATACCATTTTCATTAGTGTAACTGATGTTTTTTTATCATGTTAAGTTGGCTTTACTACATTGGAATATTGCTTGATTATGAGAAATTTGTTTCTCCTTTTTATTATTCTTTATCATTACCAACATTCTCATTTGATCCCCACACTCTATTTGTTTTTTCCCCTTTTACTTTAGAGTATGCTTTTCCTCTAAATACAGGGTAGCCACTCTCCTTTCTTTTAAAATTTAAATCGTATCTGAAGCATTCAATCCCTAATCCACTTAAATCAAAAAGTGGAAAGTAAGATTAACATTTCAAGTTTGATTGACAATTCTTTATACCTTTAAATCACTGATATTATAATTTTGTTCGAGATCAATTTACAAGAAGAATCCGTGTCACTTTTCATATTCTATACTGCGCATGCTTCAACCCGTCTTAAGCAAAGGCGTGATGTTTGGATCTGCAACTGAATAGTTGTTGCATTCTAGTGAAATAAATGTCTGTCTAGCTGATTTAGTTAGTTTCACCCTACATTCCCTTGTTAGGTTGATGACATATACTATCTGGCTCAGTGTGGCATAGACCATTTTCCCTGAGTTCACAAGTCATCTTTCCATTTACTGAACTAGTTAGTTCAGAGTAACATGTATCCTTATTTTTCCTACCAGACTATAAAGAAGAAGGTTTACTGCTAGTTTGTAGATTAATTATGCTATTAATTCCTACTTTAAAGCTTTAGTCAATACCAAATCTGCTTGCAGGGTCATTCAGCTGGCTTATTTAACCTTGGGAATACCTGTTACATGAACTCCACTGTACAATGCTTGCATTCGGTTCCAGAGCTAAAGTCTGCTTTAATCAAGTAAATTATTTGTTTTGTGAGCAAACAATGAAACAAACATGTTGCATTCAGAATTTACCCGGAAATTTGGTCTTCAATCTTCATATGTTTGGGAATTTTCTACTTAAATGACTAAAACTTTACTCTCAATCTATTGTTCTGATCAGGTATCCACATTCTGGTAGAAGCAACGATTTGGATCAGCCGTCTCATCTCTTGACTGTTGCAACACGGGATTTATTTGGTGAGCTTGATAAAAATGTCAAGCCAGTTGCACCAATGCAGTTTTGGATGGTATGTCGACCGTTTTATTGAAAGGAGTAAAATAGAAGATTATACAATAGGCTACAGATTAGTTACTCCATGGTTGAAACAAGGCATGTGAGTGAGTCTGCAAATTTCTGTATAATACGCTGTTATTAATTTGTGACCTTAGCAGAAAAGTTATGCTTCTTGAAGTTAGAGGTTAAGGAAGCTTGCTTCTCTCCAGAATGGAGTTCATTACTCTGCAAAATGCTTCTTAGTGATATTATGATTAAGATGGTTGGTTGGCCATATATGATTTATTGTGATCCTTACTCGTATTGTATTTCCCTTGGAAGGGTTGCTCACCCATCTCTTTGTTATGGACGAAGAGAACAGTAATATAGTTGATCATCACTATGTACTTGCCTCCATAGAACATGGAACTTTATCTACTTTAGAAGTCTTATCTCAAATGAAGTTTACATGTCTTTGCTACTTTGAGATTGCTTATGGTTGAGCTTGCTTGGTAAAAGATGTCTTTGATAGTGTTTTAGATAACCTGTTCCCATATTTGGTTTTATCTTACTTATTCATTTTCGTTTGCAGGTTTTACGGAAAAAGTATCCTCAATTCGGCCAGCTGAATAATGGGGCCTTTATGCAACAGGTTTATTTAATTTCTTCACTGCATCATATTTAGTTAATGTTTTGAATTGGCTGTTGTGCCTTTTGTTTTACATCTTTATATAACGGACAGGATGCCGAAGAATGCTGGACACAACTTTTGTACACACTTTCTCAGTCTCTTAGAACACCAAATTCCAGGTAATTTAGCAGCTGTAATATACTTGGTGGATTGATCTATGAAATCGGCGAAAATATTTTTGACTTTTGAAGAATTGTCTGCAAACACCATCTGTCTTGGTCTTGGATATCTTAAACTGGCATCTTTTGTTGGTATGTATATATATATATATATATATATATATATTTTTTTTTTTTTTTGTTCCTTTTAATTTTTTTAATTATTAGGAACTAGTGTGGTGTATATTGTCGTTTTGGGGCAAATTGCAAACATAAATTATGGGTATTTGGCTCCAGTTCCAGGGATGTGAAATAAAAACTGTTACCTCTTTCTTTTGGTCTAACTTATAAATTTGTTAGCTGAACTAGGATACTTTACTTGTGCTTTATTATATGATGAGGCATACTTTTGAATATATCCTACTGATCAGAAAACTGTTACTTTGTTAAAATTCCAAGTGTGTATAACAATTATGTGCAGTGAAAATCTTGATGCGGTAAAGGGACTTTTTGGCGTTGAACTTGTCAGCAGGTAATTTATTTGTTATGAATTATTTTAGATAAGCAATCATATTATTAATTACTCTGGGTCCTAATTTGGTTAGATGAAAAGGTTTTGCATTAAGTGGTGTTATCTGTTTGATATTAATGATGCTTCTCTTGCGGAATTTACATATATATTGATCTTTCTTAAATGCTTATTCATTGGAAAAAAATTGCTTGTGGATAACACACGATTTTGTGTGTTGTATGTTATGTATCTCCTTTTGCTCTCTTTCATGATATGCTTTTTCCTCCATGGCAGCCGTCTTACAAAGCCAGTGAACCAGGAAACTTTTGATAAACGTTATTGTTCATTTGATTCGATATTTCTTGACTTTTTTCAATTGTGCTCCCCATTTTCATTAACAATACATAATTTCCATTATTAGATGGTATGCAATTTCTAATGCATTAAGGTTATTTATAAGCTTGTTGTCTTGAGTCTCAACTCCTTGTATTATCTTCTTAAGAAATAAATTGCCAGCTTCTAAGTTATAAGTCTTAAGTCTATCTCTATCTTTGATTTCTTCAGTGTTTTATGTGACGATCTTGGGTAGGATATGCTGGCTCTGGCATTGCATTAAACTGTTAAATGTGTGGCAGCTTCCTTTTTTCTTTCTCTAAATCACTCGCTCACTCACTCTTTCACTAAAAAAGAAGTAAAAAACTCAGTAATATTCTTTAAATCCCTGAATAGTTTGGACATCTAAGCATCTTACAGACATTCCGTATGCTTGGAAATAGTTTCATTTTATCTACTGAAAGGGGTTATGATCTTTGAATCCATATTCTTGGAAGAATTGTTTCCCTTTCTGCTAATGATGGATTTGGTAAGACGACGAAACTCTATTAATATGTTGATGAGAATTACGACGAAGTCAACTGCTTCTTGAAAAATACAATTTCATTACTATTATACTCCCTCTGTCCTCAAAAGTACGAGCAAAATATATTTTTCACACACATTAACATAATAGAGTAGAGGAAAGAGACTAAAAAAAGTTCCAATTTATTCTTAATTAGTGTTCTCACTAGGGATAAACACTTTATTTTTGTATACTAATGGACCCTACTAAATTACATACTTATCCTTCACTTTATGTATCTTAGCTCATCCTTTTGAGGACAAAAAAAATTGTATCTTTAGTCATACTTTTGAGGATGGAGGGAGTAGCAGTTAATAAGATTAATTAGTTCTGATTTCGCTTTTGAATATATATTCCTTCTGCTATATATTTTTGATCAAGCATTAATTGGCCAACTGCCATTGTAGCATATTTTAAGAAACATTTATGATATATCCGTTTTCACAAGGTCCAGAGAGCTATTAAATTTTACCCCTTAAAAGGAAAAATAACACCGATTTTTCTATGCATATGGTTACACTTGATATATCTGTCTCTGGTAACCATGGGGCTTTACTATTTTTTTTTCTTACTGTATTTTACAGTTACTACTTAGGAAATCATTAATAAGCAAATCATGTCTGTAACCATCTAGTGGATATGGTTTCTAGTATTAAAGAGAGTTATGTTGTAGCATAGTTAGACTTTTGAGTTTGAAATTTAGGGGTGCTCATCGGTAAAAAACCGAATTGGTACCGAAAATACCGAACCGGTACTGATTCGAAATTATCGGAAAAGTAAGAACCGGTACCGAATTGACGGTTTCAGTACCGGTTCGGTACAAAATCGGTACCGGTTTTTTCGGTTCGGTTTTCGGTTATACCGCATGTTAATATATATAATTATTAAATAATTTTTTTATATATATTAACAATTTATTTTAAAACTAACAAATCATTAACTATTAATAATAATTAATATATAAAATAAAACTACAAAACATTATTAATATATATAAAAAAATTAATAAAACTACTATTATATATAAATTATTAATATACATAAAAAATTATTTAATATATAAAACTGCAAAACATTAATTATTAATTATTATATTATTAAATTTCGGTTTTTTCGGTTTTTACCGAATTCAAAAAGTTCCTTACCGGTACCGAAAAGTGTAAAAAAACCGAAAAACCGGTACCCAAAAAAACTGGTACCTCCGGTTTCGGTATGTTCGGTAAAAAACCTAAAAAACCGAATTTTTTGAACACCCCTAGTTTGAATTGTACTCTGAATAAGTGGATACTATGTATTTTGTTGTTTTATTTGGCTGTTGATGCTCAACATTAGTTTTTTACTTTCTGGTAGAGCAGCTAGCACTTTATAGTACATTTGGTCTTTGATTGCATAACTGTGGAAAAACCTGAAAGATGATTGGCTCATTTTTTCATCTATATTTTGGTTTTAATAGGGTGCACTGTGCAGAAAGTGGTGAAGAAAGCACAGAGACAGAGTCGGTTTACTCTCTAAAATGCCACATATCACATGAGGTCAATCATTTACACGAAGGGTTAAAACACGTAAGTTGTGTTTTCAAAATCATTGCTGATCTCACTTTATTGTTAAAGCTGTTTTAGACATTGTTTCAAGTTCTCACATTTGATTCTTGATAAAATTAAATTGATCTTGTCCAATTTTGAACCTGTTCAATAATCCCTAATTTGCCAGATGGTGAATGCTTAGTTGGCAAACTGAGCTGATGTCCAATCTTTTTACTCATTTTGTTGCTAATGATTTAATCATGTCTGGAATTACCATTTTCCTCTCTAGATTCTCATTGAAAATAGTGTGTAATATTTATAATGATATTGTTCTTGATAAAATCTGGCCTTCATCCCTGGGGTGGTGGACCCAGTTGACAATTTACTCATTCTAGGGACTGATTACAGGGTCTGAAATCAGAATTGGAAAAGTCTTCTCCTTCATTGGGGCGCAGTGCAATTTATGTGAAAGACTCACGTATCAATGGATTGCCAAGGTAACAACTTAATGTAATGCTCAACACCCTGTCGGTTGGCAGCTACTGGAATCTGACTTAACTTACTACTAATGATGTGCTCATTTCTGTTGTCATGGACTAGTTGATTTCTAGGGCTCTGCTCCCTCTACACTGCTCCTATGTGCTCTATTTGCAATGATGGAGAGTGTGAGCAGTGAATACTAAATTACTAAGGGTTTATAACATCTCTAATGCATCAGCAGAAGTACTAAATATTTTATCAGCCTATGTAAATAAAGCATGCAAAAATGAATTGAACTGATGCTAATTGTCTGATGGTAATTAGTGCTTTAATTAGCCGTAGGCCCCTAGCGGTCGGTGGTTCGACATTCCCAAACCTCTTAAAGTGTCTTTTGATAACTTATGTGATTTTGATGAACTCTACACTCACACATGAATGCTTATGAATTTGCAAATTGAATGCTTATTTGGGTTAGGAGTCCCACATCCCACGAATGAGGGAACTTAACTCCTGTTGTCTGCGTCAAGTGCTTCATTTCATTGCTTTGCTTGTACATATGGAAAGAAAGCAAGGTCTAGTGGGCTTGTATCTCACTTTCTGGTACTTCACCTTTTAACTTTGATTTCTTGTGAACAGGTACCTAACAGTTCAGTTTGTCCGGTTTTTCTGGAAGAGGGAATCCAACCAGAAGGCAAAGATTTTACGGGTAATCCTTTTCTCCTTTATATTGTGAATCAGTCAAGTCTTAGTAGGCGATGCCATTATGTTTCCTTGGAAATGAAATGAACACTGAGGATTTGAAAGTATTTACTTGGTAAATGCTACTTGGTAGCTCTTTAATTCTTGTTCATGTAAGCTCAGCTCTGGTGTTTATGACCTATATTCTGCAGAAAGTGGATTATCCATTGGAGTTGGACATTTATGATCTGTGTTCAGATGATCTTCGAAAAAAATTGGAAGCTCCTCGACAGGTTTATTATTTTTCCTTTTGTTTTGATATACTCTAGTTGTCTTTATCTACAATAGGAGATTTGTTTATTCTTCTGTTGATGAATTTCATTTTAATATCCAACTTTAGACTCTGAGAGATGAGGAAGGTAAAAAGCTTGGTTTAAAATCTAACCAGAAGAGCTCCATTTCAGTGGACAACGATGTCAAGATGTCTGAAGCTGAGGTACATAACCGGTCAATCTACCTACAGATTGATACACCAAACCTTGTGCAAATGTGCTTAACATATGCGTGTTTCTCATGCAGGGATCATCAAATGGAAGTGGAGAATCATCCAAAGCAACTTCTAAAGGAGGTTAAACATTTTACTTTTTCTTCAATTATCTGGTGAACCGGTTTATCTTTGTCTAAACGGATCCACTACTGTGGTTCAAAACCTTCACAGTGATTGAGGTTAGCTTGTTTTTGGGCTATGCCCATCTACACAGAAATGATTTATGCCCTTTAGTGAAGTGTCATAATTGCAACGTGAGTGATGAGTGGAAGCTATTCTTTGTTGCAGATACCTTTATATCAAGCTTTCTAGTGAATACATTACTTTCTGTACATTTAGGGAGTTCTGGCAACCTAGTTAATAACCCTTGTGTTTGATGGTGATTCCATTTACAAGTTTCATACCCTTCCTCAAAAGTCCTTTTGTGAAAGTGATCCACTTTGAAGGAGCTCAAGGGCTACTTGAATTAAACCATATAACTTCTTTTCATTATATATTTTTGTATTACTCTTATCTCAGGTGTTGTGCCTGCCAAAGAAATGCAGTTGACTGGAATATATGATTTGGTTGCTGTGCTGACTCACAAGGGTAGAAGTGCTGATTCCGGGCATTATGTTGCTTGGGTCAAGCAAGAAAGTGGTTAGTTCTTATAGCACAAAAGGTTGCTGAACTATTCAGTCCTTTTTGAAACTTTTTCGTGAATGAATAAAAAATTATTATCCATCACAGGTAAGTGGATTCAATATGACGATGATAACCCTATCCAGCAACAAGAGGAAGATATCGTAAAACTTTCAGGAGGAGGTTAGAGCTCTAAAATAAATCTCTAGTCCTGTTATCACACTTGCAGCTTTCCTTTGTTAAAACAAGAGAGCTGCCTGTTTTTTTTTTTTTTTGGTGTTATAATTTCTATGATGTTCCCATTTTAAACACCAACTCGTAAACCCCACTTTTGATTTGTCTGCTTTGGACTGTTTAGTTCACTTTTTTCTCTCTATTTATTAATTGCTTCATGTTGTTTCTTTTCAGGTGATTGGCATATGGCGTACATTTGCATGTACAAGGCTCGATCTGTTCCTATGTAATATCATTTTTCTTGCGGTCTTCAATGCAATTTGGATCATCAAAATTGAACTTGATGGCTGCATAGGATATACATTAAGTTGAAACTTTTGCATTTTCAAGGTACTTTCGAAACCGAGTATAATTCGATGATGAATAATATATCAAATTAAAAATTTCCTTTGCTCTAAATTTAGAATTCAGGAGGTGAGTTGCCTATAACTGTTCTGAATCTATACCTATATAAGTTTAAAGAATGAATGATAATAACTAATGAACTAGATAAATTTTATTGTACGGGGGCAGGTGGGGTTGGGTTGGGGGGGTGGGGGTAATATAGTTACTATATTACTGTAATGTTTAATTCCCAAATATTATTCATAAATTTATTTTAATTTCATGTCCTAAATATATACTCCGTCAGTCATATTTTTAAGTTTTGGGGAAATGTTTTTCATTCATGTTTATATTTAATTGTAATTTTAAATAAATATTTAGTCTAGTTATTGTGATATGATAGTAAAAAAAAAAAAAAAAATTAGTTTTTTTCGTTGCGTCGGCAATGACAACTACTGAATTGCATATTTGCATTGCCCGTCTTTGCTGGAACACAATCATAAGTGTCTATTAATTAAAGCAATGTACTAATGCCCAAGGAATGTAATTGAATTGAATGGTCACAATCATCAATCACTTCTTGTAGTGTATGGATCTCTCTCTCTCTCAATCACTACTTATATATATATATATATATATATATATATATATATATATATATATATATATATTATGGTCCAACTTAAACGGTTGAATGACATTTGTCCTTTTAAGTTGTCATTTATTTTTGAAATCGTCCTTAAAATTTATTTTTTATCAGTTAAATCCAGTTAGATCTTAAAGTGACATTTTTTAAGAGTTTTCGTTCCTCCTATTTGACCCTAATTTCACCCATTTTGACTAAATTTTAATCCAATCTGACTCAGTTTGACCCAACTCAAAATTTTAATATTTTAAAATAAAAAAAAGTCTAATATTTTAAAATAAATTTTTTAAAAAAATAATAGTAATATTTAATATTTTAAAATAAAGTATTATTTTTAAAATAGTTATTTTTCTTATTTTAAAAGATTAAAAAAAATTAAAATAAATGTAATATTTAATGTTTTAAAATAAAATAATTTTAAATAATTATTATTTTTAATATTTTAAAATAAAATATAAATTTTAAAATAATAATTATATTTAATATTGAGGGACAAAAGTGTCATTCAACCTTAAAAATAATAATTATTTTTAAATTATTTTAAGAAAATATTTTTTGTAAAGCATTAAATTAAATAATTATTTAAAAAAATATTTTATTTTAAAATATTAAATAATTATTATTTTCAAAATAATATTTTCTTTTAAAACATTAAAAATAACTATTTTTAAAATAATTAATTTATTTTGAAATATTAAAAATAATTATTTTATTTTAAAATATCAAACTAGGTCGGGGGTTCGGATTAAATCGGATAGAAGGAATGAAAAAATTAAAAAATATCATTTTAAAGACCTAATTTATAAAAAATAAATTTTAAAAATGACTTTAAAAGCGAGTCAACTTAAAAAAATAAAGGTTCAGCCCAACTTAAACTATTGTCATAGTTACATGTGGCCCACCGTCTTCTCTTTCCATCTGATTAGACTAGTTGGCACAATAAGGTGTGGGATAAAATTTGAATAATTAAGATATGAATGAATAGTTAATATATTTTAAATAAATTAGATAATTTAAATGAAATAAAATTTAAATTTAAAAAGTTGTTTAATAATTAAAATATATAAATATTTGAATGACTTTTAAATTTAAAAATATCTCAAATTAATTTTTTAAAAATTAATAATAATCTTAAAATTTAAAATGGAAAAAATACAATATTTATGAACTCCATATAATTTTTAATAATAAATAATTTTTAATAATTTAAATTTATATTTTTTTCTTACTGATTAAAAAATAAATAAAATTTTATCAAATAATTTTATTCTTTTATCGAATCAGAAGTGAAATCGTTAAGAGATGAACAAAAACAATATATACTGTTACTATTTGCTATGTAATATCCGTTCCATGTGATTAGACTAGTGGGCACAATTACATAAGAGGGTCAAAGGTTAACTAAATTTAAAACAATATATAGTATACTAGTATTTGCTAGCTCCTAGGTCCTAGCTAGTAGCTACTTCAAACTTTGGATAACTATTACTGTCTTACAAAATAAAAGCAAAGAAAAAAGAATTTTTTTTAAAATTTATGGTTAATGGATCTATAATATTACTATATAATATAAAGTGATAACTGATAAATATTTTTATTTTTCTTATATTACTGAACATCACTAAACGACGAATTCAGTAGCAGGCCCACGCACGTGCATGGTTAGTTGAGGTTGGAGTCGTAAAAATCAATCTATACATACATACACCAGGTAGATTGGTCCCACCCAAATTGCACATCAATTGGTTCTGGGCCAGCGCCAATAAACAATAAGACCCTGGTTCGTAGTCGACTTGTAGAGCAGTTGATACAAAATCTGGGGATAACTATAATTTGACTTGACCATGTCAAATTAGGATTATATATTGCTTAGATTAGTATTAGATTAGAACAGAAACAATTAAAAGATGAACCACCACGGAGGTTCATATTGAATGAAGGAGTGAGTACCCAGTCGTTGGCCGGTAAACGTTACAATTTTGACCAATCAAATCAACTCGACTCGGGTTGGATCGGATCATCATCATAATAATACGGAAATAGTTAGTATGAAGTTTATTTTTAAATAAATTGATCAATTAACTAATAGAGTGTTGACACACATGCGAGGCTCTATGTGTGTCAGTATTTTATTGGCCCATTAAGACAAATTTACCAAAAAAATAAATTTTAAAAAATAACTCAAAAACAAGACAGATGTTTGTTTCTTTCGTTTTTTTAAATGATATAACAAGGGAGATGGAAAATAATAAAATTTATTTAAGAATTTGGGTGTTGGAGAAACCAAATGCTGCTAAGCCAAAACTAATAAAATGTACGAGAAGAACAATCAAAAGTCAAAACTAAGTGTAGGTTAGGTAAGACTTAAAGAGTGTAGCAAGCAGAATATCAAAAATATCTTTTCTTTACACCACTCCCATCTCTATGGAGACATTACTGCCATATAGATTATTTTTTTAATTATAGTTGAGGATAATGTCTATATTATTTGTTAAAATTTTTGAGACGCCAGGGAGTGGTACTGGTATTAAGTCCATAGCAGTTGAAAATGTTACCTTCTGCTGCTAGAGAAGTTGTACATAATATAATAATAATATTAATATTATATTATGATATGATGGGTGCTATGTGTTGCCATTTAATTTTTTTAATGTATTTATCATCTTACGAAACAGATGCTTACATGGTATTGGCTAATGGCTAAGACTAGAGTGGGGCCAATGCATTACACGTTTGAGTTTTAGTAACTTGATACTCCCTCCCTCCCTCCCTCGCTCCCTCCCTCCGTCCGTATCTTGATATATAAGTCAGTTTAAAATTGTGTTCAAATATTAATAAAATGATTATATATTATGAAATATAATATTAATTATTTATATTGTTCGTCCTTATATTAGAAAAAAAGAGTGTTATTTATTTAATAAAAAATAATAAAAGAACCAAAATTATATTTATTATTTTGAATAATATTAGAAACTAAACAATTAATACATAAAAAGTATATGCTCACCATTATATATATATATATATATATATATATATATATATATATATATATATGGAGGAATGATTAAGAACATTCCCCTTATCTAGCACTTATCCTTAAGTAATACTCTTTTGTTAAAATTACATCGTTTTGGAGATTCTTTTAAAAATAAGTGGCCGCAGGTGACATTTTTGTGTATATATATATATATATATATATATATATATATATATATATATATATATATATTGTTGGGACTTGTAACTCAAAACTTAAAAATTACTAAAAAAGGTTAGTGCGGAGCGGAGCAAGGGAGCGAACGAAATTTCTACAACAGTAGCGCGGGGTGCAGGTTCTGGAGTATTGGTGCTGGCGCGCCAGTGGAAGCCAGGAAGCGACGCGGGAAGCGCCTGTAACTGGAGTGAGTTATAATGAATCCTTTTTGGAAAGACAATATGGGTATTTGAGCTATAATCTGAAGTAGGATTAGAATAAAATTGGTAGTTATAAATACTCTCTATTGTAAAACTCTATGTAATTGAAATCATCAATAAAATAACAGGGCAACAAGCCGCATGTAAAGTATCCAAATTGAAGAATTACGTAAATCTCTGTGTTAATTATATCATGTTGTATGCGTGTGTATAATCCTAATTCTAACATATATAAGAGGAACGCACTCGTGGAAGAAAGATGAGCATTATCTAAATCCTAAAACCCCGATTGTTGATTGTCTATTATTTGAACTTTGTATCTAATTAAACAAGGTATGAAATATGTGAGTAGATAGATGGACTTCCCATCAAGTTCTGGTTGGTCGGTATATATGTTAACACCAAAACACCCAAATAGAAGAAGACTAGATATATACCTGCGCGTTGCGACGAGATTATTTATTTTATTAATAATAAATTTATATGTGCAATTAATAAATTAAAATATAATAAGAAGATGGTAGATTGTTGTGCGATTATCAAATTTTTGTAGCATATGTTAGATAGAATTGAGTAAATATTTTGTGCGCAAATACATATCCAAGTATAGAATTAATCTGATCACTAAATCTTAGGATATTATATAACAGTTGTGTCATGTGTGTGTGTGCATGTGTGTGTGTGTGTGTGTGTGTATATATATATATATATATATATATATATATATATATATATATATATATATTGATTTCTTGATAAAAATATTTACAATGTAACCAATAGGGTTAAAATGAATACCTCTTTCATTCTAAAGTACTAACAAATATTTAGAAAGTGTAATTCACAATGTCATCTATTTGTTATATTGATATGATTGTTAGTGACATATTTGAAGTCTGTTACACATTACACAAACCTCACCAAGCCTCAAATATCTGACACATGTACTTAATGCATTTTAAAGAGTCTATGTCTCATATACGCTTATTTGTACCAGAATTCAAACATCCAAAAGAAAGAAAAAACAGATGAAGAATGTCCCAGTTTCGATCTTTAGACCTTAAGAAAAATTACATGTCACATGCGGAAACTGAATAGCACGAGTATTAATAATTATGTTGGATCTTTATGTCAAACAAACATCGTGTTCAAAAACATAACAATATAACATCTTGTCATACATAACACAATGTTATAGTTAAAAAGTGAATACATTGTCTCATTAGTTTTTTATCCATTTTTGACAATTTTAGAGGCACTCACAGTATTACTATAAAGCAGAAAAAAAATTATTAATAATGATTTACCCGGTGCTAGTACTTAACAAATCATGCAAAGCTACAATCCAGATAATAGAATGCAATAGATGAAGAAGCCATAAATATTAACACCGTGAGATTTATAGTCCACAAAATGAAGCCATAGCCCCTCCCATTGAATGCACTATCACCACAATCTGAAGGTCTCCATATAACTCCTTTGCACTTTCAACAGTATTTAGAATTGTTTGTAGCATGAATTATTGCGTAATAGTTGGTATGTATTTATAGGGATAAATTAGGTTAAATAACGAAGAATAATGATAATAGCTCAATTTTAGCTGAATGAAACTTCTGTCCCTTCAAGTTGCCACTCACGTTCATAGTCGTCCATAAAGTTTAATTTTCGTCAGTTAGGTCCTTAAAGTGGTATTTTGTTGGCGTTTCTTTTCTGTCATCCCAATTTGACCTCAACCCGATTCATTTTGACCAAACCCGACCCAGTTTGACTCAACTCAAAATTTTAATATTTTAAAATATAAATTTATATTTAAAATAAGTTTAAAACAATAATTATATTTAATTTTCTTATGTAATTTTTTGAATCTATATTTTATGAAACTTTACTCATTTTTGAAAAAATAAAAGTTTCTAATATTTTTCCTTATAATAATTATATGATTATCTTTATAACTTTTTTAAAATAATATTTTGTTTTAAATATAAAAAATAAATATTATTTTAAAATATTAAATATAATAATAATTATTTTTAAAAGATATTTTATTTTAAAATATTAAATATATATATTTTTAAATGTTAAATATAATTATTATTTTAAAAATAATTTTATATTTTAAAATATTAAAAATTTGGGTCGGGTTGAGGTTAAATTGGGTTGAAGGAACGAAAATGCAAATAAAAAATAACTTTAAGGACCTAACTAACAATAATTAAACTTTAGGGACGACTTTAAAAATAGGTGGCAACTTAGAGGGACAGAAGTGTCATTCAGTTATAATGATAATATCATAAATTAGTAATTTTATGAGATAATAATTAAATTAAAAAGGATAATATCATAACAGTTAACATTACCAAAACAATTTAAATTTGTAGTGATTTAGGGTATTATAAATTCAAAATATTAATTTGGGATTAAAAAAGTAGTGATTTTAGGAGATAATAATTAAATTAGTAATGGTCATATTAGAACAGTTAACATTATCAGAACAGATTAGATTTGTAGTGATTTATGGGATTATAAAATTTAAATATTAATGTGGGATTAAAAAGTAGTGATTTTAGGAGATAATAATTATGTAACGATAATATAAAAACCGTTTAGATTGAAAATGTAGTGATTTAGGGAATTATAAAATCAACACAGTAAGTTATGATTGATATTATTTGTTATTTTAATTTTATTTTAAATGTTTTAAACTGTATAATATTATGTTGTAATATGATTATAAATGGTATAATATTATGTTGTATTATAATTTAATTAGTAATGAAAATATCTGCACAGTTTAGATATGTGGTGATTTTGTTATTTTGTTATATATGTGTATGATAATATTATGTCATACATGTATGATATAATGTATAGTATAATTATGAATGATATAATATTAAAAAAATAGTTATTTTAGGATATAATAATTATGTTTAGAAAAGTAGTGAATTTTGGGGATTATAAAATCAGCATAGTAAATTATGATTGATATTATTTGCTATTTTATTTTAAATGATTTAAACTGTATAGTATTATGTTGTAATATAATTATAAATGGTATAATAGTATGTTCTATTTATAGGGAGAAAATTTAGTTAAATAATGGAGAATAATGATAATAACTCATTAATGATAATATCACAAAGTAGTGATTTTAGGAGATAATGTAAGACCCCAAATTATTAATAAATAAAATTTAATTTCTTCTATTTATTATTCTAAAATAGTAAGGGTTGATTTGATTAATGTGGTTAGTTATGGGTAAAATACGCAAATATTTTAAATAAGCAAGTGGTTATAAAATATTCATTGTTGTTGGGGAATATTCGCTTGGTCGTGGAATATTCTTACTGTCGGAGAATATTCGTACGACGGCGCAGTCTTTTGTGGGACCCATAACGGAAAGCGATTGGATGAAGAAAACGACAAAAATAAGTTGTTTATAAATAACGGCGTAGTTACCGTTAATACTGTTAGAATACCCGGTGGTTAAAGCACGATAATACGCGTTGTTGCACAGAAGCACACGGTATTGCACCAATTATTGATTTTTACGTAAGAAGGCACTACTCAATAATTGTTACAGTAATTACTGTTCAATATTGTATTTTATTGATTCAATAATTACTGCGATATTTTATATTACTGTTATTTTAATAATTGTCACTACACAGTATTTTTTATTATCGGAACAATAATTCATATTATCTGAATAATATTATTAGATAACATTATTGGTAATGTCTAAAAAGTTCTGTCTAAGGAGAGGTTTGGTCATCTAATTGCACGCCAGTAAGGAGATATCCTTATTGGAAAGCCCCCTCTTTCCTGGGAACGGCCTGGTTGCTAGTACTGTGATTCTGTAATATTATTTGTGTATAATTAATTATTGATTTATATGATGAGGAAATATTAATTTTATGTGGATATAGATGGAGAAAATTTTTAATGTGACAATTGTTAAAAATTAATATTTTATCTTTTTTTGATAAAATAATTCATTTAAATATATTATTTTAATAATATATTGATGGTGGTATTTTTACAATGAATGTGGGATATATGAGTATATGAGGAGGAAGAGTATTTTTGTGGCATTAAATGATTTACACATGTTTTGTGTGTTGGTGGACATAATTCTTGACCGAAAATTTATTATTGACTGTAAAATCGTCCGTTTGTAGATTTCGGTCAATTTCTGTTTGGAATTTAAAAAAACTTTCTTCTGCAAAGTTGTAGAGAATTGAATTTCCTATAAAAACTCGCGAGATTCGAATTTTCTGATAAAAGAGCTATTTATTATGAATTATTGACGTTCTGAAGTTCCGAAATAATTGATTTTTGGAAGTTTTAATTATTTTTTTCAAAGAAAACGTTTTTTGTTTGTTTTGTGGGCTACAACATGTGCATAATGAGCTGAGTTCAGATGGTCTTGAGGTGGGCTTGAAAATTATATATATATATATATATATATTAATATTATATTAAATTTTCTGCTTTGGTGTTCTAAACATTTTCCTATAAATAGGGTGCTTAGGTTAGAATTGAAAATCACACCAAAAATACAAGTTTTTCTCTATTTCTCTCTCTATATCGAGCGTATTCTTGTGAGTATTTGATACTTTGAGTGTTGCTATACGGTGTAAGTTTCCTTCAGCACTATATCTAGTATTCCAGTCAGAAGTACCGTCTTTCCGAGGTAAGGGATGTTATTTCTTCTTAAATGATATTATTTTCTTCAATATCATTATGCCGAAGTATTGATCTGAATTTTTTATCAAATTTAGAATTTTTCATGTCGGGATTACTATTCATGAGTTACTATTCACGAGTTACTATTCACCGAAAAATAAAATTTTTTTCTTTTCGTCCAAAATATCTATTCTGGATACTAGCTTTGATTGTATCCATGTTTTGATCATTCTTGAATTTTACTCCACTATGATTATTTATGAGGTATTTTTGGACATGAAATAGCTGAAATACGAATCCTTAATATTTATTATTTTGTTTCACTGGATCCGTTTCTTTAAAAATATTTTTCATCATCCTCAGTCTTAAATGATGATATAACTGAATATCTTTGGCTTGTAGTACAAAGATGAATAATTTCTGATAAATATCTTTGGCCCGTAGTGCAAAGATGAACAGGTGTTGAGGTGAACATGACCAACTGATGAATATCTTTGGCCTGTAGTGCAAAGATGACTATTTGATTCAAGATATTTATTGATTGATATTACAGGGATAAAATGTTGATGATGAGCTTTTAAATTCATAGATAATCGTAGATTTCATTCTCTACGTAACTCTTCTATGAATTATTATTTTCCGCTGCGAATATTGATTTAAAACTTGTTGTCTATTGTATTCTATTAAATTTTTCCCTGTTGAAGACTAACGATAATTTGTTGTATATTATCTTAGTCATAATATTCTTTACTGGGCTAGTTAAGCTCACCCTTTTCCTTGTTGTTCCATTTTCTTCTCAGGAGACGAGAATATAGCAAGCACTAGTCGGGGTATGGAATGAAGGTTCTAGAAAGTTGTTTTAGTAGTCCTCACCATTTTTTTTTGTAAAGTATTGTACCAATAATTGTAATGAGGACTTATTTGAGTGTGGATATTGTCTAGATGACAATATTTATATTTACACTCATAATTTTTATGTTGTATTAATAATGTTGTAGTTATTTCTGTACCATGTTATTGACAACTCAGAATGAGTGTTGTATACCTATTTTGGGGGCGTCACAGATAATAATTAAATTATAAATGATAATATCAGAACAGTTGATATTACCAAAATAATTTAGATTTGTTGTGATTTAGGGGATTATAAGTTCAAAATATTAATTTGGGATTAAAAAAAATAGTGATTTTAGGTGATAGTAATTAAATTAGTAATTAATAATAATATTAGAACAATTAACATTATCAGAACAATTTAGATTTATAGTGATTTATGAGGAGAGAGAAAATTAATTTTTAATAGGTAAAAAAAATTGAAGGAACATATTTGCATAAATAAAGCATCTATGAGGAACAGTTATGCTAAAAAAAATTTAAGGAACAATTTAGTAAAAATATGACAAATTAGTGTGTAAAATTTACAATTTAGTTTAATGTCGTAGTACCTTCAAGCACGAGCAATTACAAGTTAGGTTAAATAACGGAGAGTAATGATAATAACTCAGTAATGATAATATCATAATTAAAGTTGTGATTTTAGGATATAATAATTAAATTAGAAAGGATAATATCAGAACAGTTGAAATTACCAAAAGTTTTGAAGTGATTTAGGGGATTATAAATTTAAAATATTAATTTGGAATTAAAAAAAATAGTGATTTTAGGAGATAATAATTAAATTAGTAATTAATGATAATATTAGAACAATTAATATTATCAGAACAGTTTAAATTTGTAGTGATTTATGGGATTGTTAAATCAAAATAATAATGTGGGATTTAAAAGTAATGATTTTGGAAGATAATAATTATGTAAAGATAATATAAAAATTGGAGCAATAGATGAACACATTAATTAGATATGACATGTGTTGCAATTTGAAAATGACAAACATGTTATGTAGTGCTATTTAGTATATTTAATAGATTAGGGCCGCAATAATCAAAAGGAGCTAAGTAGGTGAATTAAGATAATCTCTACGGGCTAGGCTGCCTTGCCTAGCTCACCAGGCATAATAATTTCACGCCTCAAATGACATTCTATTATTTTCATACCCCATTAAAAGAAGGGCGATGATAAAGAAACACTTGAATTTTTTACAAAATACACATCATAGTGTTAAGTAGTAAAGTGATAATTAGATTTGTTTAAGCACACATTAATGACTAATACTCCTATTAATTAAAAAGAAAATCAAAAAAGCATATAAACCTTCTCTCTCTCACTCTCTCAAAGGTCTATAGAAAGAAAGCTTGAACCTGGTTTTTAAATGGCAAGATCAGGCCACCCGTTGGTACCAGTACTCCAACAGCTAGAATCTCCACCATTTTCAACACCCAAAAAGCTTTCTGAATTCTTGCTACTCAGAAATGAGTTTCTTATCACGTTGGATGATTCCAACCCATAATTCATATTATCAGCAAGTTCACCCGTGGAAGTCAGACCCTCTAACATATTCCCATTCGCCTCCAAAAGCGAGCTGAAACTCCCACCAGAACGATCTTGATTGAAGTAGTACCCCGAGGCATAAGATAATTTAGAAGCTGAAGACGGTGCTTCTTCTTGTTTTGGCTGAGCAGATTGAGGAGTTGAAATTGACGAATACCGTTTTGGGTTTGAAGAGCGCTTTGTGTTCTTGCGGCTGCCACCACCGATGGGAATGTTGCGAAGAGTTCCCCCTTTAGTCCAATACCTTCTACAATTCTTGCAAAAGTGGCGTGGCTGAGAGAGATTGTAATTGTTGTAGTAACAAAATTTGGTATTTAATGAGTCACATCTCGGGCATTTCAAGTGTTCTTGTTCAGGGAATTGAGGGTTCATCTGTGAATATGTTGATGGATGATCTTGCATTTCGATATTCTCTCTCCAAATTCAATTAATATTGTTAGCAGCTTCTTGGATGGGATTTCTTTTCTTGGGGACGAAGATGACCTTTTGATTTGGGCACCACCTAAAAATGCATGTCCTTGGGTTTATAAAGATCAAGACAGTAGGAAAAGTGTACGCACGTGATCTATCTAGCTAAATATATAGTATGAGTTTTAGAACAAACCAGAACCAGAATAATTTAGTCGTTCAGAGAACAGAGAAGAAGGTTCAAGAGAAAAGAAGAAGAAGAAGAAGAGAGAAGACAAATTTGGAATTGAGCTAAGAATTCCTTCATGTGAATGAACAAGCATCTTATATATAGATATAGATATAGATATAGATAAAGATAAAGATAAAGATATATATATATATAGAGAGAGAGAGAGAGAGAGAGAGAGAATTTGAGTACATGAGTCTTTCTCAGTTCGACTCTGTGAATTGGTTAAACCTTGTCCTATAGACTCATTCCGTAATAGTATAGTGATAGTCCCACAGCCTGCATAATTAATTTGTACAAGCCCGCAAGCTTTGACATTCGGAGTATGCCGAAACCAACTAATAATTTAAATTCAGTTTCTCACTTCTCGTATCAAAATGTAAAACCGACCACTATGTTTTGTTATTCCCCCTGTAAATAGAATTGTGACGGTAAATTTGGTAATGTTATATTATTTTATTTTAAAAAAAATCTTTTTTAATATTAATAAATTTCAATTAAAAATAAGACTCTTGTAGTTGGCGTGCAAATGAAGCAGAATTATTATTATCATTATTAGGAAAAGAATGATGAAGAATCATTCGGATTGGATTTTCCCTCAAATTCTCGCATTTTTTCCCTTCAAGTCTATCAGCCAGCCAGGATGGATGAAGAACCATCAGCCAATGCCGGTAGACAGTAGTGTCTCTTTCTCTCTCTCTCTCTCTCCAAAATACTCGCTCCGTCCCTTAATATAAGTCGTTTTAGAATTGTACACAAATACTAAATAAATAATTATATAATATTAAATATAATATTAATTATTTATATTATACTTGTATTAAAAAAAGAGAGTTTTATTTATTAGACAAAAAATAGTGAGAGAACTAAAATTATATTTAATACTTGGGATAATATTGAAAACTAAATAATTAATGCTTACTTGAAATTCTAAAATGACTTATATTAAAAGACAAAAACACTTTTCTAAAATAACAATTTATATTAAGGGACGGTTAATAATTTCATAAGAGTAAGATTTTCTGCTATTGTTGATGTTATTAGAGTAGTTTTTGATCTCCAAAAAATTGATACTCCTTCGTTACTACATGATTGTCGTTTTAGAAAAAAAAAATATTATTCCAATTTATTTGTCGTTTACAACTTTTTAGGAGAATAAATTATTTACTTTTCTATATCACCCCGACTTTCTCTCATTGTCCTAAGAAATTATCTCTCTTGTATTAATAGTTTTTAACTTCCTATAAATGGGTAGTGATGAAATTTCAAACAAATTTTAATTGTTACTCCTTCCGTTCCTAAAAGATTATCGGTTTAGAAGAAAAATTTTGTTCTAAAATGTTTGTCGTTTACAACTTTCGAGGAGAATAAATTATTTATGTTCCTATATTATCCCTACGTTCTCTCATTGTCCCAAGAAATTCTCTCTTGTATTAATAGTTTGCAACTTCTCATAAAGAGGTAGTGATGAAATTTCAAACAAATTTTCATTGTTAAATGATAATATTAAATGACTTTCTTAATCCATATACAAAAACCTTAAACGACAATCTTTTAAGAACGGAGGGAGTAAATGATGGTATTAAATGACTTTCTGAATTCATGTTCAAAAATCTTAAACGATACTCCTTCCGTTCCTTAATATAGGTCGTTTTAGAGAAATATTTTTGTTCCTAAATTTAAGTCGTTTGAGAATTTCAAGTAAGCATTAATTGTTTAGTTTCCAATATTATCCCAAGTAATAAATATAACTTTGGTTCTCTCATTATTTTTTGTTCAATAAATAATAATTTCTTTTTTCAATACAAGGGTAATATAGACAATTGATAGTATATTTAATATTTTACAATCATTTTTTTAATACTTGTGCACAACTCTAAAACGATCTATATTAAGTAACGGATGGAGTAATCTTTTAGGAACGAATGTAGTACTACTATTTTAAGTGTTAGGATCTTGATTTGATTTATGGGTAAAATTATTAGACTTCTTAATCAAGCTCATTTGATGCCATCCAGGAATCATCTCACTGAATAAAGGGGATGCTTAGTACTCTCAATATTTTTTAATATTTGTCGTTTTAGATATTTTTTTAATTATTTGTCATTTTATATAATCTAAAATAATTATTATAATCTTTTTAAAATTACTCTTCGTGGGTAAATGTTACAGATGAGAGAGAGTGAGATAGGTATGATAATTATAAAAATTTAATTATATTATAGATAATTAATATTATATTTAATACTATAAAATTATTTTCTTAATTTTTGTGAACAATTTTAAAACCAGGGACGAGTAGGTGAAATGATTTTATGTTGGTTGTCATCATCATTTCCCGCGTTTCGTTTGGTTTGTTGGCGTGCAAGTGAGTTGATTGCTTAATTGGTTTTTGCCTCTTCGTCTTCCATCACCAAAATCCCACGCGGAATTTGTTGGGGGTCGATAATCGGTTTTTACTAGTATTACTGACCAATATCAGTTTTAATTTTGTTCCAAATCAAGTATTCAAAAGCTAATTGCTTACTTTATTGGGAAATTTTTTTTAGTCTAAAGTAATACTCTCTCCATCCCAAATTACTTTTTTAGTTAAATTGACTATTTTTAGAATTAATAATTAAGCATATTTAAAAAAATACAAAAATTGGGATTAGTAGTAAATTTTATATACTTCTTTTTTTGTTATAATCTCTGCACCTATATTTTGTCCAAAATGATACAAAAACTAATTTTAAAAATGATAAATTTAACTTTAAAAAGTTAAAATTAGGATGGATGG
This sequence comes from Panax notoginseng, assembly GCA_016801055.1. Taxonomy (NCBI): domain Eukaryota; kingdom Viridiplantae; phylum Streptophyta; class Magnoliopsida; order Apiales; family Araliaceae; genus Panax; species Panax notoginseng. The sequence goes on along the minus strand of CM029013.1, from coordinate 21,600,123 downwards.
AGTATTTAGCTTATATTTTGAAACAGATGAGGGAGTATTATTTAGCTCTTCTTTTCTTTTTTAAAGTAAATGTTTTAAACTTTTTGCTTTAAATGTAAATTTCCGTTGACTTGATTTGTGTTTCCTAGAGCGGTGGTTAGTATTGCAGCTCTTAGTTTAGCCCACAGTACATTAAAGGACGAGAAGGAAGAAGAAGAAAAACTGAAAAAGTATCAGCTAAAGCCTAAAAGCTCCAACTTAACTCGCTAAATACGAGTGCATGCTCTCTTTAATATGGCCACGATTCCCAATTCAACCTTTCTACTTGATTAATAGCCGAATTAAATCCAAGCTTGTTCACATATTATCCATATCTTCAGCTACATGTTACTCATCTTTCTAGCTTATAAATCTCACAACAAGCCCTTATAATGCTGAAGTTGTCGTTCAACCTTACATTGACACTTCAAAACGGATGTTGCATTATCGTTTCCAAAATGGAAAGGAATAACGTCTATTGGTTCTGGATACCGATGTTGAGGATGCAGTTTCAGTCATTGATACATTCGTTTCAAGTTCAAAAATATAGGAAGCAAGGTTCTGTCGGTGATTTGAATGGAAACGGCCAGCAAAAAGTTCCTAAAAAGGATGATCACAGGACACATTGCCCCTATAAGCCTTTCTTTTACTACCTTGTATCTAACCTACTGGCCACCAAAAAGATACTACTATAAACGATGATCCCTAAAAGGCATTTTTTAAGAAACAAATGTCGCACGCAGCAGTCTTCATATACATGTAAACTCAAAAGTTATTAAATCCTCTTTTTTTCCCTTTACTTTTCTAAACATAACCAACTTATTCATGATATTAAAATCCAGATATGAAATCACCTGGACGGACACCAGGAAACCAAATTTGATCCACTCGTAGAGCCTAGAACTACAAGTGAAACATGATAGCATTAGCTTCAATGTACAACATAAATATTACAAATCAAAAAACAGTTGAGTCACTTAATTTCCTTCTACAAAAAAAAAATACTTTAATTAAAAATCTGTAAACAAAGACAGGCTACAATGATCCTAAGAAATTTAATGGTATCCAATAAACTTAATAAGCTAGAGGCCCTGCAAGTTAGCAGCAGCTCCTCCCTACAAGATTTGAGTAAACTACAGTCACCCTAAAACTTAAGGGCAAATACTGGTGACATCCTTTAGTTCATGGTTGTAGGAGAGCTACAAGTCCTTTAAATTCTTCACTTCAACCCAACACAATAAGAAGGCAACTGCATCTTTCCTCGAGCAGAACGTTTAAAAAATAAAATAAATCGAGATAGTGCAGAAATGGGATGAAGTAAACAGGAAGGAAAGGTAACCGTTGACAAGTTACTTGCAGATTCCAAGACAGCAGACCCTCTGAACGTCGACATTAACTCATTAAGGCACATTCAACATATTTTACGAGACACTTGAACACAAATGGCAATTAAGCCTTGAGATGTTCAGGGAAAAGCCTTCTCCATCGGAGACCCAAAAATGTTAATCCAAGAAATACATTTCTGTCGGGATCCATATTTTATGCATAATACATGTACAAGCTATTCGCAGCAGCACAGGCAATTGAGTTTTCACTTGGATGCCATGCCAGGTGGAGTAACTTTGTTGTGAAATCAAATGAATTTCCATTTGCATCAATCCCTGGACTTTCGACCCCTGTCATAAGATATTCAAATATTTATCAATTTGCTTTGAACTGGAAAATACAACTTCTGGAAACAAGAGGGAAAAGGAGACGGGAAAGGGAAAGGAAGAATGCTTTGACCTCGTCTGACAACACGTGTAATGCTGCTTAGGGATCTAGAAGGCCTTGAGGGCATCTGAACTTGTCTCCTGTAAAGACATATAAAATTTAACCGTCAGTACTAGGGGCCACCCATGTGATAAGATGAAACTGCTCCATAGGCATTTAAATGAAAAGTTAACAACCCAAAATAAGCTGAAAGGGAAAGGTAAAGGGAAAGTTATTTGTTTTTTGACTTAACATGTTCAGCCAGAAATAGAGTGACAAGGAGTGCAGTTTGACCAATTGAAACATTTTAAGGGTGAAGAAACCAAACTCCCTTGAATGATTTATAAAGTAGTATTCAGACCCTGACAGGGAAATAATTTTGGTCTCCTACTTGTAAAGATCCATTTAGTCATATAGATACCTCATGGGATTTTTGCTAGCTTCCAGAGTAGTTGCTTCAGTACTGCCCGGAGCAGATCCAAAAACTCTGAATAGATTGCTGAAATCATATAAATTGATATTAGATGCATGGTAAAGGAAGCAGGGATAGCAATAACTGAAAAAAATGTGGTAGTAGACCTGTAGGAACCAGTTGCTACCCGCTGACCATCGCCACTCAAGCAACACTCAAATTTGTCAAAGATGGAATCATTTTCATATAAATCACATAGCTGCACATAATAATTGTACAATATCATCAGTTCAGTCACAATATATAACAGCAAGAATTGCTTAAATGTCTTGGGAGAGGAATTCACCTTTGGTCTTAAAAACTCATGAACCTGGAAGGAGGATACTGGCCCAGAATCCATATTAATGTCCCATAACTAAAGAAAAGCAAGACATGCCATGGTGAGAATTGAAAAAGGCCATGTCATATAGACAAAGTAGAATTTAAACAATAATAATGCAAAGGAAATAAAAAAGAAAAATAGATTGAGTGAGATAATAATGATGTAGGTTCTAGTGGACATATTTTGATAACAAGTAAAAACATGCATACATGCATTACATGGCTAAACATCATCAGGATCCAATATGCTTACAAGTTTCAACACTAACAAAAAACAGAGGCTTGTGTAATAGAAGCTCCTACAAACCTAATGAACTAACTTCAACAGTTCCAAATCATACTATTGCCAATCTGATGTAGAACAAGCTCTTATTGATTTTAAGGAGAAACTTGATCAAAGCAAGTCCAGACGAGGAAACCACAAATTTTAACTTCAGAAATTCATATCTTTTGAGTTTAGAGTCACATTGTAATCATATATATTGTACTCTGTAATATACATTTATCTGGCAGCTTATGATTAATAGAAACAGAAGATTGCTCATCTTTTCTCATAGAGGATTATAGGATTGTTTCTTCACCTTTACTTTTCACATACCACAGCTGCCTCACAATCTCAATAAATACTGACATTACGTATAAATTAGAAGACAATTATTTATCCATGTTCACATATAAGAGTAGAGAAGCTTCTGTTTTCCTGATCAGGTAATTAAAATACCATTTTCCTTAGCAACACAGCCCTAGTAGTTTACAAGCCTGAACCTTCGGTTGGATGATGAAAATTTTCTTAGCTTTTGAGATTTATGTAGGCTTCAAAATAGATTTCAAGCCATCATTATATCATTGATTGGGATGGTTCAGACTTTAAACTTCCAGTTTCTAAAATTAATACACAATGACATGATCAAATTATCACCTTGACCAAAAATCAAGTGAATCTATTTTTCTGCAAGCACCCTTGCACATGTCCTAGTATATATCAATGGACCTGAGTAAATACGGCATATTGGATGTTGAATACCGCACAAAGTCAAAGACCAACAAAGTTCTCAAACTCCAAAGTATTAGCATCTAAAATGCTACAATAGCAGAAAATTCATAACAAGTGTACCAATCAAGTAAATAAAAAGTATCTAGCAACATAATGTATCAAATCTTTAGGGTCGTGAAATCATTAAGTAACTAGCAACTTAATGTATCACACCTCTAGGATCATGTAATCATCTAGTAACTAGTAACTAGCAACATAATGTATCAAACCTTTAGGGTCATGTAATCACGACTTAATATATATCTTCCATCTCTTCCAAATTTAATATCAGAAATTGAGGCTATTATCTCGGTGAAAAAAGATCTTGAACCAGGTGCTTCCTGTTCCTCAAACCTGTAGAAATCAATAATGGGAAAAATCATGTAAATAAGAGCACGAGGGGAAAATGTGAAACGCCGGGTGCAGCGTCAGGAGTAAACACTTACAATTTAGAATGTGTGTCACACAAAGCTGATTGCCGCAAATCAATAAGACGGATGGATCCTTTCGAACTACTATATGCTAACGTGTTGCAATGTGTAGGATGAAACTCTGCTGATGTTATTACCTCTGCAATCAAAAATAAATACACAATAATTACTTGTCAAAACACACACACACAGAGAAGGGCAACAACATCTAATATCATAAAACAAATAAGCACAGATCTTAAACCTAGAAAATGTTGCATAATTCAGAATTTTTTATCAGGACAGGAGGCTCCAATTCTCTCATTAATTACAAAAGTGAACACTAAGCTGGTCTCTGTCCAAGTATGTGCATACTTCAGCAAATTCAGAAACAACTGATTTACCATACATATACACCACCAACGAATAGCCCCCAACCACCACGAAGAAAAGTTTAACAAACAGGAGGATTTTTTATTTTTTGATAACTCCAACGGAAGGAATAATTTAACCATATTAAAGAAATAAAGCTACGGAAATCCAGATAGCATGTGCAGATTACTAAAATGTTTGACAATAATTTAGTAAAGCAGGTATCGCCTTTTTGTAATCAATTGTGATTATTTTCGGTTTTAGCTTTAATAATCTTTCTTTTTTCATCTCAATTTTCAATTCTTATATCCAAGTTTCTTAGAAAAAGTCACAATTTCAAAAGCCATTTAGCAAAAATATATTTCGCTAATTATGTAAAATAAACAGGAAAAGCAAATTCTTTTGAATCTAAAGTACAAAGTAGAAGCTATGCTGCATTTGAGCATGTTTTATTGGTCGTTCTATACCGACTATTATCTGATATTGGAGTACTGTTTACATTATTTTTGAAAATAAAGAGAAACGTTATCCAAAGGCATTCTGTGTGTTCTCATACATGAAAAAGAAAACCTGGGTTTGAAAATGTTGTCCTAACAGAACCTTAATAACCATCGATAAGAGAATAGTGACCAGTGGGTTCCATACAGGTAAAACCTTGGTTATCAACTTTTTTATTTCTATAATCAATTTTAGAAAATATTAAATCAAAAAGACCATCACTGAATCCCCACAGCAGAAAACTATTTGATCAGTGAAGATATAATAAATTATGCAAAATGTATGTGGTCCCGTGCACAGCCAAAGACTAGGTCATATGCTACCTCAAAATTATAGATGCACAGGATTTTCCAATAACCATACCAGTTAGATCCTCCATATTTGCAGGCTTCACATCAACAATGTTGAAACTTTGATTACTAATTTCCAAGTTCCAAAGGTTTATTCGCAAGTCATCAGCTGATATAAATGTTTCACCATCACTGAAAGGTAAGAGAGGGAGTTAGTCATCCAGAAACCATGTTACTATTAAGAGACATACTAGAGCTGCATGCATATAAAGACAGTGGCAGTGCATTACATTGCAGTTCACTCATCACTGAGTTAAAAACATGAAGCTATGTAAATTCGCCAAAGTGATATTCAAATACTGGATTGAAAGAAAGTTATTAACTTAGATGAAAAATGTAACAAACAAAATATGCCAGAACAATAAAGATCAACAGAAACACTTTGTACAAATAATCCGAAGAAAATCCCCTCCGCCCAATCCCGCCCCCCCCCCCCCCCCAAAAAAAAAAAAAAAAAAAGCAAAGGGGCTGACCTCACTTCTTCGGTTAATTTATTGGTCAGAAACTAGAAAATTCACCTATATCCCACAAAGAAAAGGAGAGAAGCTTGTATCAAATGTTCTGATGGTCAAACTTTATTTATAATTAGGAAATAACAATGCGATGCAAAACCTATGTCATCACATGCTGCATAAGACTGAGTGACCAACATATCACATGCCAAAGCAAAACCAGCAGCCACTCAAACTTGTAACCATAAAGTCACCATTTTTGGGTTTAATTATATAACGTGAAAAGACAATTGATACATGCTCAATCCAGATGACTGACTTTAGCTTTTGATTGAAATCAGCGTATTCAGGGATGATAGATTTTGCTTTTTTCTTTAGCCTTGCGGAAATATCACATGTAGCGCAAAAGACATCAGCAGTGTAAAAATAACAAACAAGTGCAAATACAGAACCATCACCGTCATTCACCGAGCCAGTAGCAATTAAGTAATAGTATTGTGATCATATTTTTTTCAGAAGCATATTTTCTCCTTTTATTTTCTGAAACGAGTGTGGGGCGTGTTTTACCAAAAGCTCTAATCTGTTTAAGATTTAGTAGGTTTTTTTATTTGATAAGTCAGGTTTAGTAGGTTCCTTAAATGCAGAATATAAAAATAGCTAGATTTTACCATTTCAAATTACACTTCAGCGGAACAACTCAATAAAATATTTCACAAATATCATGACCATCATAACTATCATGATTACCTTTGCAAATAAATCTCTAAGACAGGAACTCAGAATAAGTTAGTGCCACAAAGCAATCAGATGATTTCAAGACTTCTATTATATACCTTCATCTAGAAAAGAAAGTTCTATTTGATTATTGACCTTTTCTTTTACACATATCAAGGTTTGCCAAGGACTCCTTATATATCGTCTTTACTTGTATATAAAAGCAAACGTTTGCCTAGGCCAGGGGTGGGCAATTTTTCCGGTTTTTTTGGTTTTTGGGCTAACTGAACCGGTTCGAACCAGCCTGTTCAGAACAAAACGAAGCCAGTTGGGCATCGGTACATGTAACCGGTATATACCGACCATACCGAACCGGTTTACTGGTTGAATATTAAATCCTTAAATTTTATTCCCTAATTGTAAGTTATCCATTTATTCCCAATTCCCAAATCAAAACTCAGCCATTGTCAGCATCTCTAATACTACTCTCTATAGCTCACTGCACATCATCGTCATCGACTCTCTACAACATCATCGTCACCATTATCTTTCTCTCTCCAATCTCATTTTCTATCTGTTCCCGGTCTCCGACTCTCCATCGTGTTTTGCTTCATGGGTCTTGGGTGTATTGCTCATTTCAAGTTGCAAATTATATCACAATTGAGATTATGATCTGGGATTTTTTTAATTACCTTTTTAGTACATTATGTAGTTTTGTGGGTTTTTCAATTAATAAATGGGTAATCTAAATATGGAATTCCTTGAGCTAGGGCCTAGGGTATGTTCAAATTGGATGGAGAGTTTGTTGTTTATACACGAATCTGTTTATTTCTTCTTTCCCAAGATGCTTTCTATCTCCTTATTTATTTCTAATTTTAGGTAAACGGCGTGTGATGGAATGAATACAACTATCTATAACTATAAGATAGACTAATTGATCTGCAATGTGTTCAATTTGTGGTTATAATAATTAGAGTCAGTTTTTCTGAACAAAGTTGTATGGTTTGAATAAATTATGCATCAGTAATTGTTTTATTTTTTGAATCACTAGTTTGTACTCTTATTATATTTTTATGTTCACACTGATCAAGTGTTTTGCTTCATGGGTCTTAGTGTATTGCTCATTTCAAGCTGCAAATTAGGATTATGATATGCAAATAAATAAACCAGTACAACTTATGTAAAAACCGGTATCGTTCCGGTACCAAACCGGCTAACCGGTTCGGGACACCGGTCTAACTGGTACCGGTAGTATCCGTACGTAATTTTGGACACTTTCGGTAACTGGTTCGGGTCAGTCCAGTACGGTTATTTACCGATGCACAGTTATAGCCTAGGCCACACTCAAATATAACTTAATAACTTTGCACAAGTAGTATACAATTTAATACTAAAAATTTATAAAAGAAATTGTTCAAGTGTGCCCTAAGCAAATAATAATAATACGCGTAAAAAAATTAACAAGTCAAATAGGGCTATCATTTCTGAGTAAAGGAAGCATATAAATAATATGTATTTTTATGCTAAAAATTTGCATTTTCATCTTCAGTTAAGTTTCATTCTTAACTTCATAGGTGTAGCTAAATCGTCTGAAACTTTAAATTCTTCACGGGATAATAATATATATAAATGGGAAGAGAAAATTACAGATTATGAGAAAAATTAATCATTTGAAAAATAGAGTACATGGAGACAAAAAAAAATCATATTAGAGAAGGCTTTGGAGTTCTTTGTAATCTATACAGTTCTGAAAATCAAAAAAAATCTACACCAACATATTATTTGAAAAGCTTTATGTTTTGATAAATCAGTTAGAAAAACCTAAAACACTTTCAAAAAAAAACATGATGTTATAAGAAAGCCGTTGATTGACCCAACTGTAGAAAAGCTTGCCTCTGTCATTGCTACATATTCCAGTACAAGACAGACAGGTAATTATGTGCTCCTTCATAATTATATATATATATATATGTGTGTGTGTGTGTGTGTGTGTGTGTGTACTTATGCAAAGAGGAGAGAGAGAGAGAGAGAGAGAGAGAGAGAGCATTATCCACAAGCTAAAAGTTGCAACTCACAAAGGCATGCTAAACAATTGAAGTAAGCAAGGCATATACTACTCTGTCCAATTCACCCCACTATTGTGTCTACTGAATATGTGAATAGGCCAACACGGCCCAACTGAAAGGAGTGAAAAACAAAATATACATTCTGACAATATATCTCATTACCGCAACCCCTTTCCATTTTCTGTGCCACTAGTTTAGCTTTCATCTTATGCAATTGATTTCGGAAAAATGGTATAAAATTCTAATAAAATCTAAGCCATTCATCAATTCTGAAGCCTTCAAACAACATTTTTAGAATAGTTAGGATAATAATAATTGTTCTTTACCAAAAGGAAGACAATGGAGTGAGCATAATCAATTTAATCATATAAAAATAAATGCATAGCACTTTTTCAAACCCATGGAAATGCCAAACAAGCATAGAGCAATGAAAATAACTATGTTCAACCATATCTACAAGATAAAGAGAAGAAAATTCAACTGACGTATGGATTCCCACCTGTTATTTGAAATAGAATTGATATGATAGTCATGGGCATGGGCATATACTCTTCTACATCTTGCCACAAGGCTGGTCTCGTTGCTTGTTACCTACATATTATACTCGTTAAATTTTACACAAAAACAAGTGTAGCATTTGAAAAACAATGAATAAAACTAAAATGATAATAACCATGAGATTCGACATTCTCAAGCACAATGGCAATATAAATTTCAAAACCTTGAGAGTTGAGAAACACCAGACAAGATAAACTGTCCAATTCTCAAGTGCAAATAACTACAGTATTTTGAGTATTTACTAGTTTGTTTTTCCACATCAAGGAACATTGAAGAAGTATAAACATAACTATGCTTTTTAACCAAAACATGATCTTCAGTGTTCTAAAAGTCGCTAGTCGGTCCCAAGTCGATTGGCTACCGACTAGAGACTCGGGGATTAATCAGGTAGTCGGATTTTCAATTTTTTTTTAAAATATATATTCTTCTTCATCCTTCATAAGTTTTGAGAAAGTAGAATAACATAAATAACACAAATCATCAAATAAAAACATGGAAACTAAGTAAAACGAAATAGTTCGACGCTCTAAAATCAAAACCAATTAACCAAATGAAACTAAGTAGCACAAAATCAATAGACAATCACTCCTCCTCCTCTTCTCCATATCCCTCCAAGACTTGCTCACCATCGGACTCAAACTCATAATCCTCATCTTCCTCTTCGTTGTCATCTTCTTCTGACACAAACTCGTCTTCATCTAGTTCTCTCACATTTCTACTTCTTCTAGGTAGAAGGACCTCATTCGCTCCGATTTTTTTCGATTTTTCCCGACTTGTTCCGATTTTTTGATTTACTCCGACTAGGCGACTTTACCGACTAGTCGCCGACTGAAGCCCGACTAAGTCAATCAGCGACTAAATCAAAAGACTAGACCCTAGTCGACTCGTTGAGACTCCGACTCCGACCCCGACCTAGTCGCCGACTAGGCCGACTTTTCGAACACTGATGATCTTTACTTTTGTGTATATAATAGAAGTGAGAAACAAGATGAACTCAATTCCAGAGATTATCCAAATTTCAAAATGAAAAAAAGGTATATGACACGTTGTACATCACTTGAATGTATACAAATGCCAAAGACCACCTTGATCTACTACTATGTTGTATATCACTTGAATGTATACAAATGCCAAAGACCACCTTGATCTACTACTATTTTTTAGTCAAAAGCATACAAGGATGGTGACATTGGTGTACGTTGTAGCAACTCTTTTCTTTTCCAACTTTTACTAGTTTTGATGAATAAATGAGTATTGAAAAACTCAAAAACATTGCAATGCAACAATAGGGAGCTTAAGTTGAGTACAACTACCACGGGTAAACGTAGTGACGAAATTTCCCCCGGTGGGAATGAAAAGTCATTGCTTGAAAAAGAAGAAGATGTATCTGAACATCCTCCATTTGCAAGATATGAGTTTGAGCAGGAAGAAACACTTGAAGTAGCAACACCACCATTTCCAATACTTTTGGAAGGGTCCGTGTTCATCTCTGAAATTTTCTTGACCTTTTTCTCTTGAACCTGTCAAACAGAATTATTATCCTTTGACTTTGAACACAATTTAAGAAAACTGATCGATGCATTTGACAAAGTTAAGTTATTGCTTTCCGTACTTTCCAATTTTACCCTTCATTAATGATGGATGTCTGAAAGGATATAATTAAGTTGATGCATTAACAAAGGAGTATATTTGAGAAGTAGCATCAAAAGTTTACCATGTCGAAGTGGAGAGTATTTGGGACATCCCAAAAAAGAAACGAGGACAATAATTTGAGAGTATTGTTATATCTAGGATTTTTTTCCCTTTAAATGTATATACCATTATATTTTTGTCTTAATGTATCAGATAGCTTGATGAAAATATTAAAATATATATATATATATAAGTATGCTACAAAAAGGAAATAAATCACCTACCTTCCAAAATTTAATGGTCTTGTCATTAGTAGAAAGAAGAAATAGGGCACCATTAGCTGTTTGGCACCATCTGATTTTGTTGATTTTCTCCTCAATCTCCAAGCTCTTAAGATAATCAAACTGAATGCAAAAAGTGAAGATTAAAAAAGAGTACAAAAATCAAAATCAGTAGCCATAAAGAGAGAACTAGTCAGAAGGTATTTTGAGGAAACATGCCCCTAATACAGAAACTACACAAGTTTTTTGGAATGTGCATTTTCATTTTGGTCGATCAAAATCTATCCGGGGTTATTACATTCAATGATTCAGTTCATGGTAATTTGGCTTTGGAGTTTCGATGATATACCTCAGGTTCGTGGCTCTGGAACTCCGTCTTGTAACGGAACTCTGGATGCCTACTAATTGGACAATCCATCCTCTCTAAATCCCTTCGACTTCCACCATTCTACGCAACACATTAAAAAGAAAATTCAGACTTTGCAACAAATAGAAAATGTAAGATGATGCATAACCTTCAGTTTTATTTAATCAAATATTTAAGATTTGCAAAAAATGACCTCTTTTGTGTCGGTCCTTTCAAATAACACCACTCTACCCCCACGGTCACCAGTAGCAAGATGGTCACCAGATTTATCAAACTCAATAGCCGATATGATATCAACTGCCAAGTTAAGACAAGCAAAGTAGTAAAGTGTATGTTTGTCAAGATGTACTAGAAACAGTTAGATCCACAAAAAAGCGCGACAGAGCTATCAAAATTAGCAAAATGTAAAATCATATCACAGTTGTTGTCATTTTATCAAAAACACGTACTGACAGCTGGAGTGTGACACCACAGTAAAATTCTCAACCATTAGATGGCTCTCAGTTAGACGAACTAGATTATTTCTGCCACATTGCCATCTGAGAGTAGATTACGCCCACCACATTATGACAAAATCATCAGACAAACAATACAGCAAACTATAAAGTGTCATCTTCCTCATGCAAGACACATAAACAGTTGTCTCAGTGTAGCTATAATAAGGTTAAATGAATGGCACTAAAGAACAGATTTAGGAAATCCTATACCAATTACTCAGAGTAAGCATAGGTCCGTGAGCGACAACTTCCAAACCTCCAAATGATACCAAAATACCATAATCAGGATTGTCGTATGTTCAACACAACGAGTGCAGTAACTGAATTCTGACATGCAACTCATGCCTGCGTCTCTGTCATTTCGTGTCATGTCTACCCTGAACCTTGGGATGTAATCTCAATTACATTTAACACTGATCTTGATACAACCCAGAAAAATTCCTAACCATTAAATTGTCTTTTTATGATCGATGATTTTTTATTCTTTTTCCAGCATGTACCTATGCGTGAATCATCATGTTAGGGCAACCTTGTTCAATCTGCAGGGATCATGAAAATACTTGGGCCCCTTCCCTACTATTTTGGATGAATGAGGTGGTTTAGAAGGCGCTTTCCAATCTACGGTCCATACATGACAGCATGAGGCTGCAGTTTCGTTCCAGGTTTTAACTAACTACCAGGATCAACAAAGGGCTTGAGTAGTTATCAATGATCTCCAACAGTTTTTCCCCAAACTCCTAAGCTAGCCACAACTCAGATTCCGCATGCTCAATACTGCATTCACTCGTGAGCATTTTCAAGTACAAAGAGGCAGGAGTCACATGATAAGTCTTCATGCAGAAAATCTCAAAAGTTTGTGCATAAACCATAACATATGTTTTCACTGTCTGTAATACAGTACTAAAAAAGCTTCCAGCTATGAGTTGCATCGATTAAAAAGTTCTAAACTAAGGAAATTCTGTTATCAGTTATGAAAATATAATGAAATGATGGATATATAAATCTTCAGGAATACAAGAGGCTGACAGTTGAGGGTGGATTAAAAAAAGTTAAGTTAATTAAGATGGTTCAAATCTAGAAACTTGGTATGCATCTCTAATAATCTACAACTACTTAAAAATAACAGAATACGAACAATGAGTATCTAACAAAACCTTGTAGATCTGAATCCTATATTACTACATCTGGTGATATTCCACTGGAACATTGATTCACCCATCTGTTTACCGCTAAACTAATGGAACAATAAAATGGAGTCAAAATCATAGTCAAATTAAAATACGGCATGAGATAAAATCTCTATGATTAACCAACATGGTGACGAGCTATATTTAAACTTTTCAGTTTTTGCGTTATAACAGATATGAATATGTATCCGTAAGTATATCTTAATCCTTCAGGTCTCCCATCTGAATGTCTGTAGACGTACCGTTTAAGCTTAACAATAAGATATAAGATATGGTACACGTGAATAGATAATGGGAAGTTGATTGAAAAACATTTACTATGGTAAGCTACTACCTCCATCCACCAAAGAATGGCGCAAGTACCAAAAAAAAATTGTCAGCCAAAGAATCGAGTCAAAACCAGGCTGTGGGAGAAAGACTAGTACCCCGTACGTGTGTCATAATTATATGGGGTCCACTAGTATTGTATTAATGCTAATTTCAAGTGTAAAGTTAGAACTTATTTTATACCTTCTCCTCTATTTTGGCATGTTTAATTTGCGTGAAAATTATATTTGAGCTATTCTTGGGTGGACGGAGTAATTGCTAAATCCTTCTACTGATATTGCCGACGTAGCAATGTGACATACAACATTTTCAAGTTTCAAACATGACTATTGCTGACATAGTAATGTCATTAATACATACTTATGACCTTGATAATATGACATTGAAGAAGGTGTGACGTAACTCACAATTAAAAGGGAAGAGCTTTATAATACTAACTATTTGTTGACCTTTATGAAACGAAACTGCAAAAGTGATCTCCATAAATAGACCTGTCACGAAGAGTGACGAGCAAGGTGCCATGCCACCAGTTCTTAACCTCGCATAACAATTTACAGCAAGTTACTTGAAAATATGTCAAAAAGAAATAGAATGTCTTGTATGGCCGACTTCCTTTAGCACCTAAACAATTACAAATAACACGGGATGTATTTGCTTGCAATAAACCAAAAAATCAAGCAGGCTACACTGGATAACCAATTATTGCTTACAGATAACTCAAAAAACTTCTTTGTAACCCACTCAAGGACATTAGAACAATGCCTTTCAGAACAATATTATTACACCATTCAGACATCAGACGAGATCCAAACTACAGTCCATGACTTAATGTTAAGACTACCAAAATCAATTGTTTAAGTCGTGCAGCGGTTAAAAACATTATCAAAATCAAAATCAGACCAACACTAACACTTCTTAAACCATTATTCAAAATAACAGCTAGCTCAATTAAGTTCGATTGCCTACTTTCATATGAATACTGAATCAACATAAATATACTGCAGTAAATCTCTTTCAAAACCTAAATCTACGTACTAAAACGAATCAATAATAAACCAACTAACAATTCATAAATTAACAATCAAAAAACAGATCAGTAACACTCAACCAAACCTAATCACATAATACACTCAAAACAAAATCGGATCCAAAGAAATTAGAGGCAATGTTTGAAGTGTAATAATACCTTCCTGAACTTCTTCACCTGCGGTCCGTTCACCAAATACCTGAGAAAATTTCCATTCGAGCGGCGGTGGTGGACCCGCCGGAGCTGTCGCGACCTCTCCATCACCACCGTTCATTCTTTATTTTATATATGTATTTTTTCTAATCAAACGCCAGACGAAACAAATACAAACAAATTGAATCAAATCAGTTGCATCAAGCGATCGGCTTTCTTTAAGTTTGTAAGCTTCGGTGAAAAGATCGCAGGTTGAGAATCAATGATAAATGCATAAAATTTTGTTTGCTTTTTAAGATTCAACCATTACACGTCGAATACAATGGAAAAACAACAGCACAAGGCTTGAAGACATAGATTAAGATTTTCTCTCTCCTCTCCCTACCTTCCTTACTTTCCTTTTCTCTGCTTGAGTTGAGAGGATAAAATTGGGATTTTGAGAGCAGCAAACCGTTCTGGAAAATCAATAACACTGTTCTCGCTCTTTCTCTGTCAATAATACTATCTCACTTCTCCTTTTTATAGTTTCATAAGTTTCGATAAAATTACCTAGATAACACCTTCGCTACGTGAACTATAAAAAAAAATAATTAGGCGTGGATCGAGATTGAGTTGTGATTTAGCGGTGGGATATGTGATTAATGTGACGGGAGGTGAGTTTAGTGAATACTATATATTAGTGAAAAATATGTTACTGAAGCTCTGAACAAGACAGGCATGGATGATAGAGGAGACGGGGTGAGGTTTGTTACATTTTTGTCCTTGTCTTTTTATCTTTTACTTTTTATTTTAGAATTAAATTTAGATGATGAGATGGGATGAATTGACTTTTTAATGTTTTTATTTTAGAAATGAACGAGGTTGATGGAAATGTGCAATAAATCTAAGAAAATCTATGGATATGTTGTGAGGGAGGTTTTTTTTTTTTTTTTTTTTTTATGATTTATTTTAAGGTAATGAGTGTGTATTATAGGAAATTATTCTCACATGCAAAGAATGAAATATCACTTCTACACGTCAACCATCAGCTTTTAGTTTCTGTGTGATGTGTCAACTAAATAAGATACTCTCTCTCCAACCAACATAACATATATATTTTGATTTTAAAAAACTCAATTTACAAAAAATTTAAACTTTAAATTGACACAAAATCATTCAACTTTATTTATTGTAACAATATATAGGCTTTTATTAAGCTTAAATGTCGAAATACCACCAATTGTTAGGACGATATATACTCGTCTCAAATTTTAAAAAATTAATCTATTAGATCTATGATTCAATAATATATATGTTCTCACTTTTTTTCTTTATGTTCAAATGTGAGACTTTTATTATCACACCTTATCTCAACAATATCTCTCTTAATGTGTGATATCTCCATCCACATTGATATCGAGTTCAATATTCCTTACTATATATTGAGACGTCTTTCTCTAATGACGAAATGATGAGCCTACACTTTTCAATATCTTTTATTAAAAGTCAACCAAACAAAGAGATTCCACCGAACCCACACTTTCAATATCTATTGTTAAGAGTCAACTGAGAGACTGCGAATTTCACTACTCGATCACTTGCTCAATGAATTATTTTTTGTTCATCATTGTGCAACCCATATCATATCTATGACCCAAGCTCATAATCATTATTGTTCAAAATATCTGACGTATTCATCTGAAATCACATTTTGACCCAAAAAGATAAACTATACATTAGGTATACGGTCCGAAAACATATATGTCCTCATTTTTTCTACTTACATTTCAATGCGAAACTTTTATTGTCACATGATACTTTAACAATCTCTCAAGTAAGTAGTAAGCAGGATGTTGGAGTATTATTTTGATCAATGATAAGGTAAAATGAAAAAACAAGATGCTTTAACAATCTTTGAAGTAAGTAGGATATAGGAGTATTATTTTGATCAATGATAAAGTAAAATGAAAAAACAAGATGGTACCTTAAGTCGGTAAAAATTGAAAATACTACTGTCTTCATAGTTCATACAAAACGGTGGACAAGTCATATACTGACTTAACAGGGCTGAGCTAAGTTACCTCATGGATATCTTACTCGCATGCTGAATATCGATGCAAATTCCAGATTCAGAATATGAATCATAAGGCTAGGTGACCAGAAAATAAATTATGGGTTAATTACATATTATAGTACATTTTTAAAAATAATTACAATAATCATACATCCATAAAATAATTACAAAAATATGACATTGTATCATATTTATTTACAATACTAATACAATTAGGAGTCCTTAAATTAAGGGATTAGTATTAATAGGTTGATATGGTAATTTAGTTTCTATCTTCCTCAAACATTCCATTCTCGTTCGGTCTCTCTCTCTCCGCCCTTAACTCTTCGTTCGGTTTCTCTCTCTCCGCCCTTACTAGTTCTCTCTCTCCTCTTGAACTCGTCGACAGCGGACTGAATCTACTTCTTTCTCCGCCCTTAATACTTCTTTCTCTCCTCTTGAAGCCACTCGTCGTCAGCGGACTGAATCTATTTCTTCAGACGATGGAGTTCTTGCTTTGGTATGTACATGGTTGAAGTGATGTTGTCATACTATGAGTCTGTACTTCTGGCCACATTCTGTTTATGTTAATTTTTTTATTGAATAAATTTTTCTTTATCTCCATGACTGGGTTATTTGTGATAGACATCATTTAACAGCATAATATTTGCTAAAGTGGATAATTATTTTCAAATTGTTTAGGCTCTTAACATATATAGTCTGCTTTTGAATGATCATGATTGTCTCATCTCCATTTTGTCATTTTACTTCTGCATCATATACTGACACAAGACCAATTTTTGGGGGCTTGATGTAATACTTACGTTGTAGCTACGTCAAGCAATAAAAAATAGATACTATCATATAACTGTTTGGTTACTTCTGTATTATGTTTTGGTTACTGTTAGATTGTGATTCGGATACTATTTTTGTTACCTTGATTTGGTATTTTGGTTACTTTTTTATGTTGTTATGGTTACCATGTATTTGTTTAGTATACATGGTTGGCTAAACTGATTTTGGTGTACATGTTGTTTATGTATTGGTTACCATTTTTACATGTTTTGGTTACTATCATATAAATATTTGGTTACTTCTTTAGTATATTTTTGGTTACTGGTAGTTTCTAATTTGGATTCCATTTTTGTTTCCTTGAGTTGGGATTCTGGTTACTATTTTTTGTTGTTCTGGTTACCATGTATTTGCTTAATATATATGGGTTGACTAAACTGTGTTTGGTCTATATGTTGTTTATGTATTGGTTACCATTAATATATGTTTTGGTTACCAGCATATAACTGTTTGGTTACTTCATGAGTATATTTTTTTGTTACTTTTAGCTTATGATTTGGATACCATTCTTTTTCCTTTAATTGGGTTTTTGGTTACTTTTATATGTTGTTTTGGTTACAATGTATTTTCTTAGTATACATTGGTTGACTAAACTGGACTTGGTCTACATGTTGTTTATGTGTTGGTTACCATTAAAATATGGTTTGGTTACTATCATATAAATGTTTGGTTACTTCTTTAGTATATTTTTTGGTATACATATTTTTGTTTTGGTGACCTTTAAATTATGTTTTGGTTAATATTATATATAACTGTTTGTTTATTACATAAAATGGTTTGTACTACATGTTGTTTATATTTTGGTTACAATTAGTTTATATAATATAATTTTTTTGTCACTGCTTTATTATGGTATGGTTAATGTTATATTATGATATGATACCTATGATTAATGGGTTCTCTATTCACTAATCCCAAGGTATTTCTCTTCCTCCCACAGGTTCATACATAATGCAGAAGTCTTTTCTAGAGAATGAGAGCAGTCATGAAGAAAAAGTAGCAGCAGCCAAAAAACTAAAGTCTCAGGAAGATTTGTAACAGATTTTGATTAGTTCGGTTGTTCATACCTTGATTTTTGTTGGATATTCATAACCATTTGTTATGGTTAGTAAATATGTAATGTTTATTGGAGCTTATGTAAATGGGATTACATATTTGATTATATTATCAATTATTTGACATTGTTTGTTGGTTCGTATTTGTTACTTCTAAGTTGTGTCTGATATATTGTTTGAAAGGTGCAGTTGGTAACCAAACATGCATAGAAGGGTAACCATTTTATTTTTTGGTAGTAACCAGATAGTTACAAGCTCGTATCATGACATATATCAAATGTTAAAATGTACATGTGAGAGTATACATAGGCTGCCTAAATTGGGTTTGATATACAGGTTGTTTCTGTTTTGTTTACCATTAAAACATGTTCTGGATACTTTTATATAACTATTTGGTTACTTCTTTATTATGTTTTGGTTACTGTTATATTATGGTTTGGCTACTATCATTGTTTCCCCAGTGTGGGATTTTGGTTATTTTTATTTTTTATTCTGGTTAATATGTAATTGTTTAGTATACATGAATTGCCTAAATTGGGTTTCATTACATGATGTTTATGTTTTGGTTACCATTAAAATCTGTCCTGGTTACTATCATATAATTATGTGGTTACTGTTTTATTATAATTATAAGTTCGTATGAGGACTGTTATAAAGTGTTAAATGTATATATTTTATTTATACCCTGTCATCATGATGGAATAAGAAACTCCAATTAAGAGTTTCCATTTATATATATGATAGTCATTTATAGATCTCATATTAAAATAAAAGTAGTTTGAGATGTAACAACTGAATAAACATTGTAAAGTAACCAAATTAATATTAGACAGTAACCAAATTACATAATCTTAGTAACCAGAATATAAACTACATTTTTACATGCAATTTTGAAGGTTTAAATGATGGAATTTGACCAAAAAACTCTGCAGTTCACCAGCAACGCTTGTGACTTTTGATCGTTGACCCGTTTCTAATGAAACTAGGCTATGGAAACGCCAAAATTCGACATTCCAAATTTGATAGAACAATGCATATCATGTTTTGCATTTCTCCAAGCGAACAAGTTGATGGAACTAGTATGCCGGTAACTTCAAATTTGGTGTATTGGTTACTATCAGTCCATGTACCGTTGAAATAAAGTACAACAGGAATCAATTCCATTGTCTGATAACAGAATAAGTACTGTAAAGTAACCAAATCAATGTTAGCCAGTAACCAAACTACATAATGTTAGTAACCAGTACATAAAATACATTTGTACATTCATCTTACAATAGAAATAATCAGTATATTGATATTTATTACCAATTAAACTATAACAGTTGTATGAAGGTAACAAATGTAGCCAATAAGTAACCATCATAATAAAACAAACAAATATAAAACACCGTAATATTATATAGTAATAATCATAACAACATATACAGTAATCAAATCCAATTTAAACAGTAACCAACACATATTTATTTAGTAGCCACAAGATAAACACATTCTCCATTGTATTTTTATAGTAAAAACCAACCAGTATAACTTGATTGTTACCAACTAAAGGCTAAATATTGTAAGAATGTAACCAATGTAGTTAACAAGTAACCATTAATATAAAACACATAAGTATAAGTATAATTAGATTAATACAGTAACCAGGTCAGCACTAATGAGTAACTATTATAATTTTACATAGTAACCATGTCAGCATTAGCCAGTAACCAATATAATATTAAACAGTAACCAAGTCAGCATTAGTCAGTAACCAAGTCATCATTTTTTAATAACCAAGTCAGCATTAGTAAGTAATAGTATGCACTAACCATTATAATTTTACACAGCAACCAAATAAACATTATACAGTAACCAAATCAATAATAAACAGTAACCAATTTCTATGTACTTAGTAACCAGAATATAAAACATATTTTTACATGCATTTTGCAATCAAAACAGTTAGTATACTGACTTTGTGACCAATTAAAGAGCGAAAAACTTAAGAAATGTAACCAATATACGAGTATATAGTAACCACGGGGTAACCAAATAAACATTATATAGTAACCAAATCAATAATAAACAGTAACCAACTTATATGTACTTAGTAACCAGAATATAAAACAGATTTTTTCATGCATTTTGCTATCAAAACATTCAGTATACTGCCTTTGTTAATCGACATCAATTTTGGTTACTGTACACCATAAAAAATGTTACCAACCATGTGGTTAATGGTTACTAACATTAAATAATTATATATTCATGTAAACAATTAAATTTGTTGTATTGGTTACTGTCGGTCTCTATTGTCTGACAACTGAATAAACATTATAAAGTAACCAAATCAATATTAAACAGTAACCAAATTACATAATCTTAGTAACCAGAAAATAAACCAAATTTTTATATGCAATTTTGAAGGCCTAAATGATGGAATTTGACCAAAAAACCATGCAATTCACCAGCGAAGCTAGTGATTTTTGATCGTTGCCCCGTTTCTAATAAAATTAGGCTCCGAAAAAGTCAAAATTTGACACTCCAAATTTGACAACATTATACAGTAACCAAATTTAGATTAGACATGAAGCAAAAGTAGAGTATAAACCTCCAGCAAACCAATATTAGCTCATTAGGAGTAGCTAAATTGATCAGGCAGCCGATGCTTGAGTTCATTAGGCAGCCGATGCCGATGCCTGAGTTCAGAGTGAATGTGACAAAGAGATAGCATCAAAGCTTCCTTCTTCTTTTTTTATCGTCGATGTGAAGAAGAAAGGGTTTCAGTTTGGGTCGAAGAAGAAAAGGTTTCAGTTTGGTTATGTAAAGAATCAATCAACAATCAACAATCAAATTTGTTACAGATCGAGGCTGGTTACTAATCTTGAAGTTGTTACTGATATTGAAGTTGCTGTTGATCTGAAGTTGTTGTTGATCTTCTTCGATATTATCCGATCTCAGAGTTGCATCGTCGTTGGAGAAGTCGTCTTCTCCGATCTGTCGTTGCTCTGTTTTTTTCGGATCTGAAAGTTGCTTGTTTTCTTCATTAGCGTGAATTGTTGATCGGTTGGTTGAAAATATAAAAGTCGGTAACTGACGTGTAGGGTGTTAATAACCGTAATTTTAGCAACGTAATATTGTGTTATTGCGTTATTTTTGTAATTATTTTGTGAATGTTTTATTTTTGTAAATACTTTCTAATTGTTGTATATTAGTGTTAAGGACCCATAAATTATATAGTCTATATTTTTTTGTTTCCAAAGTAAGGCCCAAACGAGGTCCAGAAAGTGGCCAGGCCCCCACCCAGCCTTCTCACATTGGGCTAGTGAATAACTTGAGTTGTCTCAATTTTCATCAACAATCTATTAATATGTTGGACTAAATCCTGGCATTAAAACTAACCTTTATCTCATAATAACACATCCCCGAAATTAATAGTCAATATAAAATTTATTAATTTCAGAAAAAAAATATTTTTTTTGTTCATTTTTTGATTAAATGAAAAATAATAATTACATAGAAAACACCAGGACATATTGAATTAGTTCAATATTGAATGACGAGAATAGAAGTCGAGGCCCATTTGACTGTGGGGCGTCCATCTAGTCCAGATCGCTAATAAACTCATATGGGCCGGTACTGTAGGGTGCAGCTTAAGCTTACCAGAAAGAGTGTCTTTCATCGTTCACAGCTAGAATATGTATTTTTATTTTATAGAGCTCCAATAAGTCGATAACATTTATGGTGTGTGTGTCAAGATATAATATGTGTAATGGTATTTTTAAAAATGTCTTAATTTATGTTAAACGTAATATAATATATATATATATATATATATATACACACACGCAATTGGAAGGTGGATGAAGTGATGGTACAATTGGTTTTAAAACCCATCCAGTTTAATTAATGTTCACCTTAAATTAAATATTTAGATTTGTTTTTTTTATATTAATTCTGAATAATAATCTTTAAAAGCTAAAATATAATAGTGTATTGATGGGAAAATTAGGTCTAATATCATATGTAAATTCAAATAAAGTCACATATACGCATGTGAAAGTTTGTTATATATAACAAAATTATAAAATTGTTGACATATATTATGCAACAACAAAAAAAACTCAATATATAAAATCCTAAGATTTATATCATTTTTCATTATTTTTTTAGTACTACTATACATATACATATACATATACATATACATATACATATGGGGCAGTTAAGCAAATAGTCTAAATTATCATCATTTACGCGAAAAAGTGCAACAGATTCACTTTTTGTTTATTTTTTCCCTTTTAAAAAGACAAGTAATTAACGTGTGTGTTTATAATAATCATCCAAAATTAAAGGAAGAATTTTTAATTTAATTACTCAGCTATGTACATAATTTTTCTTATAATTTATAAACATGGCCCAAAAAGAAATATTAGTGCTGTATTTAATTTGTACTTTATGACATCATTTTCTCATTTAATAAAATATTGTTTTGCCTTTTGCAAAAAAATAAAATTAAAAAAATCGAAATGGGATGAGTAAACCTTCACCATTTGTGTAATCCATTGTTAAAACCTAGCTAGCTAGCTAGCTAGCTAGTAATCACTTCAACCTTAGACAATAATACTCTCATATATTAGTTATTTTCAATATCTACATTTGATTTAAAAATAAATAAAAAATATTCATCAACTTAAACTCTAATTAATTGTGCATACGAATAGTTTTATTGTGATATCGCATAATTACCTATGGTATCTTCTTTTATTACCGAAGGTCTCATCCACACTAATGCTAGATGTACAATAAATAATTATAAAATGATATAATCAATTATGATTGGTTATAATCATAAGTTTATCAATACATTATAAATTATTAACTAATCAGATATTGCCACCTTATTTAATATTTTATATCTAACAATTCTTTACTAATCATATTAAGACTTGGGTGTCCATTAATTTCATCTCTCCTTAAAAGCCCAATCCAGATACAATAATTAATGGATTAGAACTTCTATTGTATAGTACTCACCACAGATAGAAGTTTTACAGATTAACAACCTAGATAGACTTTAAGAACAAATAATTTTCTAATCACACACATATTATATTTATATTAAAGATGGAAAAAATAAGAACACACGATATACTCAGGTTCATCAATTTGGCAATCACTTGAATCTATTGGGTTGATTTTGGACCCATATTATTATTACAAACATCGGTTAGATCTAGTTTAACTAGTTTTGACACATATTAGTCTATAATATTTTTTTTGCACTTTGTTGAGCTAATACATCAACATGTATGCATTATTACACTACATTCTTATATAACACATATTATACATATTACATACTTTTATAATTTATACATTTGTAATTACGTATAAAAACTATTTCACTAGTTATGGAATTAATCCATAATAAAGTTAACACTTTTAGTGTAACGAACTACTAATTTCAATAATTAATAGATCCTCGCTTAATTAATTAAAATACCTCATTTAAATTATACAATTTATATTATATAATTTAATTTAATTTTCTACTTCTCTCTATAAATTATTTTATATTATATAATTTAATTTAATTTCCCCACCCCCACCCCCCAAAAAATAATATTTATTGATTATGTATACACCCACCCCACCCCTCCCCCGCCCCCCACCCCCACCCCCCCACAAAAAAAAATAATATTTATTGATTATGTATACACCCACCCCACCCCTCCCCCGCCCCCCACCCCCACCCCCCACAAAAAAAAATAATATTTATTGATTATGTATTCCCGTCCACCCCCGCCCACCCCCACCCCTCACCCCCACGCCCTCGGTCTCAAAAATTAAGATTTTAGTGAAGTTATAATTTGAAAAATAGTCAATTTGGATTCGACCCATAACTATTTTGTATAACTCAAAACCAACTCAAATCTATTTTTTGTCAGGTTTAGTCTGATGTATTCATAAGATGTCTCACACACTTTACAATGATTTACACATCAAATAATATTTTTTATATAGTAACTTAAAAACTCTAACTGTTATAATATGAGGTCAAACTCATAGGTCCAATACTTTAATAAAATTGTAAAACTAAAACCCAATATCGGGTTACTAATAAATCTTTAAGCTCAATTGTACTCTGCATAATGACCATTAATTGAACTTACAAAAGTACGAGTCAACCTCAACAAACTTGTCAAATAATTCTTTCATCTCAAAATATGCTATTTTTTTGGCATATAAAAGTTCACCCAAAACACATTTAAACATACAATTTGTTATTACTTATTTCAATAAAAGAATTATTATTATTAAATTTATCTAATAAAAGAATTTATTATTATTACTACCAAATAATTAATGTGATTTATTGAAACTGAAATTTTTATAAAATACAGTAATTTATGTGTCATTTGGATACATGTAAAAACAGGGTTGTACAGTATGTGCAACTCTGTTTTTTACATATATCCAAATGACTCTTAAATCACTGTATTTTATAAAAATTTCGATTCCAATAAATTACATTAATTATTTGGTACTCAAAAGAAAAAATAAAATAAAATAAAATTTTGGCCGATCACTACCTCTGTCGAAAGAAGTTGGCCGCCGTAGAAGGATTCAATTTTTTACAGTCACGTGACTGATTTACAAGGCGAGTATCTGTTAGGAAGGCGCACTGCATTGTTTTGGTTGTAACCAGGAATGATGATGGGAGCGGGGAGCGGGGAGCGGGGGGCGGGGCGGGGCGGGGCGGGAGCGGGGGCGGGGGAGGAGATTACACATTCCAACCCCATTCGTTGGAATTAAAACTTAATAACTATCTCCATTCTCATGGGGAATTTGAACTCTTACGGAGATTAATATTTTGTGAATTTTATAAGTTAATTTATTTTTGTTATATTTATAATAGTATATACATGAAAATTAATTATATTTTAACTCATACATAATAAAATTAAAAAAATTTAAATAATAATTATAACATATATATACACACAATAACATATATTTTAATTATGTAATATATAATAATATAAATATTATTTAATTAATATATAACTATTTGGGGGCAGATAGAGGGCGAGAATTGGAGTGGTATCATCTCATCTTCATCCCCATATATAATATTAGGTAATTTCTCTTTCTCAGTCGGTCAACTTCATCGTCAGTCAACTTCAAAATCACCGTCGCCTCTAGTTGAAGCGGAACGTGAGAATCATCGAAAAAACGAGATAAATTGTTATCCTTTATTGTAATTGATGAATGACGAGCAGGGGCGAAGCCACGTTAACGGTTGTGGGCTCAATTGACCTCATTGGGAAAAAAATTATTTTATAATATATGATAAATTTAGAAGAAATATAAGTGTAATGAATAAATTAACTCCACTGAAATTTTATAAATTTTTTAATATACAGTATCAAATTAAATTTTTTATAACTTTCTCAATTCTATTTTACTTCTACTCTTTAATGTACGCATCTTCTTCTATTATTTTTAAAATAAATAATAATCTAATTTAAACGAAACGTGAGAATAACCGATAAAAGGAGATAAATTGTATTTGTAATTCTTAATTGTAATCGATGAATGATTAGTGCAATCAAGTCACGCAATACGTATACATGTGTCGTGTGACATATATTAAATCCCCACTTATTATGTAAAGTAAAGAAGGAAGAAAGTGCATGCAATGCAATCGAGCTACGTTTTCTTATTTGTTTTTCTTGTTTAGTGCAAACTTTTTCCTATTTTATTTGTTGCTAATCAACGTCATCGTATATCTCCACTTTTGCTTTCTCTTTAACCAATTGTTTTGGTGAACCATGCAAATTAGGAGTAATTTTAAAATCATATTAGTTTTCAATTTCAAGATGATTTTATGGACATGGTGTTCTTATACTTCATTTTGTTGGATCCCTTGGGTTTTGAAGAGAACTCACATTTTTGAGGGAAATACTGTTTACTCCTTCTCAACTTTAAATAAAATAATTATAAAGATTAAATATATTATGATTATTATTATTCCGTTCCACAAAAAGAATGTATTTGTAAAAAAAAATTCAATCCACAAAAAGATCGATTAATTTTTTCTATTAATGGTAGTATACAATAAAATAATATTTTTATGTATAATAACATAAATACAACTATTTTGGTGAAATATGTAAAATATTTAATTTAAATATAATGTTCAAGAAGCACTTCTAGGTTTACATAAAAATTGGATACGAGTATATTTGAATTTCACTTATTTGTACTTTTATCCACCGTTGAAGTCAAAATACAAAAAGTAAAATTCAATACATTCCTATCTAATTTTTATGTCGGATATAAAGCTTTTGATGTTCAAGAGGTAATATAAACTCCACTGATCCAATTTTTATGTCAGACATAAAGCTTTTGATGTTCAAGAGGTAATATAAACTCCACTAGATGAACCAATTTTTATGTCAGACACACAGATTTTGATGTTCAAGAGGTAATATAAACTCCACTAGATGAACCTGCTTAAAAGCTTTTAAAAACTCTACTCCTAGGTTTTGGTTTTAGTTATAGGGAATGGGTTTTTATTTCTACATATAAAGACAAGTAGACAACAATATAAGATGTAAGCAGTCAAGGGTCTCAAGGACATTGCTGTCCCGTAGTAAGAAATCATTGTACTGGATCGGCGGGGCAGTGAACATAAAAATGCAAGCTGTTAGTATGAAGTTTATTTTGGAGTAAGTTGGTAGAATGCTGATACGTAGGCGGCGAAGTTATATGCGTATAAGTATTCTATTGGCCAATTGACCAACTTACCAAAAAAATAACTTTATGCTAACCGGATCCTAAAAATGACATGGTGGGTATGTAATATGACAAACGTCCGTGATTTTTTATTTTATTTTTTTAGAGTGGGGTAATAAATGAGATATTCTTATAATTTTTAATAATTTCATGTCATGTATTGATAAGTTTCTCAATTGTAATTCGAAATAAATTTTCTTAATATATAGCAAGATTTTGTAAAAAATAAAATTATTCTACTTATTCCTATTTTTAAAAGCGACGAATTTTAAAAATAATTGTATTTATTCTTTTTGAGAACTGAGATACTAGATGTGATAGTTAAAATAGCGAAAATTATGAACATCTTATCATATTATAGTTTTAAAATATATTTAATCTCTAATTTTGAAATAAAATAAAAGAATAAATATATCTCTAATTTATAAATGGTGGGAGTATATGGAAACTTACAAATACTTTCATGATGACACTAAAATCTGTAATAAAATAACAACAATGCTACTATCACTCGCCTGACATGTGGGACCTAAAAATATGTATGTGTGTGTATGTGAACAATTTTTATGTAATAGTGACATTATTTACAAAATAATGCATGGTCCAATGTAGAAGTGGAGTTTTAAACTTTTTGACCCCTCCGTTCTGCGTCAGGCCTTGTTAATTTTATGATGAAACTAATCTAAAATTTGTTATAAGGATTATTTGTGTGGAACCGAGTTAAAAAGAAAGCATAACAAAGATTAGTATCGCTTGGTCTGTATATACTTGTATCTCAATAAATTATATCAACAACTACGAGTAAATGGTCAAAATTTATCAGAATAAATATAGTTTATTTTGTTTGTTTCTCCCGATTTGTATGTACAAAATAAGGCATCAGTGTTTGGTAAAATAAATAAAAAGTATGTACTCTCTATTATGATAGAAATTGCGGTATATTGAACGTGAAATCTAATATGGGCAAGGAAAAAACAGTAAAATGTGATTGAGATTTAAGAAGAAAGGGTTGCACATGTATTTTTGATATTTTTACATAATTTTTTCTTATGGAGGAGATCGTGTAAAAATGCCGTGCGCATGCGAGAAACTAGAAATAGCCGACCGCCACCACAAAAAGAGAATGAGATGGGTATATTCCATCACGAGTTCCGGAATGCGATTCAGTTCTAAGCCACGCCTAGCCTATCCTATCCTATCCTGCTGAGAATTTAATTCCCACCGAATATTCTCATATTCCCGCGTCTTCTTTTTCCTCCCAAATATGGCCAGCCAGCCTACTACACCCTTTGAACCGTCGTATCGACCATACCAGATAAAGAAAGACACGTTTCTATTTCTAGCGAGAGAGTCCATCAGAGAAAAGGACTTGTTTAATTTGCCGCCTTCTCCTCTACTTCACGTAATATATTCTTTTGGAATCTTAAACAAATCCTTTCCTGTTTCACTGTTTGGTTCCACTTTTTCCTGCCTATATAAACCCTTCTCTATCGGCTGCCTCAAATTTATACCTACAACAATTATCAAGTCCTTTGGTTTTATTTGGGTCGCCGAAAATGGTTGGCGGAATCGTGGTGGTTTTCGACTTCGACAAGACTATTATCGACCTGGATAGCGATAACTGGGTCATCGACGAATTGGGTGCTACCGATTTATTCAATCAGCTCCTCCCCACCATGCCTTGGAATTCTGTCATGGTCAGTTTTCTAACTTGTAGTAGTAGTATTTTTTATTTCCCTTAATTTGCATCCCAATAGAAGAAAAAAATGGTACATCAAATATACTACTACTATATTCATTATCTCATGTAACTCTGTGTTTACAGGATCAAATCATGAAGCAGCTTCACTCGCAGGGGAAAAAAATTGAGGACATTGCGGATGTACTGAAACGGGTTCCAATCCATCCCAGGATTATTCCAGCCATCAAAGCAGCTCATGCTCTAGGGTAAATATATCAATCTCTCTCATTGAATTGAATTAAATTAATTTTGTACGAGCGACAGACATTATACTCCTCTTGGTTGTCGTAGATAATATATTAATCTATTTTATTTAATGGACAATGCAGGTGTGATTTGAGAATAGTAAGCGATGCAAATCTGTTTTATATAAAGACAATTCTGAATCATCTTGGATTGAGGGAATATTTCTCAGAAATCAACACCAACCCGGGTTTTGTGGATGAGGAAGGGAAGTTAAGAATCTTCCCTTACGTCGATTTTCATACTTCCCCACATGGCTGCACCAACCTCTGTCCTCCAAATATGTGCAAAGTAAAACATACATACATACATACATATATATATATATATAAAAATGGATTGACACCATTAAATATGCATATTCATAAGAATAATTAATTAAGGATAGATAGTGACGACATATGGTCATTGTATAAACTACTACTTTATTAATAATTTCCTGATCATGTTGTTTACTTTCTTCTTAATCTTAATAGGGTCTAATAATAGAAAGGATACAAGCATCCCTTGCAGAGGAGGGCAATATTAAAAAGATAATCTATGTTGGAGATGGCGTGGGTGATTTTTGCCCAGTCTTGAAGCTAAAAGACACAGACTATGCAATGCCAAGGAAGAATTTCCCGGTTTGGGATTTGATAAGGGAAAACCGTGGTCTAGTAAAGGCGGAAATTCATGAATGGAGTGATGGAGAGGAACTGGAGGGCGTCCTGATTCAACTTATTGCTGCGGAAGAGAGCAACAATACTATATCGGCCCAGTTGTTTTCGGCCGATTGCAAGTTTCAGACAATTGCTCAGGAAGCCCTGCCACAAGCTCTCCCTGTTCGTCTTTAGTATAGTGGACAATAACTTGTTTTCTTAGTGGTTATGGTTTTTCAATGTTTTTGTAATTGCAATTTGTGCTGATCAACAAGAAATTGACAGCCACTTTTGCGCTTCTTCCTAATTGTTGGAGCAGTGTTCCTAATTATAATTGTTGGAATAGTGTTCCTAATTGTTTTTCAGTGTTCCTAAATGTTTTTCAGTGTTTCTAATTGTGGTTTGTAGTTTTGCCTCTTTTATTTCTATAGTTTGTAGTGTTGTGGTTTGTATTTTTTCAGTGGTTTGTTGTTTTTCAGTGGTTGGTTAGTTTGTATAGTTGTTGCGGCTGGTGGGTGTACATGGGGATGGGGATCATATTCCTTAGAATAAACTGATATCAGAATCATATACTAGCAAGTGTTGCTCTAGACACAAAAGAGAAAAATACGAGTAATGAGCAAGGTGATACTATATCCATCACTACCAAACATACTTATAGGAGTAATAAATTAACTCACTTCTCTCCAGACTCCAGACGGAGTAATATCCGATGCCACCTGAATTTCTGATCAAGTCATGCCCTGTTTTAATAGGCAACGGTGACGGAAGCAAAAATTTAATTAAGGGCGGTTACTATTTCAACTTTTAAAAAAATAGATTAATCACAATCTATCTATTTAACTATACAAAACACAAGTGTTTTTGAACATACTTAATTTCTCGCTTAAACCATATTAAAAGATCCTGACCATTAAAACTTTGGGTTAAATCTAACCTTTAAAAAAACTTTGGGATATATTAGTCCAGTATATTAGACAATACTGGGCTACTTCAATTGACTAAAAGTGAATGTAAACTGAATTTGACATAAGGTAATAACTCTCTCTCTCATGCTGCTATGCTGGACCGGGTAAAATACTAACATCTTGCTATAAAATATTATATAAAAATGAATATTTTTATAAATATAAGGGATAATTTCACAATACTTTTCTCATATTAATAATAAATAGACATCACATTAATATAAAAATAAAAATAAAAATATCACATTTTACTTATAAAAAAAATTAACTTTCAGTATAGATACTTTCATATAATAATGACAATTTTTTAACTTTCTAATACAAATCATCTGGACTGTCCAAAATTTAAAATAAATTCCACTGGCCATAGTGCCAGAGGCACAAGACTATTGCTAGTATATATATAAAGTTGTATCGATTTCTTGTTTTCGGCTCGGGTTCTCCTGGTTGATCCATTATATTTTTTTCGGGTCGGGTTCTCCTACTGATCCATTATCATTCTCTATTTCCTCTCATTCTCTCGAATAAAATGTTTAATTATTCTTAACTAGTTGGTAGCCCGTGCAATGAACGGGCTAATTTAAATAATGTATTTAATAATTTGTTCAACATTCATATAAAAAAACAAACTCGAAGTAAACAATTCATATAAATTAAGTATGCCCTTCGAAGCTTTCTAATCAGTTTATGGGACAGTCAACACAAAACATGTATGAATTGAGATTTTCTTAAGCAACCTATCTTCTCTTCTGTTCTTTCGGATCTCAACCATGTTGTCCTCCCTCCTTCGCCGCCCTTTATCGGTACCGACAGAAACTTTGTACCTACTTCGCCCCTTTTGTTCTTAGAGACATGGTTGCTACCTAGATTGAAACCTTAAAGTGATATACTCGTTTGTCTACAAAAGATCTTTAGAGTTAATCACGTATAGAGAAGAAGGAATACAAATTGATCATGTTGTTTCACATGAATTAATTTGGTCATAAAAATAGTTAACCCAAAACCCATAATCAAACCCCAATTTTCAACAAACACATTTTGAATACAAATAAACAGAAAGCACCGACAATCTCTCGTTGACGCTGCTACAAATCCGCCTTGTTCATTCCCTTGGCAGAGGCAACCTCGTCGCCTGCAAACCCCATCTCAAATTAGTTAAAAATCCTGAACAATTAGGTATAAGAACTTCAAATTAATAAATAATTAAGAACAAATTCCAGAAATAAAACAAACACACAACGAAATCGAAGTATCCCACAAAGCTAAAAATAAAATCCAAGTTTGGTAATTGGAAGCAAAAACACTTACCGAGTTTACTTATTAAATGAAACCCATGTGATCGAGGGGTAAGTCCAATAAGTTGAACATTCATTGTTGTTATAAAAGAAAACTCCAAACAAATGTCTCACGTGTATCCAACATAAACTGAAGATGTGCCCTAAACAAACTCAAGATTAACTAAAGTTGATTAAGCAAATGATGAATAAGATGAGGAATAAGAGGCCCGGTCATTTTCCCAGGAAGAAAAAATAAGAAACAGAAGCAAAATATATTGTACATGAAAAAGACATGAATGAAGTGAATTAGTTTTTCTTTATTGTTTCTCTTCTTACTCTCTCTGAACTTTCTAAAGTTTATGCAATTGAATTTAAATTGTAAAACTCCTTTGGTCATTTGGGTTGATAAGACCATTCTTTATTCCAAAAGCTTTTGAGAAAATAAGAGTTTCATATATCTTCCTACTGAATGTCTGTCAAACACTCAACATAACTCTAACTTTTGTCAGATTATCATGAATATCAGCAAATCCATATAACTTGTACAATAAAAGTAATCAAATTATGAATGTAATCAAAATTCCACAATCTAAACAACAATAGATTCAAAATATTAACCAAAATAAACAAACCCATCAAAATTATACTCAAAAAGCAATCAAATTTGGAATGTAAAAACAAAATCATACATTCTTTCCAGCTAGCAAATGATCTTGCTTTCTAGCCATTCATTCCAACCCCAATGACTCTAGAATTCGTCAATAAAAAAATTACCTAATCTATGCAAACTAATCCTAATCAACGGGCAGAACCAATTTTTGCATCACAACCCATTAAAGTCTAAAATGTCAATTTATAACTTATCAAACATGTGGTGAGCAAGAACTATGTTCTCTATTAGTACATAACAACTCGACAAACAATACCACATTACAATCCCAATAATAAAATCAATAACCCAAACTAAAATTCGATTCATATGAACACAATTATATAAACATAAACATAATTAAAATCTCATAGAAACCCATATTAAAATCATACCTTACATGACAAAAGTTTCAGAAGTTTGGTTGTTAAAAAAAATCACTATAGTTATCATTAATCTATTATATCATGAAAAATTCTAAAGCAATTCCTGCGTAGGGAATTATATTCATTTCAAGCATAGGAGTATTAGATGATTAAGTGTATTTTCAACAATCATTATGATAACGTCAAGGTTATATAACACCCAAAGTCTCAAACATGGATTTAGTTATCCAAAAGGTCACCATTTTTTGAATTTACACCAAACAACTGTATTCAAATTAAACTCCAGAAAAATATGGAGTGCAACCAAAGTGAACTGCCTTTTAATTCAACTCAAGTTTATCTGTTTAGGACCTTTAGGCTTTAAGTGATAAAGTATTATTTAATAATATTATATAATTAAGGGGTTATCTCATTCAAGTAAAACAATTCAATTTTTTGATGAAAAACTTGGATAGTACCCTATATAAACACAAAAGGAATGAAGCGAACCTCATGACTAAACTATATGTGTGTGTGTAGTAGGAGGAGGAGTATTTGGTTTGAAAACCTCTTACCAAAGCAGTTATAGATGCAAAGATTGCAACGGTCAAATAACGGCCAAGCTTAGCATCTGCCAAAAATCCACCAAGGAGGGCAAGGCTATTGAGAGTGCCCAAAAAGTTTGTCACAATATTTGCAGATTGCGAGGAGGAAAGATGCATTTGTCCCACTAAATAGGTTACCATGTTCATCGATATTCCCATCGCACATATCCTCTACGAAAGTTCGGTTCCTAAACCATGCATAAAATAAACCAAACACAACCAAAAGTTTCCTCTTAGGCGGCAAACAAATAGATCATCAAAATATATAATTCTTAGCAGTAGTAATAAGCAATGGCAAATTATAACCAAATGCAGTCCAATTCAAATCCAAGAACTACATTACTCAGCAACCCAAAAAAGAAGGCCACTACATTACTCAGCAACCCAAGAAAGAAGGCCAGAATTGGAGTTCACAAATTTAATATCCAAGCTTTAGCAAAATTACCATTTAGGAGTTGCGTCGTTGTGGGGGACAAATTTCTTATTCTATTCGGTGGCTCGCTTTGTTTCCAATTTCTCGAAGATCGGTTCCGATTTCCGATATATGAGTGAGGCCATCACCGGATTCCTTAGGTCCAGAGTTTTTGTGGTGATTGCTTGATTTGGTCACCCTACTGCAGTACTGCAATTGAAATAGGAGAGTAGATGTAATTTCGTCGATACCATTTGGGGACGGATTTATTCTTCTGATCGGTGGCTGGGATTGATTATGAGAAAGAGGAAGAGGAAGAGGAAGGATTTGGAAAATCTGAAGAGACAACCGTTTTGTCGATTGAAGGAAGGATTTCAATCTCGCGTGAGTTTTTTTCTAATTGAGCGAGTTAACTCTTAATTGATTTAAAATTGACTCAGTTTAGGATCGTTTTTGCTGCTTTTATATATAAGGTATTGATTTGCGTAAGGAGACAATTAAAAATTTCCAAGTTTCTGAGGGACAGCCGCAAGTACAAACTCGATCCATGAATAGCGGAACGTGACGGCGATAGGCATCACAGGCCCGCCGTTAAGTCGCCGTCGAGTTGCAGTGATATAAATGCCGGTTACCGTGACAGTTGAGTTAGGTCAGGTAACGAAGGAACGTTAGCGTTTGCATCGGGTATTGTTGGAAACGAGCAGTCAGAGGATCAAGGGGTGGGGTTTACTTTGGTTTGATGGAGATGGATAACGGCGGTGGGTCCCACTTGAACTGAGGTATCCAATTTTAGAAGCAGTCTGTCTGAGCATGCGGTTGTTCGTTCCATTTATGGGGCCAAATTCAAAAACTAACCGTCAAAAGATGCATGACAGAAAAATGGAGCAAAAGGTTCTTCAGGTAGGTTAGGTACTCCTACATTTTGGGCCTATATTGTGTTTTAAAAAAGGAAAATGATGATGATGTATTTGATAGATTTTATTTTATTTCAAAAATATTAAGGAGGTGTTTGTTTAGGGCTGAATGGAGCTGAATCTGAATGGTTGAATTGGTAAGTGTGTTTGTTTTGGTCTGAATGGTTGAATCGGTAAGATGGACGAGCTGAATGACTAAATTATATTTTTTTAGCTGAATGGCTGAATGAGCAGCTGAATGAAGCAAAAAAAAATAAAAAAGTAAAAAATTAAAAAAAATTAACTATTATATTAAGTAATATTAAATAAATTTACAACAATTTTGAATTTTTTGAGAGGGGTAAAATAATAAAGTTTTGTCATTCAGATGTTTCAAACAGCTTTTTTCATTCAGATTCAGCTCATTCAGATTCAGATTCAGATTCAGATTCTTCCACTTGTATAAAAAAAATTATATTACAAACAAACGTACATTAAAACAATTCCTTTTAAAAAAAATTATTATTTTTATTTTATTGCATATTTATCTTTAAATTTATTAAGCGTTTAAAATAACGACACAAAAGTCGATTAAGACTAGTAAAGAAGTATTATTACATTTACAAAAAAATAAAATTATAAAATTGTGCGTTAAAGTAAAACATGGGAGTTGAGTTGATTTACATTTTCAAGAGTCCAACACAAGCACAGGAAAATTGTTCAGAAGAGCAGAGTTTGTCATCCTGCAGAAATTGATTGATTGTATTATATGTATCACTCACACACACACATGACACATATATATATATATAGTTTTTATATTGAAGAATAGACCCTATAACAACTAAAATTAGTTCCTGTATTGAATAGTGAATAACATTTTTGATCCATAACCTACTATATATACTATACTAATACTAGTTAGTTATTGCTCTTATTTTCTTTATCTCATTCATGGCAACAAAAATACTACTATGATATTGTAATAGTTTCTGAGTTTTTGACACGGGGTAACAACAGCTAAGCGAAGTAATTGCACAACTGCGGTATCAATAATATTATCTTCAAGATTGATTGAGTTGGTCAGTTTGTTGAAAAACATTTGTTTATTTCACACGTTATTTACTCTCTTTCTCTCTTCATCTCTCATTCATTTTCCTGATATTAATAATATCTCTTCTTTTTTTTCTTCCTTATTTACTTTTTTGTTTGTGTGTGGCTGATTTGATATTGGCTAGATTTGGGCAAAAAAACAAAACATCTACAATTCCCATTACTAACTTTGCAATGAGCTCCCATTCATCTTTATTTTCCTTAATTGTCTACTGTTTTTATATAGGTATGTTTGTTTTTGTGTATTTGTATCTGTACTTTTGTGCATATTTGATTCTCTTTTACAACCTTTTTTTTTTATTTTGCAGGTTGATTGTGATATTAGTGAATGGTCTTTTGTAGAGATGAAATTTCATGGAGTGAAGATTGCTGGTTCAGTCTTTTTCTTGGGAGTTATTAGGACTCCTCTCTCGGTAATATCAATTGAAGTAGAGAGTTAAAGGGTGCTGTATTGTATTGTAGGTGTAATCTGAGTTTGCTTGCTTCTTCATTATTCCATTTTTGATATATAAAGGGCTGAAGGGAGAATTTCATTTATGGATCTGGGAACCGTCCAACCAGCTCATTCATTCACGTATGTCTTGTTTCCTCTTTGATCGAAAAGTCTAGGGAGGTCCATTTTTGGTGCTGCCTTGTTTTCTGTCAATACACACATCTCGTCTCAAACACACTGTTTTCTTCCCCAACAATTTTTGGATCCATTTGGGCTTTTGTTTCTAAAGGAAATTTCTTGCAGAGTTGGAATATCCATTCCATGCAAACATTCATATCTCTTGTTTGGTAACAAGAAGTTTTTCCAATTGATCAAGTTGTTTCCAGTTTCCAGGGGTAGTTACTGGAGTAATTTGGGGGAATGTTTAGCTCAATTTCTTGTTTTACTTGATAAATCTGCTTAGATTTTTCCGTTGAAAGGTTCTTGTCTTGGGAATCATTCTGGCCGATTTACTGTTAGAAAACAGTGAGCATGTCGGTCCTACATGCATGAGTATCACGCCTTTCATGGTAGGGCACAGGTCATACCAATTGCGAATAATGTTTTGCTCTTGTTTTATTTACTATTTAGTAGACATATAATGTTTTGCTCTTGTTTTATTTACTATTTAGTAGACATATTTTCTTTCTTAAGTTACTGTACCATATGATAATGGGCGGGATGACTTTGGAGGGTTAATAGTTCTGTTGAAAAAAAAAAGTTTGGAAACAATTATATATCCCTATTCTGGGGATATTGGGATAATGACTAGGGAATTGAAGCTGGGGATGCAGGAAAAGGGCCCAGATGTTGTGGGGAAGGTCCTTGTGGCAGTCAAGGCGTCCAAGGAAGTACCTAAAACTGCTTTGGTGTGGGCTTTGACTCATGTTGTTCAGCCTGGGAACTGCATCACACTGCTTGTGGTTGTCCCTTCACAAGGTTCTGGTATTTTTTTTCTGGCCTTGGCATAATTTCATTTCTTTATAGTTGGGAGTAATTATAGTATGTTCATCTTTGATGATGCCTGGACTTTTATAGCAAGAGATTTTATCTGTTTTGTCCAACTTGTAGAACTCTATGACCTGCTGTTGTCTGTTGCCATTGGTGCGAATCAGAGGTCTGTAGTCTTTTGCGTTAGTCTTGAGCTTGTTGATATATCTCAATAGACTTGTCAAATTTTGATTCAATTTAGGTCATAAATTTCTTTGATTATGCAATTCTAGATCTATTTGGCATTTATTATGTTTACTGTTGGAACTGTCAATCTGACATGTATTTATTTTTAAGTGAAGGACTGTGTATATTAGGTACTCCTTTTAATTAATGTCATCATCTCCTTGCTCTAAATTGGTGGTGTTGATCAGTTTTAACATGTTATAGTTTTGTTATGATTGCATTAAGTTTTTATTTGGTACAAAACATGAAGTTTAAGACCACATCTTTGTAGGAAATGCTTTACAATCATAATGGACAATGGAAATAGATGGTTGCCACTTTCTTGATGAGAATTGTTTTTTGGGGCTGAGCCATAGATTCCAATTTTTTTTCTTCTGTTAATTCTATTATGCTGATTTGGTGACGTGCAAACACAAATTACATGTATATTACTAGTCTTTCCATGCTTAAGATGTCTGGCTTTCCTGTGGTCGTTGATCTCATGCTACAGAATGAAAAGTTTGGAATACGTTGTAGTAGATTTAGATCTATAATCCCCTTTTGGGTGTCATAGTACTGACAATTAATCCCTCATTTAGGTAGAAAATGGGGTTCCCAAGGTTTGCGGGAGATTGTGCTAGTAGCCACCAAAGGTCTCATTCAGGAACAAGTTCAGAACAGAAAAATAATATTACGGATTCCTGCTCTCAGATGATCCTTCAGCTCCATGATGTTTATGATCCTAACAAGGTTAGTGCACCTCAAGTTATGGGTCACTGTTTGGTATTGTACTCTCCCTGATAACTGATGTAGTGATGTGCCATTCTTGTGCTTATTCTGTTACAGATAAATGTAAAGATAAAACTTGTTTCTGGATGGCCATGTGGGGCTGTAGCTGTGGAGGCAAAGAGAACTCAAGCTAGTTGGGTTGTATTGGACAAGTAATATTCTTTGTATATGATGGACCATTCATGGCGAACTGAATTTCAGTTGCTCGTGTTAACTTATTGCTCACTTTTATTGCCATTGTTTGCAGACAGCTCAAACATGAGGAGAAACGTTGCATAGAAGAGCTACAATGCAACATTGTGATTATGAAGAGATCGCAGCCGAAAGTTCTACGTCTAAATTTTGTTGGATCACCTAAAAAGGAACCAGAAGCAGGTTGTCAGTTACCTTCTGAGCTAGATCAGTCGTCTGATAAACAACTGAAAAACAATGAATCTCTGGATTCCATTCGAGGAGCACTTGTTACTCCAACCAGTAGTCCTGAACTTCTTACTGCTACCGAAGCTGAAACGTCATCAGTTTCAAGCTCTGACCCTGGAACTTCACCATTTTTCATTCCCGAAATAAGTGGAGACTTGAAGGAGCAATTATTAATTGGAAAAGAAAATCATGATCTCAATGAATCAAGTTCCGAGTCAGACTGTGAAAACTTTTCTACTACTTCCTCAAGTTTGGGGTTTCAACCATGGATGGCAGACATTGCCAGTTCACAATGTCAATCCTCCTGCCACGTGGAAGAAAGTTCAGAAAAATATAAATACAGGACTCAAACCTCTATAACAAAGGTCTTGCATGAGAAGTTCCCTAAACTAGATCGAGATACTGGATTTGGAATTCCAAACTACAGACCTAATCTGGAATTCAGTGGAAATTTTAGAGAAGCAATTTCTCTATCCAGAATTGCACCTCTTGGGCCCCCTCCATTATGTTCAATGTCAACACAAGACACCTGCTTTTGGGAAGCCGCCAAGATGGTTCACCTTTGCTGAACTGGAGCTTGCTACTGGAGGATTTTCTCAAGCTAATTTATTGGCTGAAGGGGGGTTTGGATCTGTTCACAGAGGAGTCCTCCCAGATGGTCAGGCAGTTGCTGTCAAGCAGTACAAACTGGCAAGTTCTCAAGGGGATCAAGAATTTTGCTCAGAAGTGGAAGTTCTTAGCTGTGCTCAACACCGGAACGTTGTTATGCTGATTGGATTCTGTATTGAGGATGGACGAAGACTACTGGTTTATGAATATATATGCCATGGCTCATTGGATTCTCATCTCTATGGTAATTCTTTTTACCATTTTAGCATGTGCAATCCTCCCATAAGGCAAATGTAATATATGTCTGATGATTATAACAGAATGCTAGCATTTTCCCCTCTCCTCGTTTTCTCCTTAGCATGTCACAAGAAGGATTTCCAAGTATATCAGACACAAGTGGTCCATGTTCATCATTAAGATTTAATACCTTGGCATATTATGATAGGGATGCATGTTTCGGCCGAAGAGTCCAGGAAAGGTGTTGTCCTTTGGTTGGACTGAAGTGTAAAAGCAAATAGCAGATATATTTTGATAGATTCATGGTTGCATGAGCTGACAAACACTTAATACGAGTATTTCACTTTGTTCCTAATAGTTTTAACTTGTATTTGCATATATAAAAGAGTTCAAAGACTTAATTTGGCTTCTTAGAATGCTTTTCTTTTTATTAAAATTTCCTATAAGCTGTATACTCATTCAATAAATATGGTATACTCAGGACATCATCGAGATCCATTAAAGTGGTCTTCACGCCAAAAAATTACCGTGGGAGCTGCTCGAGGAGTGCGATATCTGCATGATGAATGAAGAGTGGGTTGCATTGTCCACCGTGATATGCGGCCCAACAACATTCTTATTACCCATGATTTTGAACCACTGGTATGGCAACATCTTACTTTTCAGTTGGTAGTTCATTCTGAATTTTTTAAATATTTGGCTGCAACGCCTGCAATGATCATGTGCTGTAAGTTATGGTTTCATTCCAAATTGCATCTCTTTTCATTTTTGTATCATAGAGAACTATTGTCATTAGTTATCACATAAACAAGAATCATATTGTTGGTAAATAATTATAAGATATCCTGAGTTTCGTAACTCAAACTTTTGCTTGGTTCAGGTGAGTGTCCAGCTCTCCAGTTTCAGGCACTCAAATTTTTCCTTGGTTGTCTTCTTTGGTAAAGTCCACAAACTCAAGTTTCAATTTTTTTTTAATCAAAGATGTTATGGAGGGAAAATCATGAGTTTGGACCCTTGGGAGGGAGGGAGGGAGGGTGGAGTGGAATAAGTCACTTCTGATGACTTGTCCTAATCATACCTATGATATTATTGTTTCTTTTATGCAGAACCCTGCTTTAAAATTTAAGCATGTAGACGTGAGATTCTATAGTTTACTTCAATTAACTGCTTACGAGATGTAATATCAACTAGGGTCTGAACTGAAACATCCAGAAGGCACAGCATATCCTAGAAATACAGAAGAAATAGATGGAAAATAATAGCAAGAACGTTGTCATTTGCTTATTATTTTGAAGTTTACTTCTGACATTTAGCTTCCTTTAATTTTGACATCTTGTAAAAATTCAATGATTAAGTTGCATCCTTCTGGTTTTGAGAGATCAATTTGATTTGGCTATTGATATACGTATGTAATGCTAATAATTTTTGTGTACATTGTGGAGTGTTAGGGTTTATAGTGTAATTATGTTACCTTGATTCTTGGTATGTATGCAAGGTTGGAGATTTTGGGTTAGCGAGGTGGCAGCCTGATGGGGATACTGGAGTGGATACCAGAGTAATTGGTACATTTGGGTAAATCTTTAGTGTTGATTTTTATTTTGATTTGGACCATCTCCGTGCTTTTAATGAATTAATTTAGCTACTCTGTTCTATTCAGATATTTGGCTCCTGAATATGCTCAAAGCGGCCAAATTACAGAAAAAGCTGATGTTTATTCTTTTGGGGTAGTGCTAGTGGAGCTTGTTACCGGACGAAAGGCAGTGGATCTTAACCGGCCCAAGGGTCAGCAGTGCCTCACAGAATGGGTGTGTGTGTTTCCTGTTCTGCTATAAAGGGGTGTGCTTAGCAAATCTGGTTGTCCATTACAATTTAAATATCAATTCCCGCCTTCCCGGTTCAAATATGAAATTCAAATTTCTATTAGAATGGAAGTGTTCTAGTATCACCATTCACCACCGACACTAAAGCATGAAACAAGTTCATCAATCCATAAACTCAAATTTTTATGTTCTTGGATTTGTAACAGGCACGACCACTGTTGGAAGAATATGCTTTTGTGAGTAGGTCGACCCTCGGCTAGAGAACTACTATTCGGAACAGGAGGTCTATTACATGTTGCACGCTGCATCCTTGTGCATTAGCCAGGATCCTCATTCACGGCCACGCATGTCACAGGTAAGAAGCTTCAGCTAGAACTCAGAACTTTAATACTTGGGTCCAATATGTCCAAACACCATGAAGCATTAGTAGCCTTTTCTATCTACAGTGACACAGTCTACTGGTCTAGTGTATTGGTCTGGGAAATCTATCTTAAGTTGCTTCCTCAACATTTAACAACAAACTATATAGATTGCTATTTTATTTTTTTATTTTTTATTTGCTGGGACTTCTGAATTTGAAAGAGTCCCTATTATTTTTAGTTTTGGTCTACAGAGGTGTTTTCCAACAGATTGTGGAAAATGTAACATTAGTTAATGAAGCCAAAGACAGTAAAATTTTCAAACATGTCTAGTTAACATTAAATTCAAGCTGCGAGTTAATTTATATTTGTATTTTTTTTTGCCTCACATAATTAGAAAAAAATAGGTTTTACATGCATTTTCCAATTACCCCCCTCTTATCCACCCCCTAGGTAGTGGAAGCCTGTTTTAATTAATAGGAAGAAAACATGTTAACTTTTTAGAAACTTTAGCCTGGAATGGGTTCTTAGAGATGCAATGGTTTTTGTATAAATATGCGTCGTTCTCAAAATAGTGACCAAAGAGTTTGCTTATTCTATAAATATGGTTTGGTAAAAGGTGATCCGTCTACTCGAGGGAGACACAATCATGGAGTCAACACCTGGACATGATGCAGGCAGTCGGAGTGGAAGGATCTATACCAATTAGCGCTGCAATATGAACACTTAAGTGGTCCATTGATAAACAAGACTCTGGAAGGGTTTAGCGAAAAGCTCTCTCTTGACGAGATAATGTCTGCTTTATGGGAAAGGAATAGAGCCAGGAGAGCATCATGTGAGAATGAAATGTATAGAAGTCCCATCTTGAATACGCTATATAATATGCAGAAGATGTTTTTACCACCCTGTTTAGCTATAATATATTATATAGTTGTTCTATATTTTGTCCTTCTATAGAAGGGAACATTTGAGTTGGTATGTTTTCTAGTTCTTTAGAAATGATGTGGACCCCGGTACCAAATAGCTAGATAAGTTTGGGAAGGTTTTTTCCCTCCTTTTTGTTCACGTATTCTGTACTTGCAAGACAAAACAAAAGTTGGAAAATTTTGAAAAGAGAATAAAAACAGAGACTCCTTTCCTTTCTTCTCCTTTGGTTCCATGATAAAAGTCTTTATTATTGTTTTGGATAGTTCCATATTAAATATTCACTTTCCTTTAATATCTAAATTTTTGCATATTTTTTTCTATTATGTCCGTAACATTAAATATCTCATACTTTTCTTATTCTAATTATCTCTCTATATTTAATAAGTATGGAGAGGAAATTTTTTGAATTGAATAGCTAAAAAGTTACTCTCTCACCTAAATTGAAAATAATTAATGACGTATTATTATGAGTAATTTTGTCATTTTATTCCTCTTTTTAATACGCGTAAAAGGTCCATCGGGATTTTTATCTAGAGACAGGGAGTATTTAATTTGATCTGTCTTCACTCTTGAGCATGCCATGCTTCCACTTGTATCTGCCACAGGGAAACGATTTACATAACTGGTTTTATTTCCTACTAACCGTGTATTTAAATTTTGTTTTGTAAAAACTTGCTGCGTCCACATGCATGAAAATTAATTTTCCAAAAGAAATGTAGTTTGATGACACACTAGTTAGAACTCAATCTATTTGAAATACAATACTACTTGCATGTTAGAAATTTATGTTCTACATAGGTATCTTCTCTTTTATTTTTTCTGAACAGACTGAAAATAAATTTAAAAAAATGAATTTCTCCTTTCAAACAGAGTAGGGAGTCATAATTCTAACCATGATCAAAAACTCTAGCGTGCTTATCAACAAAGCGTACTACTACTATATTTGCTGTCACAATCATTTACTAATTATTTTCGTAGCACTCTAGTTGGCTTTCCTTGTCCCAGAAACAAATTTTATCACACTAGCGAAGACATGCATAAATATATAAGCATGCTTGGTTAATGAAACGGATGGACTGAAAAAATACGACAATATTACAAAACAGTAAATAGCATTTACCGTCTGGAAAAAGAATTACCAGTTTCATAGGAAATTAAAAGAAAGTAGAAATCTTTTGGCTATAGGAATTACAAAACTGAACAAGTTCAGGGGTAAATATAACATTCTCAGTTGAAATAAGGTTTTGCTGGGAGTTCTTTCATCTTAACAAATCTCCTTTAGGTTTCCTCATTTTAGACCTTGCATACCTGAAGGGAATGAAAAATGAACACCACTTAGTTTCAGTAAATGGAATGTTAAACCGGAGAAGTATAACAGAATAATGAAACAAAGCATTGTATAGATAGATACTCTATATGCATGCCACCACGATCTGATGATGGCAATGTGCTGTCCTGAAGTGCATTCATGGCCACATTAGCTTGTTCAATCTCCTGTCAATAAGTAAACAAGCAGACAAACAATCTCAAATATAAAA
Source organism: Panax notoginseng (assembly GCA_016801055.1). Lineage (NCBI taxonomy): Eukaryota > Viridiplantae > Streptophyta > Magnoliopsida > Apiales > Araliaceae > Panax > Panax notoginseng. The sequence continues at coordinate 21,555,677 of CM029013.1, read as the reverse complement.
ATTATGCTTTGCTATCAAGTAGCATTTTTAGTTGGATTTTTATTTACTTGATTAGGTACTACTTTTTGAAGCATATGCAAGGGACATCTATTGATGATTGTTTCTTTTGTTATTTAAAACTGCCTTATTAATAAACCTTTTTCACCAAAAGAAATAAGAATGTCTTGCAGTGGGCTTCAGCTTATTATGGTTAAAGCACCAACAATATTATTTGTAAGGGTGTGTTTGATTACATTTGAGTAGCTCTTAATGGATGAGTCAAAACTTGTTTGGTAAATTTTTTTTCCCCTCTTAATACCTCTTAATCGGTTAGACAAAAATATAAAGCTAAACAATCTAGAGGCATGTAGGAGCGATTTTTTCTTTTTCTTGGACAAAAATAACCTCTTCAATATTACAAATTCCCTTTTGTATTCCTCTCCCTCTCCCTCTTCGATTTCCAGATGCTCAAATTGATCATCAAATGCTGTGTTCTTGAGAAATAAGCAGCAGACCAACAAAATAACAAATAGAAAAAAGTAGTAGATTAAAGCACGTGTAAATCGGGCATCCGATCGGCAACAATTGTGATTTTGGTTCAGAGCATATTTGATTTGTAGAGAGAGAATTGAAAGAATCAAGGGAAAGAAAATCCTCTTTAAGGAGTTACATAGATGACCTATCTCGTCTCTATCAAAACTAATTTTGATTTGTAGGATGAAGACAGGTTCAATTAGAAGTGAGGGTCTATCAATTGCTTGCCAGAGATAGAAATTTTTCTGTGGTGGCGTGGAGGATTAGCCGGAGGACAGAGCCGGTCATGGGTTTTCCAAGGCCCAGGGCAAAAATTTCAAGTGTGCCCCCTTTATACAAATTAAATTAAAAAATAAATAAATTATCAACTAATTATTTTTATTAAAATTATAAGAATTTACAAAAGATAAGGAAGAACACTTTAAATTGTCCTCGAAGCAAAGAATCATCAAATGTACCTACAAAATAAAAATATCAATGAAATCGGTAAAACTAATGAAATACCCACTGTAGTTGGCAAGTTTTACTGATTACACAATTGAACTTTTAATTTTTCAAATTACCCAATTAAACTAATTAAAAAATGATTGTTTTAAATATTTTTAAAAATAATTATTATTTTTAGTAAAAAATATTAGAAACTTTAATTTTTTTCCATAAAATGAGTAAAGTTTCATAAAATATAGATTTAAAAAAATTAAAGTTTTATGAAACGTTACTGATTTTTAAAAAAAATCTTTTTTTTCCTTTTGAAAATAAAGTTTATTTTTTTGAATCTATATTTTATAAAATTTTACTCATTTTTTTAAAATATGAAGAATTTTTTAATTTTTTCTTGAAAATAATATTTAATTATAAAAATTATTAATTTCTTTATTGAAAAAATTGAATCAATTTTTTTATTTATCATTGACTATTTTTTTATTTTTAATTTCTATTTTTAGTTTTTTTTTTAAAATTTCTAATATTAAGAACGGGTCATTCTGTTAAAAAATTAAGTAGACATTAATTTAATTTAAAATCACTTTAATTTGTTTGAATCTATATTTATGAAACTCTACTTATTTTATGAAGAAAAAAAAGTTTCTAATATTTTTTACTTAAAATAATAATAATTTTTTAAAATATTTAAATTAATTATTTTTATTGGTTTGATGAGGTAATTTGAAAAATTAAAAGTTCAATGGTCTAATCAGTAAAATGTGCCAACTACAGTGGGTAATTCATTAGTTTTGTAGATAAAAAATTAACGTCCGTTTATTTTTTTTAACGAAATGACCCAATTTCAAAATAATAATTAGTTTAGTGGTGTAATTTAAAAAATTAAAAGTTCAATGATATAATCAGTAAAACCTACCAACTATAGTGGATATTTCTTTAGTTTTGTCCAATGAAATCTAAACCACAAAACATCATTTAAAATATCTTCTTGTTGCACTTTTAGATGCAAAATTATCAATTATACTATCATATTTAATGTTTTTTAACATATCATTTTTAATACATAATATCGTTAATCTTTTTATTATTATTTTTTTTTATACACATAAATACATAAGTTTATAAATATTTTTAGGCCCCTTTCAACTGTGGGCCCTGGGCGGTTGCCCCGGTGGCCCTTGCCCAGGGCTGGCTCTGGCGGAGGAGTCGGGCGGTGATGGTGGGTTTTGAGATAAAATTTTATTGAAACAATTTGAACTACAAATTGAGAAGCAAGAAAAGGGACAAAACCCTTGTGGGTTTTAGTGTAGATTGAATAATTTCTACGAGAAAAAGCCATGGATTATTAGAGAGAAAAGGAGAGAGATGGGTGGCCTTAGTTTTGCACATAGTGAAATGGGTTTGCGAAATTGTTCAAGGGTGAAGAGAGAGAATGAAGGGGAAACAATAGAGTAGAGGAGTTTTTTTGCTGAAATTGAATATATTGGGTGGAGGGTTAAAATAGTAAAATAGAGTTATTAAGATATTTTGAAAATATTAATTATCAAACAACATTTCAGATACAATTCTACACAGATGCTCTATATTATTTAGATATCTAAACTGTGTTCAGATCTTAACATTCAATTTTATCAAACACAACCTAAGTCTTGCAAAGGGGGTCCTCCATTTAAATTTCAGCTTATTATGGTTAAAGCACCCAAGAATATTATCTGCAAAAAGAGATGTTTTGTGTAGAAGAAGGATACGAAACTAGATTTCATGACAAGAAAGTTATTATTTGGGAAAGAGAGAGACATAAATATGCTTATAAGTTATAATGAAAAAGGTTACTTGTAAGTTGTGATCTTACTGGCATGTGATTTTTATTTTATTGGTAATTAGTCGTTAGATCCTACTGCCTGTCAAATGGGAAAATGAGGACAACAGTTGTAATTAGCAGCATGGGGTACCTCAAAATCAGCAAAAGCAACAGGCATTCCACCTCTATCACGCACCTTAAGTGTGTTGAATCCAGGATACCTGATACCAAATGAATACATGCTTTTTATCATTTTTAAAATTAATATATCACTGCATATTTTAATTGAGTAAAGACAGGAGGTACTAACACCAACAGGAGAACAAACCTAAGAATACAAAATGGACAGAAGTAAAATCCATTAGAATTTGAAGGTAGCGTTCTGTGATAACTTACTGAGAAAGAACCTGCTGGAGTTCATCCTTGGTGCAATTCGGACCTAAATTTGCGATAAACAAAGTTGAACAAGGTTTGGCACCATCGCCAATCGTCTCTTTCTGCTCATGTTGCTGCAAAATGCAACCAAAAGCAGGCGCCCAGTCATACATGCTTCTGACTGTTTTTCCCTCTCCGTAAGTCATAAGTATTCAGACAAAAAGATAAGTAAACATGTTGGTGACCCTAGCACAAATGGTTAAATATTGAAGAAGAATTCCATCGAGGAAAAATAATCAGAACCATATTACATCAATTGTAAAAAACAGTTCGTCCTCTCAAAACAGCATTTAAAATCCAAAGTATTTTGTTGAAGATAAATTGTGAAGAACAGATAGAAGCGCAGGCTGGCCACACGTGTATATTTTGCTGCATATGTAACCGTATTCAAGAAGATCACATTCTAAGGAATGGGAAAGCAAAGAGAAATGTACATCAATTCATCAACTAGCAAGATACATTTTTTTTCTTCTTATCTGTCACAGTAACCATTTCTGCTGCGCTATTTCTTGGGTTAACACTAAAAGGCTAAAAGCACTTGCACACTAACAGGTCGTACCATACACTGCATTTATAGTAGATATAGAGTTAAAGCTATCTGAGAAGGAAAATGATTTTTTCTCTTCATACACACACACACATAGGTGGTCATTTTACTTTTGACACAACACCATACATTCAGCAGAAAAGCAAAACAGAACTGTACCACAATTTTCACTTACATTTTCTGCAATGACAGCATTGTCAGCATCAGTCACTGTTTCGCCACTGATCAATAACAGATGAAACAGGTGAGAGATGTACGAATAGGAATACATGTAAGAACCTAACATCTTGTATGTTTTACCAACAAATTGCAGCAATCATAAAGATAAATTCCAAAATTAAACAGTTAATTTGCTTTCTGAGTGCTTTCAACCTCTTTGGGATCGCTATATCATCCTTGTCTTTGTCAGAAGAATCAGGGTTGCTGGGTCCGGATGGTAGATCACATTCAGCGTCTCCTGGTGTGCAATAACTTGTCAACATGTTCTTGTGAGGGTATTTATGTGAATAAACAGCATCTATATCTATTATTAATGAACTTCATTATATACATAACCGATTACCATCCTCACTCGATGTTTCTTGGGCATCGGCAGCAGAGTTGGTTCTTCTATCAATAACGACATAAGGCCCACTTCCTGTAAACAGTAAAAAGTGTTCAAATACAATCTCAAGAAAAATTATGGAGTAAAAGAATCAAAACTAAACCAAAATTTCAGCAGTCAATAATGGAAAGAATAAAAGGATAACTATCATCTACCTGGCCTTTTTATCCGACGAGAATTTGATCTGGCAAGTTCGATATGCAAAAGGTGTCCAGTTTGAGGATCAAATTTTACACCCTGAAAAACATCATTATCCAAATTCCAGAATTCAGAATGTGGTAACTTTTTCTAATCTCAGAGATATAACTGAATTTTTAAAGAGGTCCATTCTTCTAGTCAAATTCGAACTTGAGTCCATAATGGATGAAAGCTAGAAAGAGAATATTTATTAATTAAAAGAGCCTAGTAAGAGAAGGAATGTAGAAGGATGAAAAAGGTATCCCTCACAAAATGGGCGCCTGGGTGGTCATTACCACCTGTAGTTTGGTGGACAAGAAGAAAGGAGGAATCTATGAAAATGATCTTAGTTAACTTTACCGCTATATTGTAACCCATCCTATCAGATTTTGCCCGTTGGTTTACCCATGAAGACAAGAATGATAGTTCAATAATATTAATTGATGTTTTGATAACTTCACTTTTTGTTCAAGGTTTTAGACAAACTCAAATGTTACGAAAAGATCCTAAATTTCTATTTTGACACCGTCAGGATACCTTAAGATTGAAAAATAAAGCACAACTATTTAACATAATGACAAAATCATTGAGTTAAGTTTTTGGTGCAAATTTTAACTCTTTTCTTAACCAATAAGAACTTTATGTGAATGAAATTCAAATGGGATATTCACAAAACAATATCTTTGGAAGTGTTATAATTCATCTAAGCAAAAATTTCTTAGCAATGAGATCATCTTAACTATCTAGAGTTGCTTAGCTTCCAAACCCAGATCCGAAATTGTACTTTTTGGACCAAGAACAGGAAAGAACTCAGGGAGAGCACAGTTGATGGAACAATTTCTCAAGCATCTAAACCACTAGGATCTCTTCAACCAAAATAATTGATCGCAACCAAAGAGTCAAATTTATCTCTTAATATCAATAATAATAGTCTGCTTAACCTTGGGGATTACAACACATATTTGAAGGAAAAATAAAACCCCAATGGAACAGGAAAGTAATGAAAGACCAAATTACCCTAATGACCTGACAATATGACTACTTGTTTATGAAAGACCACTTATGCAACATGTGGCATGTCTTTGGAAAAGTATATCCATCACAACTGAGTTATCTAAGATAATCTAAACAATACATTCGCTAACTGCGATAAAAAAAACCAAGTGAATGCATTTACTATTTACCTAAAGTTCTCAAAATGACAGATACTATATTGAAAAGGTAAAATACTGATGATTGCTCACATTCAGTGAATGCAAAGCTGCTATTGCTGAGTGATGATTTTCAAATGTAGCAAATGCAACCACCTGCAGCATGCAAAGTAAGCGAAAAAACATACAAAAATGTGAAAAGATAAAGATTCAAACCGAATATAAAATGAACTAAAACTAACAAAATCTACGTAAAAAATCCGTTGCAAAAACAATGTTAAAAGGCAAAAGAAGTTAAAACCCTAATTTTACTCCCAAATCAGAGGAATGATTGAATTCTCTCCACAGTAACACAAAATAATCAGCATTTGTAAACATAAATCAACAATTTTTATTGATGGGACAGTAAGAAAGTAAAAGAAATTAACAAACAGGTTTCAAAGATGGACCTGATTACCACGACCGGTGTACTTGAGCTGGCAAGAGTCGAAGCCGGGTCGGCGTCGGAAGAGGTTGTGAATCTCTCGAGCTTTAACGTCGTCCGGCAGGCCCGACACGAACAGTGTGTTTATGCCGTTCCCGTCGTCCGAGAATCCGTAGTTCTCCGGTGCAGCGTTGGCGTAACTATATGGATCATACGGCGGATGACTTATTAATGACATCGCGGCGCGGCCGAGTATACCGATAGGAATTTTCACTTCAGTTGGGATGGGCAGGGGTAAGAGGACTAGGGGTAGAAGTCCGTTTTAAAAAAACCAAACATTTTATTTTTATTTATTTTAAAAAAGAAATATTTAAATGAAGAGTTAAATTTATATTGAATTATAATTATGAAATTTATTAATATTACTACATTTATTAATATTTAAAAAGAGAAAATTTGGGGAGTGATTTTGCCTCTAAAAAAGCTACGTTACACAATAAAAAATTAGAAATAAAAAACGCTATTTTTAATGATGATGCAGATACTTCAAAATTAATGGCCTGTTTGGTTTGGGAAAATAGAATGGGCATTCAAAAAAAATATCCATTTTTATGTTTGATTACTTAAAATGGAAGAAAATGAGTATTAGTATAATAGAATGCTTATATATATGTTTAATAAAATACTTATTCCATCAAGATGGATAAAAGATTGATCAAACGCATTTCAATGTTGTAACCAAACAAACCTTAAAAGTTCATTCCAATTATAATATAAAATAAGTTGTCAAACCAAACTATACATAAAAAGTTGCAATTCTTGAAAAAAAAGGTATTGAATCTTTATGTCACAAAAGCCGTGGTGGTCACATGATGATAATAATAATGCAACAATAACCACCTTTCATCTACGGGAGTTATTAGCAAGAAGTGAACTTATCATAAAATTCATTTTATGCCCAATGCAACGAAAGGGTGATCTCTTTATCTACGTGTTAACACTGTATTGATCATAAAATGAACTTCAGACTAGCCGGATCCTTCATCAACGATCAATTTCAAGTGGAGTACAATAATTGCACCTCTTTGCTCATGTGCAACTCTCCTAATTTGTGCTAAAGGCCCGGCCCTACATGCACACATTCGCTTTGTTCATATACTCTTGGTCAAACATAATGTAAATGTGAGCAGAAACTAGTAGTATTTTGTCCCTCCAATTTTTCACTTCTTAGTTTGGAGTGTTTCTTTAAATATTGACCATTGAAAAGGTCAAATAATTTGATACGACATACTTCAAGATATTAGTAAGCTTTTTTGGTCCGCTATTATTTTGGCAAGGCGATGGAAATATATAGCAAGTGAAACTACTTTCATATAAACATATTTGACAAGTTACTTTTAAAAATATTCGTAAATTACAAGAAAAAAGAACAAGAATAACAAATGATGATTACAATGCTAACAGGAAAAATTGAAATGAGACAGCACAGTACAAACAGCTTCAATCCAACGCACACAGACACTAGCACGAAAAAGAATCTGGGAAGACCTGCTAAAACAATGATCTCGGATACTGATTAACATATAAAATACAAGATCAAGGAGAACTAGTCAACAAACCGCCAGTCTCCGCCGCTTCTTCATCCAGAAACAAGTCATCCGTTTTCCTGAGAGCCGCGTGAATCGCCACAACCACCAGTCCAAACAGCACCGACAACAATATATTCCACGTAGCGCCGGTCAACAGAAGTAAAACCAGCGAAACCACGGACAGAACGATCAGAACCGTACGATCATTGATCAAGTGGTGGAAAATCACCAACGGCTCGTCGCGGAGAAAGTAGAGGAACAGCCAGACCGCCATCAATGCCACGAACACGATCAACGAGATCGGGTGCCACAACAGGCTCAAAAACAGAATCAATAGCACGATGATTACGTAATTCATTCGGAAGTAGCCGACGTTTGTTTTGATCCGTCCGACTGCATCTCGGAATCCCGAGGGTAAGTTGATTGAGTGGATTTGGAACATCTGTTTCCATGGCCGGCGCGTGGCGAGCCCTGATTTCAGTTGATTTTTTGCGCGGGAGATGAATTCTATGTTTGTGCCTCCGGATGATGACGACGTTGGTATTGTGCCGTAATTCGTCATTCTCCGGTGAATCTGGAGTGAATTATTAGTACCTTTTAACTATGATGAGAGAGAATTGGAGCAGAATACGAAGGACACGAGGCAGTGCAAACGAGAGAGAGAGAATAGGATAGGACGTGTTGCATTTAATTACTTAATTAGTCCATATATTTATTTATTCAGTGTGTGCTCTTATAAGGTGCGACTAAGGTGTTTGATAACCAATAAGGAAAAGGCGTTTTACACTTCCTTACACGTCCTTCCTCATTTTCATTATTATATAAGTCGTTTTTTTTAAAAAAAAATTTCTTTATAATATAATACATTATACATATAGTTAAAAAAAACAATCATTTTTTATTTTATTCCTAAAAAAAATAAAATAATTGAGAAAGAAGAGTAAGAGTAATTAATTAGTATATGAATATCAATAAAATTTCAAACCAATCACTGATTATCTAATATTAGAATTAATGAAATTTTTAATGTGTGATCATATACTTATATAATAGACTATGTTTGATTATCTTAAACGATTTATATAATGAAATGGAGGAAATATTACTATTATTACCATGTGAGTTGTGATATTTTGAATATTGTAAATTTTGGTGTATACTGAAACTCTAGTAAGATGCGAGGAGTACAATTCCTCTTGCACTTAAATAATTAATAATTTAATAATAAATTATTTAAGAAATATTGTAATTTAATTAAGGGTTCAACACGTGTCATTTGGAATTTTTTGAGTACAATAGTTTAAAGTGATAACCTAAATTTTTTGTTAACTTGTTTGCCAAGAATTATTCAAGATATATTTAAAATAATAAATAAATTGTTCGACATAGACTAGGGATTAGATTAAAAAAAGAGGGGGTTATATTTGGACAAACATCTATACATTTTTGTTATGAATAGATATACAGATAATTATTCATATATCTATATTAATTTAAAAACTACATTATTATATTTACTTGTAATATATATATATATATATATATATATATATATATATATATATATATATACACACACACACACACACACACACACTACTAGTACACCCCGGCCTGTATCTATTATTACCTCCGTTCTTAAAAAATTATCATTTAAAATTTTAACACATAGATTAAGAAAATATCATTTATCAAATAAAATTTATTTAAAATTTCATTACTACCCCTTTACGAAAAATTGAAAATTATTAATACGAGAGAAAATTTTTTAGAACAATGAGAAAAAATAAGAGTAATATAGAAAAAATAGTTGTAAACGATAAACTTTTTTAAAACAAATTTCTTTTAAGAAATGAGGGAGTATCATCTACAGCCACTCATAACACCCATCAATGATTAGACTTGAAACACTCATCCTCCAATCCTCCCCTTATATATAATAATTGGTTGTAGTGGTGGGGATGGGGTTTGTGTAGTATTAAATAAAAAGGGCCGACATTTTCAACTAAACTTGTTGGGGGCTCCGGGGATAAGACCACACCCAACTTCGCGGGACGGAGATTATATAAAGACGGACAGCAACGTCCAAACTTGGTCGCTAATTTCGTTTCCTTTTTTTTTTTAATAAAAAAGAAATACTCCTAAACAGAAGAAAAGGTTAGTACTCCCCTCTCCCTACTGGCTACTCCGGATAAATAAATAAATAAATAGTAGCGTGGACTGTTGGACATAAAAAGATTAGCCTCAAAGCTAGAGGGAGGGGATAAACTAAAAAACGTACGCACACAATGACAAATAAAATTTAATTTACAAGAAAAGGTCGTAACCTTTAAATTCAAATTTCATCACCAATGTTGTATGTATGGTGATAAGCTTTTTAACATATAAATACCAGTGAAACTTTATTATATTTAGAGTATTGTAATACATAAAAAAAATACTGTGTCACAATTTTTACTATATCCTTTAGTCATTTAAACAGGAGGGATAGAAAGACTTCTTCGAATCCCCTTTTTTAAGGAAATATAATATATATCATCTGTAAATTTGCTTTTTTATATGGTTATACTCACTTAAATGGTGAGTGAGATCCACAACAGATGTCAAAATATTAATTCCCCTAATCTATTTCCTTCACATAACCCATTTGTAGGACCATAATTATGATAACATTAAAAAGAAAAATTGATGAAAATAAAAGTCAAATATAAGTCGAGTAAAAGAAGAAGGATATAGATCATTTTGGGTTTAATTACTAGAAGCAACAAACTTCAACTTAAAGGAAAAACTAACAGTCAAAAGTTGCCTCCAAGACTAGATTTTAAGATGTTCACAAACTACTTCAACTCCCTCCCCCATTCAACAATGCTTTCAACCTATCCATTCATTTCTTATATTGCAATAACAGAATAATGACCTACCCCTCCCTATATATGATCAATATGGTCTCAAATTCTTCAACTACATGCCCAAACAAGAAATTAACAAGAAAGATGGAGGCATATCACAAGTTTCTACATGGCACACTTGAAGCTACCATCTTCCATGCCACCCCTTATACACCATCTTTCCCCTTCAATGTAAGGGCACTCTTTTTTGCTTTTCCTTCTGTCTAAATAATTATTCAACCTTTTTGCTTATTAGATTACACTTGCATCACTACATGAATGTAAATAGACAATTTTAATTATCAAACAAAAATATGAAAATTTCTGTTTTGCAGTGCATATTTGCAAATGGAAAGCCAACCTATGTCACCATCAAGATCAATAATCAAAAGGTAGCATCAACAAGCCATGAAATTGACAGGGTTTGGAATCAAACCTTACAAATTTTGTGTGCTCATCCACCCGATTCAACAATCACAATCTCCCTGAAAACCAACTGCTCTACCTTGGGGAAAATCCGCATTAGCACACACCAGATATTAACTGAAGCAAGTTTAATCAATGGTTTCTTTCCACTCTGCATGGAAAATGGAAAGACAGATCAAGAACTAAAACTACGATTTATGTTATGGTTTAAACCGGCAGAACTTGAACCAAGCTGGGATAAATTACTTGAAAATTGTGGATTCCAAGGTCTAAAGAATGCTAGTTTCCCACAACGATCCAACTGCAGTGTCACACTGTATCAAGATGCTCATCATCACCCTTCTTTTCAACCACCAGTCAATCTTTGTAGGACACCAAGAAAACTATGGGAGGATGTGTATAAAGCCATTGAGGATGCACAGCATTTGATATACATTGCAGGATGGTCTTTCAACCCCAAGTTGGTTCTGGTAAGTGAAAAAAGTGTCATTTCTCCCTCAATTCTTCTCTCTGTTCTTCACATTTCAAAGATAATAATACTTGGCCGCGCAGGTTCGCGATTCTCAAACAGAAATTCCACATGCAGTAGGAGTTAAACTTGGTGATTTGTTGAAGCGGAAAGCAGAAGAAGGTGTGGCTGTGAGAATCATGCTTTGGGACGATGAAACATCATTGCCTATCATTAAGAATAAAGGAGTAATGAGAACTCATGATGAAGATGCATTTTCCTACTTTAAACATACCAAGGTAATATGTAAACTTTGCCCCAGATTACACAACAAATTCCCCACACTCTTTGCCCACCATCAGAAAACCATAACTTTGGACACTCGTGGACACTTGTCTTCAAATAATCTTGAAATCACAAGTTTTATTGGCGGCTTAGATCTTTGTGATGGACGGTATGATACAGAGGAACATTCCTTGTTTCGAACACTCAATACAGAATCCCATTCTCAAGACTTCTATCAGATAAACCTTGCAGGAGCAAGCCTTCATAAAGGTGGACCAAGAGAACCATGGCATGACGTTCATGCTTGTATTTCTGGGGAGGTTGCTTGGGATGTGATGGCCAATTTTGAGCAAAGGTGGACAAAGCAATGTGATCCCTCTTTGCTAGTCCCCCAAAGCACCATAACACAAATACTTTCTCGGCAGCCAAATCCTACAAGCAGCATTCACACTGAAAAGAATTGGAAAGTTCAAGTCTTTCGATCAATTGACCATGTCTCAGCAAAGAGCAACTTTCGAATTGAGAGAAGCATCCATGAAGCTTATGTAGAAGCAATTAGGCGTGCCGACAGATTTATATATATTGAGAACCAATATTTCATTGGAGGATGCCATTTCTGGGATAAAGATCAGCACTGTGGCTGCACAAACTTAATCCCAATCGAGATTGCCCTGAAAATAGCAAATAAAATCAAAGCAAATGAGAGATTCGCAGTTTATATTCTTATACCAATGTGGCCAGAAGGAGTTCCAGAGAGTGAAACAGTACAGGACATATTACATTGGACTAGGGAAACTATGAAGATGATGTATAGGCTAGTAGGTGAAGCTTTACAAGAGAGTACTGAAACAGGGCACCCAAAAGATTACTTAAACTTTTTCTGCCTTGCTAACAGGGAAGAAGAGAGAAATGGAGAGTACATTCCTCCATACTCACCTCACCGAGCAACACAGTACTGGAATGCTCAAAAACATAGGAGGTTCATGGTTTATCTCCATTCCAAACTCATGATAGGTATGTATAGGCATGAATTATTTCACAAAATTATTAGTTACTATGTCTAATTAGACTCCGTAATCAACTTTAAAATACTTACGACGTCATTGGCAAGATGTTCGAGAAAATGTTTCAAGTCTAATCATAGCAAGAAATTATAGAATGAAAAATTATAATGCTAATGCAAAGATATGGCAATTCTGATAAACATTTTTGTTTATGAAAATGCTATTTCTCTACTAACTACTATGCTTTTGCTGGTGACTTGCTATATATTCTTTCAGTGGATGACACATACTTGTTGATTGGATCTGCAAATGTAAACCAAAGATCCATGGATGGCCAGCGCGACACAGAAATTGCAATAGGATGCTACCAGTTGAGCAACGAAGTAGGCAAAATAATTCGCGGCAATATTCATGAATACAGAAATTCATTGTGGTACGAACATACTGGACGAGCTGAAGAAATCTTTCAGGAGCCTCAAAGTTTGGAATGCGTGCGAAGATTGAGTTCAATAGGAGAGCAGATGTGGAAAATTTATTGTGGAGAAGAAGTAGTAGACATGGAAGGTGTTCATTTAGTCACTTATCCAGTGACGGTAAAAGAGGATGGTCTCATTGAAGACCTTGTGGACAACAATAGCCAATTTCCAGACACAAAAGCACCAGTTAAGGGGAAGAGATCCAAAGTTCTACCACCTCTTTGCACCACATAATGGCGATGAAATCTCTACTCTGGCCCACATTTGTTGACACAATTGCTAAATCTTAAATCCCTCAATGTATTGTTATCCACAGAAGGTGGTTAATCCGGAATAAATTGAAGTCCAAAGTTATTGGAAATCTGAAATTTTAATATAAAAAATTCATGATTCTTACATGTATTGTAGGCTCTCTTTTTTTATATATATATACACTGGTAAATATTAACAACTAATTTAATAAATTTAAACATTTCATGCATTTGCAATATGTTAAGAAACAAATCCTGATTTTGTAATGCATTTCACTCATTGTGGGTGATCATGCATTTGTAATATAATGACATATTGTTAGGTAACTCCTTGAATCCTATTATGAAAAGGTACCCCATTCGTAGTGGGAATGTTATTTAGGAAGAAGTTCTATTTTAAATAGAAATATTATTATTATATTGTAGGGTCCTGTTTTGAATAGGGGAATGAGAGGTATGGGTACTCTATTTATGTTTAGTTGTTAAATTGTAGCACAATGAAAAGTAATGTAGCATCCTGGAGTGAGGGGGTTTTGCAGCTTTTATATTCCTACAAAAAAGTCGTAATAAAGGAGTGAGGATTTTTGAGCATTATCACATGAAAAAAGTTGAGAGTATATTGAGGTTGTTTTATGGATTAGGTCATTTTAAATTGTTTTATCTATCTTTATTTAATTGTTTAATTTGCGTCAACTTAATTCCCAACACATGATAAGAATCAATAAAAGACACAATCAAATGTAAATAATGAGCTTCGAACATGCATCATGTTTGAGACTCGAGTGTAGGGAATTGAGGTAAGAATTGGGTGGTTAAATTTTTTTACTACAGCTATTGGAGTTTTTTATATAATAGACTAACAGATAAATGATTAAAGATGCAATATTTAACAGCCGTAATGATAATAGCTAAGTATATGTCGAGAGAATCTTTTATAATCCTACTGCAACTTCAAAAAGGGTAAAGCTAGGAGGTCTCAAATTTTGTCTCAAATGATGTGCATCATTACATTAGTCGAGTACATATATTGTAATTGGCTATATATAATAAAGTATCATTTATATTATTCAATGCAACTCCATTTGAGACACATTTGAGAAAAAATTTGCAACCCCTATAGCATTGACTTAAAAAGAAAAGGGCTTTGAAGAAGATCAACAAGTAACATTATACTACCATATTTCATTATATATACTCCAAGAATGGTAACTGATAAGAATTTATTTAATTTGGTAAAGTAAGATCTACATCCGGATGGACGCCTCAGCTAGACACTTTAAATAAGACTCAACTTTAACGAATGAAAGGAGAAAAGAACTGCATTACCATTTTCTTGCTCTTTTGCAAGTCCATGTCCAGCAGCTACCATCTTTCAACCTGAATAATTGAAAATATTATTAGATGAGAGAAATAACAGATTCAAAACAATAATGATTTTCGCTAACCAAGCAGGTATGGGATAGACAAACAACAGCTAGAAAAAGAAATAACTAAAAAACAAAATTGATTTACGCAAGCACTCAAGTGGTGAATGCAAAACTAACAAGGACTACTACTTTCGGAGTATGTCAAAGGCTATTATAATATCGACACTCTTACTGCCTTCATTTTCAATTGAACTTTGGTAGATATGCAGTAACACAATGAGTCAACCACTCATTCTGCTTCCATTTACTATATAGCATTGGTGGATATTCAGTCAAACAAGGAATCACATCAAGTAAATACATAAACAGCCAGGTACAAATTTCTTCTAATAACTTCTAATGTTTACAAAACATGACTTAGAGATACTTCATTCCCTTCCACCAAATTCTGAAAGTATCCCATCTTCATCTCTTTTCCAACTTACATGAAAAAATTTCAGTTTGGCATTAATCTAGTACTTGGACCAACCTAACTATCATAATGTAGGTAGTAATAACAAAAGAACCATTGCTAATAACCAATTTCTCCAAAAGAAATGAACACGCAAAACAATTATGCCACTTAATATCTATCTGTGGCATTGAATTTCCTTGTGCTAAGCGATATTCACTTTTCCTACAGCTCCAACTCTACTAGGAAATTCAGCATGTGTAGTAACATCTCTATCCACAATATCTATTTTTCTCCTAATGTGTTACTAGGGAAACACCTGCAACTGCTACTACTTCTGAAACCACATTTTGATCTTGCTGGTTATATGCTTAGAGCTCCTCTTTACTATATTCTTCCTTCAACAGAGCTCAAGCTATTCCATATTCCTAATAAATAGTCACAGAAAAGCAAAGGATTTTCAGTTGTATCTGAAATGAGAATAAGTTGTATTTCCTGAATATATCATTTAGAACGAAGAAAACCAGCATTAATCTGCTTGTTGATCTACAAGTACTACCAAAAAAATGAATAGCAAGTACTATCAAACGAGGTAATTAGGCAATGAGGCAAACAAATTTGCTATCACTTGATCAAACCAATTAGTTGCTTGATATTAACTTCTGCTTCCCATTCCCTCCAAGTCTATGAAATAAAGCAAGGATATTTTTACCTAAACTAAAAGAACCAATTAAGGATAAGCTGCAAGTCTTCAACATAAGGATCTCAAGAATCCATTCAAAAACTTCACACATTCTATAGAACTGTATCATGCTGCAATACAATAACACACTAGCTTCTTCTGTAACGGTTCACACGGTTCAACAATTGTTCGGCAGCTCCATCAAAATGACAAATATCAGCAAATGTTGTGACAGGTACCAGCTAGTCCTTTTCTATATGCTTGTTTTTCTACGGGATTTAGTGCTTTTAGAAGCTCCAAAAGCACCCAACGCACTTTGAGAATCTTGTTCGTCTAACACCAATTATTCAAACACAGTTTAATAGTTTATTTAACTCGCAAACATGTTTGGGGCTCAAATGCAACACACCAAAAATAATGCACTCCAAACACAACGCTACTGCTCCAAACGCAACATATGCTACCACTCCGAACGCACCAAAAGTTAGCAACTAAACAAACCCTTATAGAGAGGGGACACATCTATATAAATAGCCAACATAAACCAACCATCTGAATCCAATTTGCCGTTCGTGACAGTAACAGGTGTTTACATATTGTTTAATCCACTTACGATTCCAAAACTACTCTATTCAAGGTGTTATACATATCCTTGATCTTGAAACTCCTACAATTAGGCAAAACAGCAAAAAAATTCTACTTATCCTTGAGAATGATGTTAGAACTGTCAGTTGATGACCACATAAAATCCAACAGATTTTCAGAAAACTGCGCCATCGTAAGCAAAGTGAAAGCGGCAACCATATGAATTCCCGGCAAAAACAAAAGAATAGAAAGGGAGGAGCTGAACCTACGGTTCAGCAATAAACAAGCAGCTTTAACAGCTATAGCAGATTAGCATATCCCAAGCTCCATTTGTCCCCTCTCTACCGCTAATTATAATTTGCATCTAATCAAGGAACTACCCAACCACCGCCAGAGCGACGACCAGATAACTAATCTTTGAAACCATCTGTCAGCAGCAAAACTGGATAATACTTAATAGAACCTATCTAGGCTGTTTCAACATAAAGGGAGGGGGAGGGGGAGGGGGAGGGGGAGGGGGAGGGGGGGTTGGTAAGCATATCAAGGACAACATCTAACTAAAAAGGAGAAGGGGGAGTGAACCCTAGAAGATAAAAAACAACTTCCCACAGAGACAGAGACAGAGACAGAGAGAGAGAGAGAAATGAGCAGATGAATCTAATTCAAAAGTGAACAAACACCCAAGAACAGAGACAAAAATGTTACCACATTAAGTACAATTTCTAGCTTGAAAAATTACAAACATATAATTCAGGACCCATTGACCCATTTAACAGAGAGAATACTTGCCTATGATGTACAGGTCAGAAGTCGGGCCCTCTTCAAAATGGCACGCCAGCCATCCTTCCATCCAATGTTCCAAGCTGATATCAACGCATAAAGAAGTAACTTTTCCAGCATGCAGGCGGCCAGACAACTCGACTACGGAACTATATTGCAGAGCTACAATCAAATGAACAATTACATAGAAAAAAGGTGTACTATAACAACAGACACGGGATACTGCATAACCATGGTCTACATGGCTGAATACAGATCAGAAGTATCTGTAGTAACACTTAAATCTCATAACCCAACAAGATATGGGTTCACAATTACTCTTCGTATCTTGAGGCACATAAATCATCACATAAGACAACTCGTCCAGAGGCTATCCAAAGATATGTAATATATGGCACCTTAAATACGGACCACCGATGTGTACTATCAGGCAGAACAATGAAGTTCACTTTTGGAGATAAAAGACATGGCTTAATAGAGCAGCCCAATCAAAACTTGAATCATACAGCCTCAAATCCCATTCCAGTTTTCAATACAGTAACTTTTCTTACAAACTAATCTAAATCGCAGTTCAGCAAAAAGGTCTCTCTTACTGACATACATCATGACTAGATACTTGTATACTTCAATCAAATTCATAAACATTTTTGACCTGTTCACACACTACATCTTTTTGTGGCTGGTTTTGCAACTAAGACAAACAATTGCAACAAACTTAAAGCCATAAAGCCCTTAGAATACAGTTTAATTCTATATCTCAAGCAAAGCAGTAACAGCTATCTCTCCCACCCTTCAAATGCCGCCTTAAACCAAAGAAACTGCAACTTGTAACAATGCACAAGGCAACTAACTAATTTTGTATTTACCGGTTCAACGTGCAGAAAATGCTTAGGTATACCTAGTTTAAAATCCACTAAAACCAATTATCCTCCAATTCAAGATGCCTTTGTATTCTGTCTGTTAGATCGAAGAAAAACATAGAATTAAAATACAAATATAGGAAACACAACCCACTAAGAACCTTCAAACAACTATAGAAACCTGATGACTTGTAACTCCACATCACAACTTTGACATGCAACTAAAATAGTCAAATGAAAATATCAAAGAGCACCATTTAGAATAGTAGTTGGACAAGCACTCACCCCATCTATTCTTCAACTATAAATCATAATGAAAATGATTACTCGAGTACCCAACCAATGTCAGCCCTCCAAGTTTCCTAGATGTATATTCTTTATTGTCCTTCCTAAACATCTAAAGCTTTTGAACTCTGTGGTCTCCAAATTAATACAAACTTGAGTATCTTTGAAGCCGACAACAGTAGAAACTCCACGATCTATGCATTGGGATCACTTTCTTTACAATCGATTTCATCCACAATAACCAGTACTACTTCTCAGCTCACACCTCGTGACAACTCAATTAACAAGACTTGTCTGAACAAATAGTGTCGAGAGAAATTTTCTTAGAAGTCATGCAATTAAATGAAGAGCTCACTAATGAAACGAAATAGCTTAAAAAGTTCTAGTATTCAAGAGATATCAATTTACCATTTCAAAAAGAAATTTAACCATTACAAGATGTATCAAAAACAAAAAAGGGTCAATGGTATGACCAATAAAGCAACAGCCATTAATACGTAAATCGAGAAATATTCAAATGACCAATAAAAGCAACAGCCATAAATAGGTAAATCGAGAAATATTCAAATTACTATGTGATACTTTGTCAGCAGGAAAGGAATACATGGTCTTAAGTTTAGTAAACCAACCCTAATACATATATATGAAGTAGTCAAGATAACCAACGGAGTTCAAATGAAAGACTACTGATAAGAAATGCAAACAAAAGAAGGATCATACACTTCAACTCCATTCTATACTGGACAGCAAACAAACAAGTGAAGATGCTCCTTTTCTGCTATTCATGTATGAATCCATCAAGGTCTCAATGACGAGTCATGCGATGTTTCTCAAGTCCTCCCCACGAACCCGAACCCGAACCCGAACCATACAGAGGACCCTTGTCAGCAGCACCCTAAGAATGTATGAACACCAACCCATTAAAATTTTACTGCATATAACATGTTGTCTAATAGTAACGGAAATAAAATTCAAACACTTATTAGCATCCACACCATATGAACCCCATATCCATTGCCATAAGGTGCATGGAAACCTCCCTCTGAGCTGCTGAGATTCATCCCATATGGTCCACCTGTAGCAGAAATATACAAACATAAAAGTATTTAGAAAATCACCAGATACCTGAGAGCTGTATCAGATGTGCTGTATTGCACAATTGCTAGGAGTAACTTTAATAAATTGAGTGTGCTTAAGTATTGAGTTCGAGGAAGGTAGAATCAAACACAACAACAACAAAATTGCTGGAAGACAGCCCCAAATATTCCAGTCAAGAATGGTTGTACAAGTCCATAACTTGCCTCTTGATCCCTCCACCTCCTCATCAACCAAGAGGAGCATAATGATAAATTTCACTTAAATGAGATGTCTTTGCTGCTAATGCAGGAATGTACAAGTCATGTAATGTGCTAGCAACAGGGAAAAAATTAATGATAGATTAACCACGAAAGCATTTGAAGGAATTGTAAGGAGTCAACAGCTTTCCAAGTATATAATACATTGCTCCAACTCCGATTTAACTGTAGTCACGACATTAATGTTCCTTCAAATTTTCACTCTATTCCACACAGCCCCTAAGCAAGATCCTCTTGACACATTAAAGCGCACCTTACAATCTTTCTAACCATAAAACCCAATAAAAATTAACAAAAAAATATCAACTAAAGTGAAATTTTATGTATATTTTGATAAAACTAACCTTAATTTAATGACCCAGGAAACTCATATTTCGTAATCCAGGTTACCTGCCTAATTAAGGCAATAAAGAGTGATATCGTTCAAGTGAAAGGAGAAAATAATCAAAAGTAAATTTGTCATGGACTGGGCTAAGATCATAAGACAACTTTTTTCAAATTTATTAATATTACTGTGTCGCGACTGAAAGGAAAGCAAACTCTAAAATGTTCATCATTCCACGTGTAGGACATTTTTATGATGCCCACACTGTAATGGAAAGAGAATATAGTAGCTTTCACATGTATCGCTGATGTGGAAGTTAAAAGGACAATTTATAAATTAGACTATATAGTAAATCTAATGTTACATAGTTCTATACAACATTTGTTTTTTGATAACATGACATGTACATTTTGTACTGCATATAAAGGAGACAATACATCATTCATATCAGATGACACAACAAATATAATGAATAAGACATTCTCTCTTATACATGTAAGCAGGCATTGCAAAAAAAGAAAGTGAGGTAAATACGATAGAATTACCAGCGCCCCATGGTCTAACATCAGTAGTTGCACGTTCAGCACGAAGTTTTTCAACTTCGCGTGCCATTGACACCAAGTTCTTCTCCATTGCTTGTCTCTGTTCCATCAGCTCAGTGTTTCCCTTCTTTTCATAATCGATCGCAGTTCTGAAATCCAATTCGTTGTATTAGCAGTATATGAACAAAAATATAAATTAATTATTTAGTAAACACCACATTCATCATATGCAGGATATAGTAAACCAAAGGGATAACAGAAACCTGGCACGCATAAGCTCCTGGTGCAGCCCATCAAACTCAGCCCTCAAGAGTGGAATCTGCTTGTTATCAGCTTGCAGTTTCCCAAGGTCTTTTGTGAGAGTCTGAACTTGCGCAGATAGATCCTGCTTAATGGAATTCAACCTCTGAACTTCAGCGCGGAGTTGAGCAGCCTCATTTTTCAAAGGCTCGGTAGCACGAAGATCAGCTTCCAGCTTCAAACCTCTCTCAATAAGCTCTCTTGAATGAAGTTCTTGTTCTGCATGTATGTCAGTGATGGCAAGATTCATCCGATGAAGTTCTTCTTTAGCAGCACCTAACTCTCGCTGCATAGCAATTCGATCATCGACTAGTCTCCGATTTTCACCCAAAAGCCTGCGGATTTTAAGATGTTGCATTTCAAGTTCTTCTTCCAAAAAAGCCGGATGAGGTGGTACTGGTCGAGGCAAAGGGCCGCGAACAACAGGTCCTTCTGGGAGATATACACGACGGTTGTCAAATGCCTCACGAGGAATGCGATTTCTACCCGCCATTGCAATTCAGCCTACTCACCAAAGATGAAGGAAAAAGAAAAACAGAAATAAAGGTAATGGTAGAAAGATACCGTGTGATATCAAACTGGAAACATTGTAAAGTTATTATTTTTATTTAACTAGTGTAAAAATTATTAAATTTCGATATCCTCCTTTCTTTTTTTGAACAATCTTAAACATCACCTTTGAATTTTCAATTGCACAAAATCTCGTAAAGTTTTTCCATTTACTTTATGTGTAGGGTCCGTAAAGTGATCCAACAGGGGTGATCCCATAAACACCAATTTTAACTCATTCACTTGTGGAGGGATGCAATTTGGAATAATGCAAACTATATAACTTGAAACCATTTTCTTTTGTTCATCAATGAGTGAAATGGTGACACTTAAATAAGGATGAAAACAAGTACTACCTTGTGAATAACATAATTATTAAAATCCTAATTATGGTACCTACGCACCGTTACTAGGTTGTCATTATTGAATTGGCAATAGAAGATATGTTAAGTTTATTTAAGAAACAAATAATACTGTCTTATACAGTTATACAAGTAACTGTATAAATATGTTAAGTTTGTTTATATGTGAAAAACAGAAAACAAGAACATAGAAATTTATTCATTACCTCAACCACCAAAAAAAAATTAGAATTTTCACCAATTGAGATAAACGCGGTGATTCTGTCTACTAGCTAAAACCATAATTATTATTATTATTATTAACAGAACTCAAAGTTTTACTTTACCTCGATTTCCCTCGAGAACAAAAATCGTGGAGGGTTATAAACTGCTAAATACAAGCCCTAGTTTACATAAATGATATATATGAAATTATGAAGTAATTGAAACTTGAAGCATAAAAATTACCGAACAAAACCCTAAGTTGGGAATTTCTGCTTAATAAGGAAAGACAAAAAGGCTGCATGGTATGATTCAAACCTTTCGCAGTAGATGAAGATGATCGAGCCCTGAGCTTTTTGTCCCTGAATACGTATGACTCTCTCTCTCTCTCAGAGATAGGTTTCGTAGTTTTATATATTTCGTATGTAATGTATGTAGTGTTTGGGGAAAAAAAGTAGGGTAAACCGTTCCGAAGACGAGTAATATTGGGAAATGATATTTATATATATATATATATATATATATATATATTTGGACCCACTCCACTCTATTACTCTAATATAATTTTTTTTTTGTTAATTTGATTAATTCACCGACAAAATATTTAATTGACCAACTTACTTCAAAATAAATTTAACAGTAAACCCTCCTCTTCTTCTCTCTGATAAGTAGTATAAAAGGTAATCGTGTAAAAATAGTGTTTCCGTATTATTTTATAAAATTAAGGATAGAGGAATAAAAAATCCTTTACTACTAGTATTAGACTAGGATGTTTGACCTATAAAAGTCAGCTTAATAGCGGCTCTTGAAACCTTAAAACCATTACACAAATTAAACAAAGATTCTAATTTAATAAATATCTCTAACGTGAATGTATTGTTGAGATAATTATCTAGATAATTTAATAAAAAGATTTTTAAAAAATCATTATTTATAAATATAGTATCTCTGTTTTTTAACAGAAAAATAAAATATTTCATAAGTAGACAACAAAGTTAAATTGGTATTGTATTCACATAAAAAGAACCACAGTTGAAAAAATAAAATACTAAACTAGATTTAAATTATCAACTTTGGATTTGTAACACCGCCCTATTTTTAATTCATTGTTTTGTGATTTAGATGAGTTGCATTAGACACAAATTACTTGGGGACACACAAAGTTTCAATAATGACTTTTTTTAACGTACATAAAGGGGGGACGAAATTGAAAGTATTCTGAATTTGAAGTTGTTCCGGCCCGAGTATTATAAAAGTGAAACCGGGGGGATACACACTCCAACATCTTCAACATCCCAGGCTGCTCCTCAGGTACCTAACTTCCCAGGCTCTGTGACATGACATGCAGGTAGTAATGGATTTTCACCAACAGAAGCCACATTAGTGTGTGTTCCCGTGGTATAAAAACTAAAATTATAAGAAAAGTTAGTGTCAAATTTGGCGTTCATCACTATTCATTTAATTCCTCACTAATTTACATATTGTAATGTAAAGCAGAACATGAAAGTTACTAGACCGACTTGGTCTCAAAACATGTGAGTTCTTCCTATGCTTTTCCTCCTCTATTCAATATATACCTTGAACATCCAATTCGCAAGTCAAATTTATTTGCTCCAAGGGTGACCACCACCGTAGCCCCGACCACGATCTCGGATACCCCCATGACCTGTTTAATGACCAACAAAATGAAGTTTTAACCGTAGATGCCAATTAGGTTTTAATCAATCCAATTTGTCAAAGTTAACAAAATGAAGCTTCAGGGGTTCATTAGGCACAGTGCAAACATCAGAGGTGTAAATTGCAATTAAACCGAAACGAAACATTAACTTTGGGGTGCCCACTATTATCTTCTTTAGTGCAATAATACTAATTTCAATTTACCATTGTCAAAAGGTTCTGTCAAACACTAAAGAATCGTTCAATTTTTCGTGGGGAATCTATTTGTGACCAACATTGTACAACTTTTAGAAGATTAAGACATGTTACGTTGTAGTCAAAAATACTACTGGCATGAGATGATTTTAGAATGTTCATTCCTATTGCAAAGGAGTGCTGAGAGGAAGAAATGACCAAATTGGAGGTCCATTTTGGAAACTCTAATCCATGTGTGGCTCAGGTAAAAGTTTAGAGAAACTGACATATAGTGTAAACGCAACCAACCTGATGGAGGAGGTGCACCGCGGCCCATTGCTGCCAACTCAGGGCTGATCTTCTGCCCAGCCTCCTCAAGAATTGTAATAAGATCTTTTGCAAATCTGGCATTTGCAGCTGTAAAGAAAGAATATGCTGTTCCTTTGGCCCCAGCCCTTCCTGTTCGACCAATGCGATGAACATAATCCTCTAGAGATCCAGGAAAGTCATAGTTGATCACATATTTAACGTCTTTCACATCTGAAATACACATAATAAGTTTTAGAAAAGTATAACATGACCACACCCATATATAAGTAATCTTATCTCGAGACAAAATTTAAGGGTCACAACCACCCCCTTGTAATTTGCAAAAGTATGCATCACCCACAACTGTTCA
Organism: Panax notoginseng; assembly: GCA_016801055.1. NCBI lineage: Eukaryota > Viridiplantae > Streptophyta > Magnoliopsida > Apiales > Araliaceae > Panax > Panax notoginseng. The sequence goes on along the minus strand of CM029013.1, from coordinate 21,531,043 downwards.
CAGTTCTGAATTCATTAACAGTTCTTCTACAGACCCAATAAGGCAAACCAAGATACCAAAAATCTTACACCAAATATAATCCACTGATCACCAAATAAAATATCGGAATTTAATCAAACCTTAAAATTGAAGCTTAAACAAATTAACCCCGCTAAGAATACATGATATCAAGAGAATATCGTGGATAAATGATAGTTGCCGATAACATATTACGGTAGAAAAGAGGCAAAAACAGAGTGGAAACAGAATGAATGTACAACCGAAAAATGATGCAACCTGAAAAGATGAATTACGATGGAGTGAAATGAAACTTTCACTGGAGGAGTGAAAAACAAATCAGCAAACCTTTCAAAAGGTATCTCAATTATGACTTATGAGAGAAAAGGATAAATAATTAGACAATATATGGTGTCTCTGAGTTTGCTCACAGCACATTAAGTGAATGTAGAAATACAAAATTAAAGAAAACTGAAACTTTAGCTAGCGTAGTGTACAACAAATGTTGAATCCTTTTAAAAGTTCTAAATAAGTTCTTCCACTAGGGAAGAAGACAAATAATTAGGGATCATCTAATGAATGATGTATCTGAGTCTGAGGTTGCATTTGCTCTATACACTAGTGACTTTTAAAATTTTCAAAGTTCCTGCTCTCTCTCTCTCTCAGCCACACACAAGACACAAAGATCAGATGAAAGTAATGATGACAACAACTATGAATACAAGTTGTTACAATTCTCATAAATACAACATAGATTCAGATGCAATCGATGAAAAAGTAGAGCACATTCAAATGTATTGTGGATGTCAGACAGAACTTGAAACTCTAGAATAGTAGGTACAACTACTAAGCTTTCCCTAACTACACATACCTAAACCACGAGCTGCAACATCTGTTGCAGTCATTATAGGGCTCTTGCCAGCTTTAAACTCCGAGAGGACCCAATCCCTTTCTGCTTGACTCTTATCTCCGTGAATGGAGAGAGCGGGCCAGCCATCCATTCTTAGCTGCCGAGTAATTTGATCACACCCTTTCTTGGTGTCCATGAATATCAAAATCCGGCTACCATCCATTATATCCTCCAGTAACTTCACCAATCTAAATTTATTAAAAACCCAAAAGTTTTGAAGGGCCAGAAACAGTTGATGATATTACATCAAAAGGTACAAAAATATCCAAGAACAAAAAGATAAAATAAAAGATCAACCTACTTATTGTATTTCTGATTCTCAGAAACGATGTCAACATGCTGACGAATTGCATGGTTAGCTTTCAAATCGGGTGACCCAATAATCACCTGTGCAAATTCCGATAAGAGAATGATAAAACAATAAGCACATAACTTTGTGTTGAAACTCGATAACTCCAGAAGTTTGCGACACAATATACCAGAATTTTTATTTCTGGCTATGGGAATAAAATCACAGGATTGTCTATAGACGTGTTTATTACTTCTAATAAAGAAAGAGCCTATTTAATTGTGCAAATAACGAAGCAAGTGCAGAAGATGATTTAGAGATTTGTATGAATTGCCAATAAACTGAAAGGGGGAGAAATTTCTACTGACAAAACAGTGCCTCAAATTAATGCTCCCTCCATCTCAAGGTAAGTGTCCTCTATCAACTTTCGTCAAATTGACCATTTTAAAAACTAATACTTAAGCATGTATATTTAAATTTTCCATAATTGCAAATCTTGGTAATAGAACTAAATTATATGTAGTTTATTATGGTCATAGTCTCTCTGCATAAATCTATAAGAATAGTAATATTATTGATTTTGAAAATGATCAATTTGATCATAAAAGTCGATGGATGACAGTTATCCTCTGACGGAGAGAGTAATCAACTAATATGGTCAAGATTCATTACTTTGTATGCATTGTAAAGGAATTGCCTTGCCAGTTGTTCAACCTCCTTCGGCCACGTAGCACTCCAGTACAGAGTTTGACGATCAGGGCGAATCTGCACACCAAAAGCCATTGAGCAACAAGAATCAACTGATAAAAAGCAGAAATTGTATTACTAAAACAGAGGTAAGAACATAGAGACAATTGAAACCAGATCCTTCTCAAACATAATATGACAATGTACTTTGTTACATGTATAGTACCCATCATATACATATATTAAATAATAGCAGCTGAAATTCTGTCCTTTTCACGTCTAAATTATTTAGGATTTTACAACTAGAATGCAAATACTAAATCATAAAGTGAATTTTCATAAATTAAGATCCTTCTCTCCTGCATTTCTCTTCTCAGGAGGTGGTTACAGTGGGTGGTGTGAAAAGAAAGACGGGCATAATAGAGAAGATAGGGCTGCAGCCTGCAACTGAACTGAATAGCATATGAGGCTAAAGAATAAAGATTGTGTCTAAACTCAGTTGTTTACGAGGGTATGAACTTAAGCGAGCTTGCTCAGAACATAACTCGAGATACTTACAAGCTCGCTTTGTAAATTTTTAAAAGTTTACTGATAGAAGAAAAAAAATTAGAATTGTACTGTACTGCTGTTTTAAAAAAACAGCAGTACAGTAAATGTCATTAAGTTTAACAGAATTAAACTTAATGACATAAAATTCAGTAATAGGCATGTTTAAGTTAAATAAATTCAAATTATACCATTGGAAGTCAAAGAACGACATGAAACTAGCTTAAGACTTGACTCAACCACAATTAAAAAAGGTAATATTAATAACATCATCCCTTTTCAAAGGCATTACTTGTATTATATATACTGTTAATTATTATAAATGGATGAAGAAAAAAAGTGAGTAAATCATCTAAAATATCAGGACAAAGGATATGTACTGTAATATGGTAAAGATCACAATGTTCTTGAGCTTATCCAAGCCAAGCTTTGAGATGTTCAAGCTCGGCTTGTTGATTATATGGCCCACACATTTGAGCTAAAGAGCACCTCATTAACAAATGAGTTGAGACGAGCCAAAAACCGAGCTTTAAGTGAACAGCTTGGATACATTACAGCTTCAGAGACAACACCACATAATGAATAACTCAAAATTATAGGGAGCATGACTATTGCCACCCAAAAAGAGGGGAGTGGGGGAGAGAGAAGAAAACAAAATATTATTATTGATAACACAGTTCATAATCAGGTTGAAGTGAAAATACCACTCAAATTTTCACCAAGCTAAAAATCACCAAAATCATTTAGTTCAGTAACCAGGAATCATCCAAAAATACTCAATGCAGAGTAAAGTTTTACTAATTCACTTATACAGTTCTGAATATTACTAACACTTTATGATTGTTGATTCACAGAGATATTACCACCCAGCTATTAAAGCCAAGGCATCTTTTTTCTGAAAAAAATAAATAAATAGGTAAAAGCATACAGCCAACAGATGTTACTGTAACCACTTAAAAAAAATTAACAAACAGGTTAAATCCGTTAATACTCCAATGCAATTTTCTTACCATATTAAGATATCAAAACATCATCACCTAAATAGGAGGATTTTTATAGAAGCTGGAGTAAATCATCCTTTAAGAGAAAACTGTACACATACAAGTCTGATGCACTCATTTAAGGAAAATTATGTTTTTTTGTGAGAAGTCATTCCAATGGCACATTATAACAAGTCCAAATGTCTTAGATAAATGATTTAAAAATGGATATGGTAACAATGGTTATGCAATCTATCCAGAACATATAATTTCTGGTTGACCATGCTTACTCTTTCTCAAAGCAAAAGATACTGAAATCACTAGTATATACCCTGTTCAAGACAATTCCTATATTTTGGTTGACTAATTCATACAAACATTAATTCCACCATGTAATTGGAAGGTAATGCATAAGTAGATATATAAGACATGATGAATGTATACATAAGAAACAAACCTGCGAAATAATTTTTCGAATCTGAGGTTCAAATCCCATATCAAGCATACGATCAGCCTCATCCAACACAAGATATGTGACCCTTCGCAAGTTTGTATGATGAGTTTCCAACATGTCAATTAACCTTCCTGGTGTAGCAATAACGATTTCAACACCTAAGGCAAAATTTATGATGATGATGTCATCATCATCATGGTGTTAATTACCATCAGGATGATGGTGATACTTGATAGTAAGAAATAGAAGAGGAAGCACTAGGGTATACCCGTTTTATGAACATCACGATACAGTAGTAAAGTCATCTTGAGCTTATCACCACCTACCTTTCTGGAGATCACGAACTTGGGGTCCTTTTGGAACCCCACCATATATGCAAGTATTTTTAATCCTTGATGACGCACCAAATTTAGTAGCTTCTTGCTGTATCTGAACAGCAAGTTCACGAGTTGGAGCTAAAACTAGAACAATTGGACCATCACCAGGAGCTGAGAATATAAAGTGGATGTCAAGGATTTATTCCATCTCAGTGAACACAAAGGAAATAAATAAAAGGACAACCGTGAATACAAAAGCATAAAGATACAATTAATAATAAACTATACACCTAAAAAAGGCTGCGCATTAACATGGACAATTGCAGGCAGTAGGTATGCAAGTGTCTTTCCAGATCCTGTTTCAGCGATTCCAATGAGATCGCGCCCCATTAAAGCCATTGGCCATCCTTGAGCTTGAATAGCTGTAGGTTCAGAAAAGCCGGCCTTTTCAATCTCTTGCATTACATAATCTGCAGTCAGATAATAACAATCAATTACTTAATATCAAACAAAACAATAAAACAATAACTCTAGGACAGTGATCAAATGTACAAATCATATCCAGAATTACCAAATACTCTCATAGACCTAGCGTACCACGTATTGGTGCTTGTGCACCCAAACAGGGTACTCTTATGTACCAATACTTTAAATTTAACGTACCGAAAAATTTCTTTATTGTTTAACTATAATTGCACAAATATCGATATTATAACGTAGTATTAGTTGTTCAAACATTACAGTTATACTAAAATATTTATAAAACAATCAATTGTTGATTTAACTAAAAATCTTCTATAAAACTTAAATTTATTACATTTAGAGTTTAAGAGAAATCCTAACTATAAGAATGTATATAAATATACCCTAACGTATCGCGTTTTATCTATGTAGCGTACAATGTTCTAAAAGGCGGGAGGCGGGCGGTCAGGGGCCTAGGAGGAATTTTTAATTTTAAGCCAATTTTAATATTTTATCTTACATTTATCCAAACAAAACAATAATATAAATCAAAACAATTTATAATAAAGATAATAAAGACATTTACTTAAAGTTCAAACACATATCCATATTACCAATGTCAAAAGTTCAAACACAAACAAATAATCAAAAATACAAACTAATAGTCCTCATCTCCATATCTCTCTATATCTCTAACCCTTCTTCTCCATATCCCTCCAAGATAATGCCTCAATCGGACTCACACTTGTACTCCTCATCTCCCTCTTCCTCATCAGACAAAAAATCTTCATCTTGAAATTCTCTTACTCCAACATTTCTACAACTTCTCCTAGGCTCTAGCACGCTATCCGCTCCGGATGCTTCACCATCCACCTCACCAACCGCTTTCCAAGATTGTAATATCTTTTTATTATAAAATTAATATTAATTTCTTAAAAATCAATTTGAGATATTTTTAAATTTAAATAAATGTTATTTTTAAAAATTAGTGTGAAGTTTATTGAATGAGACATTTAATATTATCAATTATGAAATTATTTTTATTTGTGTAATCTTCAAAATTAAGGACTTAAAGAAAATGACAAATACCATATGCTAAGTATGGCTAACATTTTTTTAACGTATTAGTTTTATTCATAAACAAGATTACTATTAAATAATAAAATTTAAAATTTCAATAATTCAATTCAATATTAAAACTTAAAAAACTAAACATAAATTTAATAATTATATTGAATTAAACTAAATATTACAAATGTATCATCATTTATAATTAATTTAAAGTTGGTACAAGTTCAAAAAACTACAACTATAATAAAATTATCCATTTTGACTTGATCTTATTCACTTCTTATTGTGATTTGATATGTTACAACCTGCATTATGAATATGACAAATCATTAGAAAAATAAATATATCAAGATATAGTTTAGGTAGTTATTAAAATAAAAAACTCCGCCTAGGCCCCGCCTAGGCCCACCTTTCCCACCTAGGCCCCACCTTGTCTGCCTAGGCCCGACTTTCCCGCCTATCTGCCTAAGCCGCCTAATTTCCTAGAGAGATTTTTTGCCGTCTTGAGTCTAAGCGAGGCGCCAAGGGGGTCTAGCGCTTAGGCCGCTTTTTAGAACACTGGTAGCGTATCGCGTATTTATATTTGTACCACGTACCGATACGTACCACGTTTCAAGTAACACTGAATTAACATATAACGATATATGTTTATCGTAAAATGTGATATTACATAGACAGTGAAAATACAATCTGTTAGTTACTGCAGTACTTTATAGAGTGGACATGGTACATACATAGTTGTCAAGGCGTTGCCTAGGCAACGCCAAGGCATCCAGGCATTGAAAAATCTGCAAGGCGAAGCTCGACTTGGGACATAGTTGCTAAGGCGACCTTCGACAGCTTCGACGGCTTCTCCGACCTCATCACGCGACCTTCTTCTCCGACTACTTCGAACCTCCGACTCTCCGACTCTCCGACTCTCCGACCTCGCGGCTGCTTCAAACCTCCGACCTCCGACCTCCGACCTCCGACCTCTAACTCAGTCTCGATACCTCATCGCGAACCCTCGCGAGTCGCGACTGCTCGTCGCACGACTTCTTCTCGCTCGTTTGCTGACTCTGCTCGACTTCGCTGGAACAAGAAAGCGAGATTGTTTTGCTGCTGGGTCTGTATATACTGTTGGCCTGCTGGGTCTCTAATCTCTATATATAATATAAATTTATATGTATAAATTTATACATATATAAATATATATATATATATAATTTTATATATATATTTATATACGTATAAATTTATTTATTTATATATATATATAAAATAAAATAAATAAAAATAAAAAATAAAAAATATTATATTTAATATATATCATATATATTAAAAAGAAATTAATATATATTTAAATAAACAGCAAATAATATGTTAAAAATAAATAAATAATTAAATTTATATAAATTTCTATAGTTATTAATTAAATAATTATGATACCATAAAAAATAAGATAAAATAAAATAATATTATATACATATATTTAAATAAACAAAAAAATAAAAATAAAATAAATACTAAAAAATAATTTTAATGATAATGAAATAAATACATAAAAAATAACTATGATATTAACTAAAAATAAATACTATTTACACTTAACTATTAACTATATATAATATTTTAAATAAAATATAATATTTAATTAAATATGTATATTTTAATTTTAAAAAATAAATATATTTAATATGTAGGATAGTTGCAAGAAATAATTTGAAAATAAATACTATAAACACTTAATTATTAATTTAATAATACACTATATATATATATATTATATAACACTATCAATGGGATTTAAAAATATATTTAATGTTATTCCATAGTGTTATGTTTTGAGTTTTAATGTATATGAAATTTTATTGCTAATATAGTTGTTATGTAAAATAAATAATATATAAATTGTACATTGTAAACGACTTGTCGCCATACGGACGCCATAGCGTCCAGGCAGTCGGTTATCGCCATGACTCGCCGTGGCGCCGTGACAACTATGAGTACATACTATATAAAATGCATCCATAATCCATATATAGCATTACTAAAAACCCCCACTTAGCAGTACTTTACAATATTCCGACGGGCAATAGAGATGGGTCAATGATGCATTTACATGAAACAATTATTTTTTTATATAATGGATAAATAAATAAAAATCCCCTCCCCAGTAAAAAAAATACACAAAGCATACATGAGAAAATACTAAAAAGGGGATAGAGAAGCATGAGACAAATAGAATTGATATGATGAGATACAAGAGAGAATACTGCAAGGGGGGAGGAAGCATCAGACAGAAAGAGAGAATGGAAACAATGAAGCAATGGCTTCACACCTGAAGAAAAGAAGATGAGTTGAAGAAGAGAAAAAAGAGGATAAATCCAGGGGTGGAGCATGGAGAAAGTAAGGTTGAAAGAAACAGGGAGAATAAGGAGGAACGAGTCCTATAATATCCCCACATGGTATGCTAGGAAACCAACTACAACACATAATAATATAACATCAATCCTTAAGTTGCGTGCTGTAGAACACCACATTAAGCATCTTTCTCATATTCTTACGAAGTAAAGTCATCCAAGGGATCAAATAATTATGTTAACCATGAATGGATGCATACTATGTCAAAGCCGCTTTTGGCATATAAATTGTATAGGGCAAGAATTCTAACTCAACCTAAGCTAAAAAATATAGTACTATCTAGTTCTAGGGGGATAAATTCATCTCTTAGGAGTTTAAAACATCTAGCTGAAGTGCTTCAATTCCTTGATTCCCTCATTTATGTGTTTGTTATATAATTATTTAGTACATAAGAAAACAAAGGATGGTGAGATCTATATTTGTTCATTACAACCATGATTTATCAAAGGCCCCAGCCCGTCAATTCTTTTGCACCATGATTTTCATCATTTGACTCTAGGACCTTTCAGTTTCCCCCATATAAGAAGCCAATTGAATTAAGATTCATGACTCAGCAAGTCAACATGAGTCTGTATGTACATTAACATTTTCTTTCTTAGTTATAAAGCCCAAGGAAGCTCCGGGGGAGGGGGCAACTTCAGATAGATTCCTAAAGGATGGTACTGATAGTTTATGGATACCCAGTGACATGGCAAGGATGGTAGGTGACCTCTGTTAAATGTGTGGTACAGAGAAACAAGTAACTACAGCATACAAAACAAACTCAATAAGGACATTTCTTGAATCTTGATATATGAAGAAGGAATATTTGTGGATGAAGTTGGTTGGAAAACAGGGGGGACTAGTTAGAGTTACGAGCCAAAGATTGAGGTTATAAAAAGGGATTGAAATACTTCTCTAAAATTCATTTTCTTAAACATGGAACAGTGTGAAATACTCCCTCCGTTCCAAATTAAAAAATCATCGTTTACTTTTGAAAGTCAATTTGAAGTCTTTTCAAACTAAAAATTGAGATGATTCATTAAAATTATGAAACAATAAATCTTATAATGAGTAGTACTTTTTAGATAGTTTACAATATCCACCATTGTATTGGAAAAAAACTAAAGAAATTCATGTTAATTTTAAGTATGAAAATATCTTAAGTTGACTTTAAATGTCAATAATGATCTTATATTTTGAAACGGATGGAGTATTAATTTTCTACTAGTGTGGTCCTGCTTCAAATTATAGTGCCCCAATACACCCAAAGAATATAAAAAGACAATAGACAAAATATCTTCTAATTAATTAATAAAGTAACCACATCAATGCCAACCAAAGGCCTACTAATAAGGTCAAATAGTAAAGGCCGAGTATACCTTTGCTTTAAGTTTCCTTGTAGAGATTTTTCTTTTTCTGGTACCAACTAGTATATTTATCATCTCATTTTATTTTCTAGATGAAAGCGCTTTAGTCAAGATGGGGATGCACTAATCCACCTTCACTTCCTCTTCCAATGTTTCAAATAAGATAAAACATAGTATTTAAAAACGGAGATGCAATACAATTTTTCATATAATATATAATCCTCAATTGTTAAGCAACTAGGTACAAAGTGAAAATCTTAACAAAATGCCAAAGTAACAGCAAAATTACCAACTGAGCAACCAATTCTAATTGATTGATATCCCTCACAACACCAGACCATGATAAAGCAAAAGGCCAAAACAGTGTAGCTATTAGAAAAGCGGGGTAAGGGTAGGGGAAGACGTCATAAACAATGTCCTCAAGTTCAACATTACTAGAGAAATTTTTTCTCCTTTTTGCAACTAGAAAAGCATTTCAACTCAATATACCTGGAAAGCGTACATCGCGGAAAGTTTTAATAGGTTTTGGCACATCCCGACCTTCAACAGTGATTTCTCTCCGCCGCCGATATTCCTCTACATCACTCTCTGACATAGCAGAAATTGCTGGCAACTCCACATAGAAATTCTTCTCAAACGGAGTCAATCCATCCAAATCTAACTTACGTGGCGACTCTGCACCATCAAAGTCAACCCTCCTGCCGGAGGATGAACGAGGTCCACCATAACCCCCACCCCCACCAAACCCTGAATCACTGGTAAAACAACAAAGTTATGTTATACCATGACAAACTCAAGCACAATGGGACAAAAACTGATTACATATGTTACTATGCTTATCAACAGGGCTCAAACCCTCTAAAACACAAACTTACATACAATCAACTACTTTCTAGCAAGATGGACATTTGTCATTGTGGTCATGCTGCATACGGTATTTCAAGGTAATTTTACACTGGAAACATTCAGTTTTTATAGTAAAACAGACAAACTCCCTCACCTTTGTGTAATGACTCAGACCTCTCTGGCTCTCTTGTTGAAACTATAACGTCAGTAAGCAAATAATAAATAATTATGCCAAAAAACACCCTTTAATTGACTCAAACAATAACATTCACAATGATTTAAATAATCTAATATAAATGAGTGGAATATGAACTTCTGTTATGTTGGGAACCCAGAAAGAGGAACATTAATATCATTTTACAAAAGATAGAGATGACAACTGACTAACTGTGGGGGTCCAACAATAATTCATCCTTTATTAGTATAAGTATTGCCTTACAGAACTTAAACAATAACAAGGATATGAACTTGGATACATCAACATACTACATACAAATAGAAACCAATAATTCACAACAATTAATGAAAATAAATTTGACCAAAGTGAAACAAAACTTTAATTCATTAATCATTGTGGTCATGATACAAAACTCAAACCCTAAACAAAATGCACACTTGTATATGATCGACATTCAGCATACAAATATAGCCCATAAATTCACACTTGCTGAAGATAAATTCACACTTGTATATGAACTTTGATTTCACTAATCCTCGTGGCCCAGCTTAAAACCCTAAATAACTGCAACTTGCATGGAATAAACTATATATACAAATACGTAAAAGCATGTATGTATAGATGGGGGAAAATAACAGTGGGACATATTTATTTGAGCTAGGGTTACCTTCTGCGGTCACGATACGAAGCGGGGTCACCAGAACGGCTGTCGTATCGACTCATGTTGTGAGTTTGAACCGGAAGGAAGATCTTTACACTTTTGCAGACTATACACAGTCAGGACTACAAAACTGGGACGACGAGAAGTGTCTGTTTACTCACCGCCCTTTTTATTTCGTGATTTGTGACTTGGCAAATGGCAATAGGTGAACAAAGGCCCGACGTGGCCGGCCCAGCCCGTGAATGTTGACTGGCCCTTTACCCTAACGCTCATAAACAATGTTATTTTTTCTTTCGTAATGTCATCCTAAAATGCCTAGTTGTTTTACTTTTTGAAGGGTTTATATATTAGAATCCTCCTATATATATTACGAAACTAAAATGTCTAGTTGGTTATGACCATATCGTTTTATATTCCAGCCTTCTCATAATTTTTGTTTTATTTTGTCCCTATTTAGAAAGGTCATCAACTGGCCTTACAATTATTTTAGTCTATTGGGTTAATGTTTGTTTGGGTTTATATAGTGTTTGAAGCTAAGATCTTCTCTTAGAGCTGTTTGATTATAGTTTATAAATATTTATGTTTAGTTTGGAATAAAATTATTTACGTTTTGTTCTGTTAGGAATAATTTTTTTATTGTTTTAATTAACAATAAAGGATGCCCCAGGACAGTGCATCATAAATTCTTCAAATATTTCTTACACACATGGTTCATTTAAAATTTTTATTATCCGTTGGGGCATAGTTTTGCGGGTCCGGTGGATTTGGTTGAATTCATCCCACGTGGCAAAAAAATTCCATGTGTGTATATTTCAGTGAGGAGTTTGACTTTCATGAGGTCTTCAGTATTGTTCTTGTAAGACCCCGAATTTTATGAAATAAAAGTATTCAATTTTTCTTATAATTACTATTCAGTAAATGGTTAAATTGATAAAAAATTAAAGTTATGGGTGAAATGTAAAAATTGTTCAAAATAAACAAGTGGTTATAAAATAATCATTGTTGTCGGGGAATATTCGTTTGGTCGTGGAATATTCTTTCTGTCGGGGAATATTCGTACGACGGCGCAGCTATTTGTGGGCCCCATAACAGAATAACTGTCGGATAAAGAAAACGACAAATTTGAGTTTTTACAAATAACGGCGTAGTTGTTACCGTTAACACTGTTGGAATACCCGGTGATTAAAATACAGTAATACGCGTTATTGCACAGTAGCACACGGTATTGCACAGTGTTTTTGAAATTATTGATTCTTACGTAAGAAGGCACTACTCAATAATTGTTACAGTAATTACTGTTCAATATTTTATTTTATTGATTCAATAATTGCTACGTTGAAATTTTATATTGTTGTTGTTCAATAATTGTTGCTGCACAGTATTTCTCATTATCAGATCAATAATTCATATTATAGTATTATTAGATAGCATTATTGGCAATGTCTAGAAAGTTCTGTCTAAGGAGAGGTTTGGTCATCTAATTGCGCGCCAGTAAGGAGAAATCCTTATTGGAAAGCTCCCTCTTTCCTGGGAACGGCCTGGTTGTCATAAATGTGATTCTGTAATATTATTTGTGAATAATTAATTATTGATTCATATGATAAGGAAATATTTATTTTATGTGGATATAAATGAGGGATATATTTTTGTGGTTAAAAAATGAAGGAGTTAATGTTGAGGTTTTTATCAGTATTTTTGTTGGAATGGAGGTATTAAAAATTAGGGTTTTTGAGATATTTTGCGAGGGTTATAATTTTTAATCCGACCGTTGGATCGTGGTAATTTTTGGATATGTTATACATATATAAGTTGAGTATATGTCCACAAATTTTGAACCGTTAAAAATGAACGTATGATTTATTATGAATTTTACGAGATGACTGGTTCAGAAATTGTTGAATTTTCGGAGTTTATCATTTTGGTGGAAAATTCTAGAATTGGTGGGCCCCACTTGTGGTTGGTGAAGAAATGTGCTGAATTATATTTCAAATGTGGTGGGTGGAAATAGTAGCAGGTAAAGCCATCAGGTTGCAGGTCAAACCTACCAAAATTTTCCTATAAATAGAGGGCTAAGTTAGAATTGAAAATCACACCAGAAACATAAGCTTTCTCTCTTTCTCTCTCTATATTATGAAGCATATTTTGTGAGTTTTTAGATACTTGGTGAGTTTCTATTCATCAGTGCAAGTTTCATTCAGCATCATATCTGATATCCAGTCAGAAGTACTGTTCTTTTGAGGTAAGGGATAGTAAGGGATATTAAGGGATTTTAAAGGTCGTTATGATTTTCAGTTTCGTAATTTTTCTGATCTTCAAAAATTTTTGAAAAATTTGAAATGATATTTTGATGAGTTTTATTGATTGTGTCCAAAAATAGTGATTTTTGGATGTATAGATTGAGAGTTATGAATTTTATGAGAAAAGACTATTTTAAAAGTAACTGCTTATAATTCCTTGTGGTTAACTCCAAAATTGATGAAATTTTTATTGGGAGTACATGTGTATGATAGAAGTATACTCTGTAAATTTCAGAATTTTTGGACAAAAGTACAATTTTTGATAAATGTCTAAATATTCGGTGGTTTTGGCCATATGAAAAATAGTAAATGAGTTTTAAAAATTCTGAGAAAAATATATGTTCAATATGGGACTATATTATGCTAAATCCCAGAAAAGAAATATTTTTGGAACTGATTTGGTATTTTTCATGAAATGGACTAGTTATGAGTAAATGAATTAAATATGTTATGTGAAGTAAGAAAATTGAAAAATAGGATTTTATGGCTTGAGAATCCTATATGAGGTATATGCAGATTTTTGATGAGGGTTTTGATTATTGGTGATAAAATCTTATGAGTTTGATATTTTAGAATGATTAAATGCATTATTTAGTAAAGTGTAAACAATTTAAATAAATTGTTTATAAGCTTAAGAAATATTATTCTTTCAATATCATTATACCGAAATATTGGTATGTATATTATTGTGGAATTTCTACCTTTTGTGTCGAGTTTACTATTCATGAGTTACTATTCATGAGTTACTATTCACAAGTTACTATTCATGAGTTACTATTCACGAGTTACTATTCACGACAACATTGGTTTCTTTTTCTGACCAAATTATAGTTGGTTTATGAATATTACTCTTGAGATTAAATCTATATGTTGATTATATTAATTTTATTATCATATATAACATTTTTATAACCTTGATGTTGAATTTCTCTTTCACTGGAGTGTAAAGATGGGTAGATTATTGGTATGATCATGACTAGGGTTCTCTTTGGCCTGTAGTGCAAAGTTGAATTGTTGACTGGTATGATCATGACCATTGAATTTATAATTGAATATCTTTAGCTTAAGTGCAAAGGTGAAATGATCAACATGGTTATAATTATTGTTTATATAAATTCTGAAATGATTATATATTTCTTTGAGATATTAATATCTTTGGCCTGTAGTGCAAAGATGAAATATTGATGAATATCTTTGGCCTGTAGTGCAAAGATGAATTGTTGATGAATATCTTTGGCCTGTAGTGCAAAGATGAATTGTTGATGAATATCTTTGGCCCGTAGTGCAAAGATGATATGTTGTTGAATATCTTTGGCCAGTAGTGCAAAGATGAATAGATGTTGAGATAAACATGACCAACTGGTGATACAAATGAATATCTTTGGCCGTAGTGCAAAGATGAAGTTATTAGTATGATTATGAACAGGAAATGTGATTTGGTGTAACCATGATCTTTGATGTTTCAGGTAAAGACAGGTGATGAAAATATTCTTCGTCCTGGGTACGAAGAAAAATTTATAGTCACAATTATGATTATGAGTTATTCATATGATTGTGGAAATGAACTGTTGAGTGATGTTACATGGGTAAAATATTGTTGGTGGATTTTTAACATGGAGAAGATAATAGACTTTATAGTCTATTTGACTCTTCTAATGGATTGCTCGTTCCGCTGCAACTATGGTTGAAATTTTTATCATTTACCATATGTTCTAAATCTCTGATTTATTATTGATGAAGGCTATTGATAATTTAATTATCTTTAGTCATGATATTCTTTCCTGAGTTAGTTGTGCTCACCCTTTTGCTTCACAATTCCTTTCAGGTAATAAGAGTGTAGCTGGGTCGAGCGGGGGTAACAAGGGAATAGAACGGTGGTCATCATTTAGTAGTTATATTTGGTGAAGAAAATAGGGTGAGGCGAACCCAACGTTGAAAGGGTGGTTTGCCACTATCATACAAGATGTCTAACGACATACAACCTCGTGTCATCATAAGACATGGTTGTGCTCATCCACTTGCTGAGTATATCTATGGGCAATACCTATATAATCTTGGTGTTTGTTTGAAGTATAATTCTCAATTAGAGACAGTGGAGATAATGATAAGTCAAGAGAAGACTCACCATTGGGAAGAATATGATAGTAATCTTCTCGTTTTTCTTTGGGGTCTATTGGGTCAACCAAGGATAATTCTGTGGCCATATGATATCTATCATAACCTAGATGCGTGGCCTCCCATGTACGAAGGTTTCCTTGAGCACTTCCCAAAGATTCTAATTTCTAAAACAGTTTTTGACTATACCTTTATGTAAGGTGTTATTGTGAGGTGATGTCCACGGTTGCAACATGAGTCACATTTGGTATATATTTGTATCCAAACTCACAGCATATGTGTTGTTGTATTTTGCACGACAATTGTTGTAATAAAGTTGTAGTTATTTTCTGTACCATGTATTTGACGACTCAGAATGGGTTGGGTGGAATGGACCTGTTTTGGGGTTGTCACAGTTCTTATTTGACTTTCAACTCCTAAAGAAACAGTTCCAATTTGTTTGGACTTTCCTTGTTTAAAGAGATTGGGTTCCTGACCTAATAAGGAATCTTATTCTTACCCGAGGATAGGCTGACGAGGTGGTGTGGAAAAACTATAAATACACGGTTATATCCTAATTCACGGGTAATAACAATACTCTGTTTATTACGAGCGCTAAAGCATTTATGTGTCTCTATTGTTAACCTATTATTCAGCATGTATTTATTTTCACACCGGAGATATCCCCGACTATCCCGACCGTCAAGCTCTTCAATGTGTTTGTTCGTTTATGTGCAGAATTTAACACATTAAGTTGGTGATTGAGCGCGCAAACATGTCTTGGCGTTAATATGTATAGTTAGATAATGTATGAAATAAATATGGTTCTGTTTCCCATGAATTATGATACTCCATCCTTTCCATTTTATATGTCGTTTTAGATATAAAAAAAATCCTCATAATGTTTTATATATATTTAGGAGAAAAAATTAATCATTTCTTACTTTGTCCCTAAAAAAAATAAAATAATTAAGAGAAAGAGTAATAATTAATATAAGGATAGCAATAAAATTTCAAACCAACATTAATTACCTAACATTAAAATTAACGAGTCTTCTTAATACTCCCTCCGTTCCTTGATATAAGTCGTTTTAGAGTTGTACACAAATATTAAGAAAATGATTATATAACATTAATTATAATATCAATTGTTTATATTGCCCTTGTATTGGAAGAAGAGATTGTTATTTATTGGACAGAAAATAGTGAGAGAACCAAAGTTACATTTAATACTTGGGTAATATTGGAAACTAAGCAATTAATGCTTACTTGAAATTCTCAAACGACTTATATTAAAGAACAAAAATATTTCTCTAAAACAACCTATATTAAGGAACGGAAAGAGTATATATGATTATATCTTAAAAGACATATAATAGAAAGGATGGAGTCGTAGTTATTTATGAAGGTTTTGAAAACTTAGTACTCCCTCCGTTCCTTAATATAGGTCGTTTTAGACATGTGTACAAGAATTAAGGAAATGATTGAAAAGCATTAATTATATTATCAATTGTCTATAATACCTTTCACCTCACTTATCTCATAAATATGGATCAAAAAATTAATAAGGGACAATTTGAAAAAAATAGTAATCAATTCTCTTAGATAACTACAAACGATAAATAATTAAGAATAATAAAAAAAATTTAAAACGACCTACATATAGAAATGGAGGGAATATTTTTCTTGCTTTAGCTTCGCTCGACAACAATCATTAATAGATACAAGCGTAGAATCCGTGCTTGACACATACTATCTTTCTTATACATTTCTTATTTTTGTCTTCTTCTTTTTTTGTGATTGAAATTCGTTTCAATTTAGATTAGTTGATTTTACAATTATCTACTAATAATTAAATTGTATGTTCATCTTTTAGATTATTACTGTTATTATTATCATCTATTCATTATT
Organism: Panax notoginseng; assembly: GCA_016801055.1. NCBI lineage: Eukaryota > Viridiplantae > Streptophyta > Magnoliopsida > Apiales > Araliaceae > Panax > Panax notoginseng. Next base: position 21,513,591 of record CM029013.1, on the reverse strand, counting down.
TTATTTGTTTAGTTTGTTTCATCAAGTGACCTCGTAATAAATTTAATACATGAATATGACAAAAACTAAGAATGTTATCAATATCATTAATTATAATTCATTCGTCCCACAACAAATATCACAATATTATATGTGATCTTTTGATAATCGAAAAACTCTAAATTGAAGTGTTTTTGTTTATATATATATATATGAGGACGAATCAATGACACTAACGCTCTGTTTCTGAGTTTTAAAATGGACAGAAAAGAAAAGAAATTGACGGAAAATTTAAGTTTTCTTTCCAATTCTTATGTTTCTGAGTTTTTTAATAAACGGAAAAGAAAAGAAATGGATAGAAAACTTGACCACTTTTCCTGCCAAAGTTTTCCGTCCAAAATTGGCATGATTTGGACGGAAAAGAAATTAGAATAAGTAATATTTTTATAATTCCCATATTATCCTCAACTTTTAATATAATAAATTTTAAATTACAACTCATGTCCTCAATTTTAAATTTTCTATCCTTTTCCATTAAAAACTCAGAAACAACACAAAGGAAAACTTTAAGTTTTCTATTCTTTTCTTTTCTGTTCTAATTTAAGTTTTCTATTCTTTTCTTTTCTGTTCAAAACTCAGAAACAGAGCGTAAGTTTTTTACACAATTCTTTGATTATTAGATTTGAACACTCTTAATGACTAAGATTAAAGCTGTTTTTTAAAACTTCATCTTCATCTTTTTCACATCTAAAACTTCAACCTGGAGCTGTCAAACTGTCACCATGACGGAGGAAGCCCAAGATGTATCATCCAACTCTCACTTATCTCTAGTATGTTATCATATTCTTTGTTTTTATTTTTATTTAGTTATAAATTAAAAATCAACTTTAATATTAGCCATTAAGACTTAAGAGTGTTCAAATTAAGAGTGAAAAAATTGTGTAAAAAAATTAGTGTCATTGATTCGTCTCATATATATATATATATATATATATATATATATATATATATATATATATATATATATATATGTGTGTATGTATGGCGTCCCACTTAACTCTATAACTTCTTCTATTTTTTCAAAATTGTTATTGATGTTATAAAATTCAGCTCACCTACATTTCTCCCTTTAACAAACATACTAGCTAGACAAATGAGGATACAAATTTTAGTAATGAAGCATGAAGACAGAAGACAAAATGGGGAATTAACTTTTCAAAAAAAATTTAAAAAATAATAATTACAAAGTAAATGAGTATTTAATTTTTTTTAAAATCATTTTCAATAAGCTTAAAATAGTTTATATATATGTATATGGATATATAAGTAACTAATCGTGCCTAATTGGAATGAAAAACTAATGAAGATATAGGGGGGAAAACAGTCATAATTCTCACTTTTTTCTTCCTGAATTCTGTCTCTTTCCTCGACCACCATTATCAACAAGCAACATTTGAACAAAAAAAAATGGAATAGTCACAATCCCCTCCCTTATTCCTCCCGGATTAAAACTGTGACGCCCCCAAAATTAGGTATACATCACCCATCTTGGGTCGTCAGATACATAGTACAGAATACAAATACAACTTAATAATACAACTGTCGTGTACAATACGACAAAACATAAACTGTGAGTTTGAATACAAATATTATCTTCTAGAGAGTATTCATACTCAAAAGGAGTCCTCATTACATTTATTAACACACCATTACATAGAATAGTGAGGACTACTAACTAATACTATCATTCGGACCATCACTCCGTACCCCGACTTGTCCCAGCTACGTTCTCATTTCCTGAAGAGAACAGTGAAAGAAAGGGTGAGCTCAACTAGCCCAGTAAGAAATATTATGACTAAGATAATGCAGAATAAATTATCATTAGCCTTCAACAATGTTAAACTGATAAAATATAATAGACATCAAGTTTAACTGCAGCGGAACAAGCAATCCATTAAAAGAGTCAAGTAGAAAATAAACTCTACTATCTTTTATGATTTAAAAGGTTTTTCAACACTACGATCGCTGAGACTCAGCTTAATAAAATAATCCACATCATCGAATCACCCCTGCACTACGGCCAAGGATATTCGTGTATTCATTAATGGTCATGATCATGCCAACAACTGTCCATCAATGCACTACGGGCCAATGAGGACTTTTACCACATCATTTGTAACATTACGGTCATGATTATACCGAATAATCCCTGGTCATAATCATACCAAGTCCATCTATGCACTACATGCCACAGATGACTTTCAACATTTTATAAACATGAGGATGATGACAATGATATAAGAATTCAATAAAACAAGTTCAAGAATTAATTTATCCAGGAATTAACAACGTCCAAATTGTCAACATGATACTGCCTTGTGGAGTAAAATTCAAGAATGCTTAGAAGAATATTTTCTTGAAAAGATACTGGATGAAACGCAACTATCAAGGATATTCCACAAATTTCATGGAGTATAGAAGTCAAAACTTAACCAACTGAGTACAATAAAGAATGGAATAACAAAAGAAATCACCATGCATGCGATAGACCGCACAGACAGGTTATTCCAATAGAATAATAAATAATGGAACCAGGTCCGGCGTAAACGCACAGACAGGATATTCCGATAGAATAATAAATAATGGAACCAGGTCCGGTGTAAAACACACAGACAGGATATTCCAACAGAATAATAATAAAACGGAACCAGGTCCGGTGTAAAACACACAGACAGGATGTTCCAACAGAATAATAAACGGAACCAGGTCCGGTGTAAAACACACAGACAGGATGTTCCAACAGAATAATAAACGGAACCAGGTCCGGTGTAAAACACACAGACAGGATGTTCCAACAGAATAATAGAAGAATGTCACCGAGTATAGGGTAGACCGCGTATACTGGTTATTCCAACAGAATAATAACAAATGGAATAACAGAAGTTCTCTTCATGAATATAAAAGAAATAATATTCCCTACCTTAAAAGAACTGGATATTGGAAAAGTGATGTAGCAGAATACTTTTAGTCTCTCTCTCTCTTATTCTCTCTATACTTTCTCTCTCTATAGCTTGAATGAATTCGTGAAAAATAATGAAGCCCTAGGCCTCTATTTATAGAAAAACTGAGGGTGGCTCTTGGTCTTAACGAAGGGTCAAATGACTCTTGGTCTTAACGAAGGGTCAAATGACGCTTGGTAATATTGAAGGGACAACTACTATTGACGAAAGTAATTACTATTGACCAAGGTAAATACTATTGACGAAGGTAATTACTATTGACCAAGGTAAATACTATTGACGAAGGTAATTACTATTGACCAAGGTAAATACTATTGACGACGGTAATTACTATTGACGACGGTAATTACTATTGACGACGATAATTACTATTGACGAAGAGACTCTTAGATGATGACATATGGCCCCCCATAAAATAACCAAACTTACCACAACGTCTCAATAATATAACATATTATACAGATGATACTATGACAATAATTTAAGAGATATGATGCAGCAATTACTGTAGCAATAATTGAGTATAGCTGAGTGACTTCTCACGTAAGCATCAATAATCAATACCGTGTGCTACTATGCAACCACGCGTATTACTGTACTTTTACTACCGAGTAGTTCAACAGTTTTAACGGTTTTAACGGTAACACCTCAGCCGTTATTTTTATAGAAAGATAATTCTGTCGTTTTCTCAATCCGACAATAATTCCGTTGTGGGGTCCACCAATGATTGTGTCGTCGTACGAATATTCCCCGACAAAAAGAATATTCTCCGACCAAACGAATATTTTATAACAACTTGCTTACTTTGCAAAATTTATAAATATTACCCACAACTATAACATTATATCAAATTAACTCCATAATATTCAAAAATGATATTTATAGAAAATTCATCTTTATTTATAAAAGTTGGGGTCTTACAAAAACAATCAAAATTTCCATTTCTTATTGCATATTATATTGTTCTTATTGATTATTGTAATTTGGGATAATGAGAAACATACATAGCTACATGATTGAATGAAAGATTGATAACTTTCAATTGAACTTTTTTGGTCATATCATCTGTGACGCCCCCAAAATTAGGTATACATCACCCATCTTGAGTCGCCAGATACATGGTACAGAATTCAAATACAACTTAATAATACAACTGTCGTGTACAATACGACATAACATAAACTGTGAGTTTGAATACAAATATTGTCTTCTAGAGAGTATCCATACTCAAAAAGAGTCCCCATTACAATTATTATTACACTATTACATAGAATAGTGAGGACTACTAATGCTATCATCTGGTCCATCACTCCGTTTCCCGAATCGTCCCAACTATATTCTCATTTCCTGAATAGAACAGTGAAAGAAAGGGTGAGCTAAACTAGCCCAGTAACAAATACTATGACTAAGATAATGCAGAATAAATTATCATTAGTCTTCAACAATGTTAAATAGATAAAATACAATAGACATCAAGTTTAACTACAACGGAACCAACAATCCATTAAAAGAATCGAGTAGAGAATAAAATCTACTATCTTTTATGATTTAAAAGGTTTTTCATGACTTTTATCGCTGAGACTCAGCTTAAAAAATAATCCACATCATCGAATCACCTCTGCACTACGGCCAAGGATATTCTTTAGTATCACGACCACGAATTATCCATGCACTACGGGCCAAAGATAATCGTGTTTTCATCAACGGTCCTGATCATGCCATAAAATAATTCATCTTTGCACTACGGCTAAAGAGAATCCATAGCCATAATCATACCAAAAACTGTCCATCAATGCACTACGGGCCAATGAGGACTTTTTTCACATCATTTGTAACATTACGGTCATGATTACACCGAATAATCCCTGGTCATAATCATACCAAGTCCATCTATGCACTACAGGCCACAGATGACTTTCAACATAATATAAACATGAGGATGATGACAATGATATAATAATTCAATAAAACAAGTTCAAGAATTAATTTGTCCAGGAACCAATAACGTTCAAATTGTCAACATGATACTTTTGTGTAGAGTAAAATTCAAGAATGCTCAGAAGAATATTTCCATGAAAAGATACTGGATGAAACGCAAATATAAAGGATATTCTACTAATTTCATGGAGTATAGAAGTCAAAACTTTAACCAACTGAGTATAATAAAGAATGGAATAACAAAAGAAATCACCATGCATGCGGTACTTCGCATAGACAGGTTATTTCAACAGAATAATAATAACGGAACCAGGTCAGGTGAAATTCACACCGACATGATGTTCCAACAGAATAATAAAGATGAAACCAGGTCCGGCGTAAAACGCACAGACAGAATATTCCGACAGAATAATAAAGAATGGAACCAGGTCCGGCGTAAACGCACAGACAGGATATTCCAACAGAATAATAAAGAACAGAATAATAGAAGAATTTCACTATGTATGTGGTACTTCGCATAAACAGGTTATTCAAACAGAATAATAAAAAATAGAATAATAGAAGTTCTCTTCATGAATACAAAAGAAAATAACACCCCTTACGGGTACAACAAATAATATCACTTACCGTTTTAAAGAAGAACTGAAATAAAGAAGTAGTTAAGTAGCAGAGTACTTTTCTTCTTTATCTTTATAGTTTCTCTCTCTAGAGTTCAGTGAATTCGTAAGAAAATAATGAAGGAATGAGCTTCTATTTATAGGAAAATAGAATGCATAGTAACTAATCCATGAACAGTCCAGATTGATTTATTTTAATCTGACGGTCCATATTTAAAGAAAAATCTTTTAAATAAAATATAATATATTCTATTTATATAATAACTTTAATAAAGTATTCTGTTTTATATAAAAAGATGTTTCTGTTTTATTACGTTAATAATACGAATAAAACAAAAATTCATTATCGCTAAATAATTCATATTATTAATTGACAATAATTGAATCAAACTGAGTGACTTCTCACATAAGCATTAATAATCAATACCGTGTGCTACTATGCAACCACACGTATTACTGTACTTTTACTACCGAATAGTTTAACAGTATCAACGGTAAAACTTCCGCCGTTATTTTTAATAAAATATTTTTGTCGTTTTCTCAATTCGACAATAATTCCGTTGTGGGATCCACCAATAATTGTGTCGTCGTACGAATATTCCCCGATAAAAATAATATTCTCCGACCAATCGAATATAATACAACAACTTGCATACTTTATAAAATTTATAAATACTACCCACAACTATAATATTATCTCAAATTCACACCATAATATTCAAAAAATATTTCGAAAAAATTAAATTTTTATTCATAAAATCTGGGGTTTCACAATCTCCCATCCTTTTGAAATTTCGCCCTCAAAATTTACGTACGTACCTGGTATGCCGAACAGATGAGGACACTTCGTCAGATTCTAACTCTTGAGGTATAACCTTTGAGTGTTGAATGCATTCCAAGATTTTAACAGGTACATCCTCATACGTTAAATTATCCGCTATCTCGTCCGGTTCTAAATCAATAATGTGGTTCGGGTCATCCACATATTTACGTAACATCAATACGTGAAAAACGTTATGAACATGCGATATACTTGACGGTAAAATGAGGCTATAGGCCACAGTTCCTACTCGATCAAGGATTTCAAATGGGCCAATTAAATCGAGGGTTGAGATTTCCTCTTTCCGTCGATTCTTGCTTCTAGAATAACGCCCTCTTGAACCTTCTTCTTCACATTCATCAGCTCCGGGTCCGTAGCTTGCACGGCTTTAACTTTATCGATTAAAGTCGATTCTAATCGTATATTCGTTATCTTCACGTGGGTCCCTAGAGTCTTTAACTTTATCTTCATCATTTGTAGGTTATACGAAATGGGTCTTTGTGTTAACAACATCTCACTCGCATACGATCTTCTACTCAATGCGTCAGCTACCACGCTCGCACTTCCACGATGATATTGAATTGTACGATCGTAATCTTCAGCAGCTTGAGCCAACGTCTTTGGCGCATAATACGTTCATTTTAGTTGAAAAAAAATATTTGAGGGTTTAAGAAATGGGTTTTGTATTGGGGTCAATACAAAATTCGATTTCACGCTCTGGGTAGGCTAAGAAGTCTTCAAGAATACGTCAGGAAATTTATTAACAATAGAAATATCATTCAAAACTGTGACTCTCATCCAAGACTTGGATAGTACGTCACATTTATACCTATCAACTTGGCATCATCATTCACAACGTCTCCTACGGAAAGTCTGGCTTCGGTGCATTCCACATAAGAAAGTCATCAGCGAAAGGCTCGGGGCTCTTTACATATGGCTTGATATGACAATGATTGACTTTAGTGGTTTGGTTACTTGAATTCGCATAATAGGTTGGTTAGGAATATGAAGCTAACAACCTTACGAAAAACATGATGAGTAGTTAACCAATCGTTTCCAAAAATCACATGCAAGTATTTTCAAAGAGGTAAGATCGACAGGTAACGTGAAAGTGTTGATTTGAATCAAATAAGATTTATAAATAGTGGAGGTAACGAAGGTTTCTTCCAACAGAATTTCAACAGATAAATCAATGTCTAACTTCTCCGGAGTTAAGTTCAAACATTGAACACAACTAAGTGAAATAAAAGAGTGAGTAGAACCGATATCTAACACGGTATAGAATTCGCAAGAATTTATGACTAACATACCCGTGATAATTTTATTCAGGTTCCTCGTCACGAAAAAAAATGCTCTCTCTTAAACTACCGGCTTTGGCTTGTCTGGGACATCCTTTGGCATCACTATCCCAGCTGGAGTTGACTTCACCATACGACAAAATCGAGCTAGGTGACCTTCTCTTTCGCAATTAAAACACGCTTTGGATTGCTGCGTACAGTTTGGACGGATGTGTCCCTCCTGTCCGCATTTGAAACATACGACCGGTGGTCGTTCTTCTTCCTTTGAAACGGGTGCTGGTACCGACATCTTCACGTCATTGTTGAACCTTCTCTTCTTGAAATATTCATTCTTATTGTTTTGGCCATGATTACCATCGAAGTGGTTACCATTTCTGGCATGTTGATTCCCTCCATACTTATTGTCACCGCTTTGATGACTGTTATCACCAGTATTATCATTTTGTCGATTGCTCTCTTTTGGTTGCGTTGACTCGTTATCGCGTTCTACTAACTGAGCCCTATTTACAACATCTGAATACTAACACAGTTTATGAGAAATCAGAAATTGACGTATCTCCGGCTTCAAACCTCTTAAAAACATCCGCGTCATTCTTTATTCATTATCAACCAAGTGAGATGCAAATCGGGATAACTCGGCAAGCTTGGCTTCGTACTGCGACACGGTCATGTTGTTTTACTCCAACTTGATAAATTCCACCTTCTTCATGTGACGAATGCTTTTGAGAAAGTACTTGTCATTGAACAGCTCCTGAAATTTCTCTCAAGACATCTTGAGTGCGTCAGGCTGGGTACGTTTTACAGATTTCCACCAGTGATCTGCCTCTTCACGCAACATAAAGGTGGCAAAGGGAACCTTTTGCTCCTCGAAGCATCCCATGACATCAAATATCTTGGTGATCTGCTTTAACCACGTCTCCGCCTTAAGTGGTTCTGGCTTTCCCAAAAACTCCGGTGGTCCCAGCTCCTTGAATTGCTTAGCGGTGACCAACCGTGGGTTGCCATTGTTTCCTCCTGCGTTATGAACAGGAGCCGCCTTCTCCTGATGTTGCATGAATTCTAAAAAACTCTTAAACGTACCGTCGTTCATCAATTGATCAGTGTTGTTGTTTACAGGATGATTATCGCCATCCTGTTGCACATTGTCCTGATTATTGATCTGTGGAGACTCAACGGTCTCCTGTGCTCCATTGCTTATCTCAACATTTTCAGATGCCATTTTCAAATACTGTTACAAAATAAAGGTTAATTAACATATCACATATTATCTCTATACTCTAACCGACCAATTAAATAATAAGTAAACTTAGGTAGGTCATACTAGTGAAGAAATTCCCTGTCTCTCCCCTCCTAGTTCTATTCTCACATCCTAGCCAGGGATCCTATCCCTAAGCTCTGATACCAACTGTGACGCCCCCAAAATTAGGCATACATCACCCATCTTGAGTCGCCAGATACATGGTACAGAATTCAAATACAACTTAATAATACAACTGTCATGTACAATACGACAGAACATAAACTGTGAGTTTGAATACAAATACTGTCTTCTAGAGAGTATCCATACTCAAAAGGAGTCCTCATTACAATTATTATCACACTATTATATAGAATAGTGAGGACTACTAATGCTATCATCTGGTCCGTCACTCCGTTTTCCGACTCGTCCCAACTATATTCTCATTTTCTGAATAGAACAGTAAAAGAAAGGGTGAGCTCAACTAGCCCAGTAAGAAATACTATGACTAAGATAATGCAGAATAAATTATCATTAGTCTTCAACAATGTTAAACTGATAAAATACAATAGACATCAAGTTTAACTACAACGGAACCAACAATCTATTACAAGAGTCAAGTAGAGAATAAAATCTACTATCTTTTATGATTTAAAAGGTTTTTCATGACTTTTATCGCTGAGACTCAGCTTAAAAAATAATCCACATCATCGAATCACCCCTGCACTACGGCCAATGATATTCTTTAGTATCACGACCACGAATTATCCATGCACTACGGGCCAAAGATAATCGTGCTTTCATCAACGGTCCTGATCATGCCATAAAATAATTCATCTTTGCACTACGGCTAAAGAGAATTCATATCCATAATCATACCAAAAACTGTCCATCAATGCACTACGGGTCAATGAGGACTTTTTCCACATCATTTGTAACATTACGGTCATGATTACACCGAATAATCCCTGGCCATAATCATACCAAGTCCATCTATGCACTACAGGCCACATATGACTTTCAACATAATATAAACATGAGGATGCTGACAATGATATAATAATTCAATAAAACAAGTTCAAGAATTAATTTGTCTAGGAACCAATAACGTCCAAATTATCAACATGATACTTTTGTGTAGAGTAAAATTCAAGAATGCTCAGAAGAATATTTCCATGAAAAGATACTGGATGAAGCGTAAATATCAAGGATATTCTACTAATTTCATTGAGTATAGAAGTCAAAACTTTAACCAACTGAATATAATAAAGAATGGAATAACAAAAAAAATCACCATGCATGCGGTACTTCGCATAGACAGGTTATTTCAACAGAATAATAATAATGGAACCAGGTCAGGTGAAATTCACACCGACTGGATGTTCCAACATAATAATAAAGACGGAACCAAATCCGGCTTAAAACGCACAGACAGGATATTCTGACAGAATAATAAAGAATGGAACCAGGTCCGGCGTAAACGCACAGACAGGATATTCAGACAGAATAATAAAGAACAGAATAATAGAAGAATTTCACCATGTATGCGATACTTCGCATAAATAGGTTATTCCAACAGAATAATAAAAAATAGAATAACAGAAGTTCTCTTCATGAATACAAAATAAATAACACCCCTTACGGGTACAACAAATAATATCACTTACCGTTTTAAAGAAGAACTGAAATAAAGAAGTAGTTAAGTAGCAGAGTACTTTTCTTCTTTCTCTCTATAGTTTATCTCTCTAGAGTTCAGTGAATTCGTAAGAAAATAATAAAGGAATGAGCTTCTATTTATAGGAAAATGGAATGCATAGTAACTAATCCATGAACGGTCCAGATTGATTTACTTTAATCTGACGGTCCATATTTAAAGAAAAATCTTTTAAATAAAATATAATATATTCTATTTATAGAATAACTTTAATAAAATATTCTGTTTTATATAAAATGATGTTTCTGTTTTATTACGTTAATAATACGAATAAAACAAAACTTCATTATCGCTAAATAATTCATATTATTAATTGACAATAATTGAATCAAACTGAGTGACTTCTCACATAAGCATTAATAATCAATACCGTGTGCTACTATGCAACCACACGTATTACTGTACTTTTACTACCGAATAGTTTAACAGTATCAACGGTAAAACTTCCGCCGTTATTTTTAATAAAATATTTTTGTCGTTTTCTCAATCCGACAATAATTCCGTTGTGGGGTCCACCAATAATTGTGTCGTCGTACGAATATTGCCCGACAAAAATAATATTCCCCGACCAATCGAATATAATACAACAACTTGCATACTTTGCAAAATTTATAAATACTACCCACAACTATAACATTATCTCAAATTCACACCATAATATTTAAAAAATATTTCGAAAAAATTAAATCTTTATTCATAAAATCTGGGGTTTCACATCATCCATCCGCATAACTAAATTTCTGCATATCTACACTTGGAATTTTTTTTCATTTTCACACCGGCAATTTTAACTACAAAAGTTCAATTTAAAATTTTCAAATTTTATATTTCTTATTGTATATTTTTGTGATGCCTGATTCATCTTATATGAGATAATGAGAAACATGACCCTGACTAATCAAATGGAATATATATATATATATATATATATATATATATATATATATATGTTTAAATCTAACTTATTTTTGTAGTTAAGTCACATTCGCATAACTAAATTGTCAACGATAAAAATATATGTTTTACCCGTCCGTAAAACTAAAATGCGGACGGTAACCCGTTCACATAACTAAAGTGCGGACGGTAGGATGTTAATATAAAAATATATGTTTTACCCGTTTACATAACTAAAGTGCGGACAATAGGACTGATTAACCTAAATGATCATCTTTTTTGTCAAAACTTCAATCAACTTGAGAGAGCAGAACAAGTATTGAACATACCATATCGCTTTTCTTTCTTCCTTCCTTACTCGCCTTCTTATACCATTGAGATAACATAAGCAACTAGAAAGCATATTAGGAGACGAACATCAACCAAATATGATAATTTGTTATTTAATTTTTACAAGTGATTGATTTGTTTTGCCATAAATTTGTTTGATGAGGATTCATTTCATTCAATTTTAAGTATTGAGGAAGAAATACGTGATAATAATGATATAACAAGTATGGTTGATGATACCATTCTTTATGTTGGTCAATTTTTAATACGTTGGAAGATACTGATTATTTTTAATAGAAAATATGCAAAACGTGTTGGATTTGAAGTGAAAATGAAAACTAGTAGAAAACATTTGAATTCTTTAAGATTTTTTGTTCTAGATTGTATTAGTATCGTAAAACTGGATATATGTTTGTTAAGAAAAATTAGGTTGTCAGTGATGATGAAGATAATAATAATAAAGGAAGGAGGAAGATGGACTCAATTAATAGAACAAAATATAAAGTAAAATTTTATGGTGTGCATAATAAGAGTCGAGATAATTGGGTTGTGTCTACTTTTAAATTGAACCACAACCATAAATTTAAGTTTCATAAATCCAAATTAACACACAAAAATATTTCAAGAGTTGCTATCTAAATAATATGGAGATATATTATTGTCATGATCATTAGTTGTATGTTTTTAGTTGAAGCTACTTATTTTTTGATGATATTTGATCTTATGTATTAAAAAGATTTTAATATTTTTATCAATTAGTTGTCAAAATGAGTTAATGTCGTTTAAATAACGAATACACTGATTTTACGTACTTTTAAGAGCATTTTCAGATAAGTATTAATTAGAGGGAGGGAGGGACAATAATTAATTTAATATGTATAATCCTAAGTACATTTCCATAATGGGAGTTGGGATGGATGTTTATAGGTCGATATATAGTTATAGTTAGGTATAACGTTACGTCAAAATTACTTATGGTTTCTGATTTATTTGTCTATATATTGACTATTATATATATAAATATATAAATAAGAAATAAGAAATTGTCATGCATGGGGGGGGGGGGGCTTTGTGAAAAGTAGAGAAAACGGCTATGATCTGACTCATCATATCCATAGCCACAAAGATCCTTGGTAAGAGATAGATAGATAGATAGATAAATTTAAATTAAAAAGAATAAATTAGATAAGACAACATTTCAATATCAGCAGCAGCAGCAGGCATCGATCTCAATGGAGAAGCGAAGTAAACCCCACATGCAAATGCAAATATATTCACTAGTTAGTGTTAATTGGATCAACTGGGTCCATATATCCATGCGAAGAAATTAACGGATATTAAAAAATAGAATTAATTTAGGTTATATATCGATCTACTGATCGATTAACTTCATCCTCATCCTCATCCTCATTCTCTAATTAAATGAAACGAATCAACACGTACGCAAAGCAAGTTGTGCTTCCATGGCTATCATATATACTTACTATGTCTATACTCCATGTAGACTGTAGTAGTAGAATATTAATAATCATGCAGCTGTACGAATCAAGGCATGTTAACTCTTTTACTACTCCTTCATTAATTTCAAAATTATTAGATATAATATTATGATAATTATACTCGGTCAATTAAAAACAAAAATAATGATATATTCAACTTCATATGATAATACAGTGTTCCCTAAAAACATATGAATATTAAAAAATTGTATCTTAAATTTTGACGCAGAACGAGTGATGTGAAGTTTTCATGCAAATATATATTGGATTTGGGTCCACTTTAATTATGGTAGTTAAAACGTGTGAAATGTAATGACCCAGCTGGCACTGTGGGTTATAGCTAGGCCTAGGTGGTTGGGCTCTTGTGGAGACTGAAAGAAATTGACCATCACAAGGTTTGTGAATATGGGTGGGTTCGGCCCCATCCCCATGTCCTAGCCCCTAGGGGGAGAAAAGTAGAGAGGGACAAGTGACGAAGGGAAAAACAAAACTTGGATTTATGGCAATTGGCATGGCAACATAATACGTAATCGGTGGAATTAAGTGCAAAAGTTTGAACCGGATATGTAAAGAATACTAGTACTAGTACTAGTACCAGTACTAGTATATTGGAGGAGAGGTTTAGAGGGGTGGTCATTTTCTCCTAAAAATAAATAATAATAATTTAATAATCTTTCTTTCATTGTGTAGAAGAGAAAGACTTGTTTCACTAATATATATTTGACAAAAGAGATTTAATTTGTTAGCCGCCTGGATATTTCTATTTCTATTAATTCCTAGTACTCATATCTTAACAATGATTTCTTGGGCACCAGTCAATGTTGTTGTGGGAAACATCATAATGCATGTTGAACACCATGCTAATCACCCAATTGATCGATGGCTCAAAGTCCTTCAATTACGAATAATATATATATATATAATACTAGACTACTAGTAGTCTTTTGCATTAGGTAATATCAATACTCAACAAATAATTAACTAATTAACACTCGTCAATTGTCTAAGGAATTGGTATTTTCACATAAAAAAATAATATTTTTACGTGATCCTTCTCACGTAAATAGTGAGCGGGCCCCATCTCCACGTGTGAGAGACTCATGTAAAAATATGACATGCGAAAAATATCAATTTCCATTATTTATTATTAAGAATGATTAAATCAAACTTGGGTCCGTATTCTTCTGCTTCTAAGAACTAATAAAAAAAATACTTGTTACATAATGACATTTAAATTTTTTTAAAAAAGGTTGTCAGTTGTCACGCACTCATGCATACGAATTTGAATAATTTTCAAGATAATCATTTCTCGTGAATCTTAATTGGGTTGGTAGTAATTATTATTGTAATCCATAAGAGAGTCCATTACATTAAAAGCAGCGTCTACAAACTTTACCCTGGCTGTTATCCCTTTTCTTCTTTCTTCTGTGTGTTTCAGCTTTAGGTGAAATGGAAAACCCTGTTAATTTTCCCAATTCATGTAAAATAAATAAATATATGGTAACTAACTAACTAACACCAAAATGTATTATGCGCATATGCACACATTTTGTAATTTGTACTATATACGGAATATATATTAAATATATTTATAAATTTATATATAAAATTATGCGGGGTAGCTATCCATCCATCCATCTATCTCTGCAAGTAAAAATATGTGTCCCTCTCTTTCTTTCTTTCTACTTGAAACATCAGTTTAGGTGGAAATGGAATTCGTCAATATATATTGGGACGGGATAAGCCATTAGTATAACCCAAAAGGCCGAATATATTTAGGCCCATAAATGACGATAGGTTTCCTATGGCTCACTCATTTTCTTCAAAGTTAGGCCACGGCCTGTATTGTATTGGATTAAGGGTTGAGTAGGGCCCACCACCTTGGATATGGACGGCAATCCATAGCCGAATGGCGTGGCGTGGCGTGGCGTGACGAACTCATCCATAATCGGATAGGATAGGATAGGACAGGACTTGGGAGGAAGCCGAGGGAGTTTGGAGTAATTAATTAATAGATTGATTTCTTCTTTTTTGTTCCTTGGTCCCACTAGAACTGCTGATGTGTCGTTATAATCTTTACATGTCCCACGACCTTTTTGCTGACTAGGCTTACTGACCTTCTTTCCACCAAAGAAATCAAGAAATAATAAAAATTAAAAATGCCATTTTCAGTTGTGAAAATTAAAGAATTTCAACTAAGATTATATATATATATATGACTTGAAATAAAAACATGTTATAATAATAATAATAATAATAATAATAATTTAACTACTTAAACCCTCCAAATAAGTAGTAACATTTGGATTTGGGTTTGGGTTTGGATTTGGATTCTCCTCCAATCCAAATACAAAACAAAATGAAGAAAAAAGATGAGCTTATATAGGCAGTTAAAGGAAGAGGTGGGGTTGCTTAATTGTTTCATTAGAGGATTAATAATAATTCCTTAAATTTCAATAATTAAGGAAGGTAGTTCCATTACATAATAATGTAAGGCTATTGAATAGCTTCAGTGTTTTGAAAGATACAGTTCAACTAAAACTAGCTAGTACTACTATAATTATATCAATTAGTTCAGCTTTAATTAATTGTGCCAATAATAATTAACCTGAAATAGGGAGTAGCTATTAAAGAAAATTGCATAAAATGGAATGTAAAACAAGCTAGCTGAGAATATATATGTATATATATATAATACGGACTACCACAATATACTATTTTCTTATGTCTCCAAATCAAAATATTATGTTTTTGTTTGGACGTGACTAACACATAATTTTTTGTCAAAAATACAGTATCATAAAATACAACTTTAATAAAATTTATCATATATATGTATGTATATTAATTGTGTGTGTGTGTGTGTGTGTGTATATAGTATTTTCAGATCGTTGATTATGATGAGATTTGTCATGCTAGCTGAGAAGAAATATATACTGGAGTATTATATGTGAAGACGGGGGGTGTCGATCGATGATATTGGGATATTGGGCGGTGGGTATGAGTGAGTGGGAGTTATAAAGTGGCCTAGCCAGGCTAAACCAACCAACCAACTAAGCAATTAAGCACGTATATATTCCTTGAGAAATCAGAGGTTGTTGGCTCTTAATGATGTTTCCAGCTGGGTGGAAGCTAAGCTAATAATCATGTATTGCTTGACAGATAATAATTAAAAATGTAACTAGAATCAATTAATAATATATTAAAAAGTTTATATTATTATTTTTAAACGATCTAGCTAGAGAAAATAATACTTATGTTTCTAATTAATTTTGAAACTTTACGAGCTGTTAATTAATGATGCATGGCCATGGCCATGGCCATGGGCGAGTAGTGGTGGGAGGCCAGTGCAGGAAGCAGGAGCATGCGAACTTGTTTTTTTGATTGCTTTGTTTAGGGGACAAGCTCTTAACAGAAAACACTAGCCAGCTATTAGCAGCTAATTAAAAAACATACTATTACTAATTAGTTCATTCCAGGAAGTTTTGCTTTTACTTTTCTCCTTAATTAATGTTTTTTTTGCGATAATTCAATCTCTTTCTCCTCCCGGCAAGTAAACCCTCTGTTCCCTTTTCATTTCTGAAATTTAAAGTCTCCTCCTCCATTTTTATTATTAAGCCATGTTTCAAATTTCTATTTATTTTTTTCTTATATAATTATATATTTATAAATTCATACTTATTTTCTTCCATAATTTAACCATGTCTTTGTTCCTCATTATTATATATATATATCACTCTAAGATGTAGATGTAATTTTTTTTAAACCTTTCCACACCATTTTAGAATTCCTTGAGAACTTAATTGCATTTTATAAAACTCTACTTTATTTTGCTTTTAATGGTTCAATGATCATATTACCAAAATAACGACCTTATAAATGATAAATACTCAAAAAAATAATAATTATAAACAATAAATATGATATTACATGCACAAGAGTAAATTAAGAAACATATATAATTTTTTCAATAAATGTAAGTATAAATTAAGAAATTGATTCAGTAAGAAAGAATTAACACTCAAATTTGTATTTATTACATCAAATATTCCGATAAATAAATTAAAAGTCTTTATACTAAATATCCAAAAACTTCAACTTCTTTAAGTTTAGAACTTCAGATTAACACCCCTCTTCCACCACCGGTACCATTCAATGCAACTGGATCATTTAATCCCTACAAAATTTGAACTTGTTGTATTTGATAAATATGTAAACACTTGCATTTACATATTCAAATTACTAATTTCTCCCTTAGGAATTAAAATACATGTCGACATATTTTTTTTTTGAAAAAAATAAAAATATCGTTTAAAAAAAATACTAAATTATTCCTTTATTTTAGAGTATAAGGACTATTATGAAAAAAAAAAATTATACATAGATAAAGTTGAAACCAACTATAGAGTAAAAGGATAAAAATGGTAATTTAGCCACTGAAATAGTGACTACATCCAACCCGTGACAACTGGATTATTCAGATTTCCGAAACAGAAAAACAAACGTTGTAGTCAAAAACAAACAAACCCATAAACTAAATTAAAATAACCGACAAAGATGCCTACTCACGCGCCTTTTTAAACGTGACCACACAATCATATTGCTATGAATATATATTTTTTAAAAAGAAATTATTTTGCTCAAATATATTTTTAACATTCATTAAAAGATACTAGTGATGGAACAATATTATATAATATACTCAAATTAATAATGATGACATATTAAATTTTTTATAGTATTTATAATTTAAAATTAAAATTAAAGATTAATTTTAAAACGAATCAAAAAAATATTTAATTTTAAAACAAAAAGGACATTCACTTATAAAATCCATGTTATCTATATTTACGCGCTAGGCAGCGTTCGGGCATGACAATTTAAGACACAAAAAATTGTATTGGCCGAGAAAACAGGACCCGACTGTATTAGGATTGGGTGGAGAATCTTTGTGTGTATCAAAATGAAAAAAATAACAGCGTTAAAACATCTTTACATATCAGCCAAACAGAGCTTTAATATTTTACAGATATTTATTCATAGAGATAAAAAAAACTACTTTTTTTTTTTTA
>CM029013.1:19041018-19071018 GCA_016801055.1 Panax notoginseng | reverse complement strand
ACTATTCACTCTAATATTGTTCACTCGAGTATTTGAGACACTTTTTGTGTCAGAGTTACTATTCACGAGTTACTATTCAGGGGTTACTATTCACGGGCTACTATTCACCTAAATTACTATTCACTCTAGTATTATTCACTCGGGTATTTGGGACACTTTTTGTGACGGAGTTACTATTCACGAGTTACTATTCACGAGTTATTATTCACGAGTTAATATTCATGAGTTACTATTCACGAGTTACTATTCACCCGGACAATATATTTATTTTCGGTCCAAATCATTTTTGGGTACAATATTATTCTATGAGGAAATGTGCTAATTTTTTAGACCGTTGGTTGAAATTATATTAGTAAATCAATAATTCATTTAAATATATTATTATAATATTATATTATAGTAGTATAATGTGATTATATTGTAACGCCCCCAAAATAGGTTCATTCCATCCAACCTATTCTGAGTCGCCAAATACATGGTACAGAAAATAACTACAACTTTATTATAACAATTATCGTACAAAATACAACAACACATATGCTTTGAGTTTGGATACAAATATATACCAACTGTGACTCATGTCCCAACCTTGGATAGCACGTCACAATGACACCTTACATAAAAGTATAGTCAAAAACTGTTTTAGAAATTAAAATTTTTAGGAAGTGCTCAAGGAAACCCTCGTAGATGGAAGGCCATGCTTCTAGGTTATGATAGATATCATATGGCCACAGAATTATTCTTGGTTGACCCAATAGACCTCAAAAAAAATGAGAAGATTACTATCATATTCTTTCCAATGGTGAGTCTTCTCTTGACATATCATTATCTCCACTGTCTCTAACTGAGAATTATACTTCAAATAAACACCAAGATTATATAGGTAGTGCTCGTAGATATACTCGGCAAGTGGATGTACACAACCATGTCTTATGATGACACGAGGTTGTATGTCGTTAGACATTTTGTATGATAGTGGCAAAACACCCTTCCAACGTTGGGTACATCTTACCCTATTGGATTCACCAAATAAAACTACTAAATGAACTTTTCTATACTGCTTCGAGAGAACCTCCACAGAGAGACCACCATTCTATTTCCCTGTTACCCTCGCTCGACCCAGCTACACTCTTATTACCTGAAAGGAATTGTGAAGCAAAAGGGTGAGCACAACTAGCTCAGTAAAGAATATCATGACTAAAGATAAATTATCAATAGTCTTCAACAGTAATAAATCAGAGATTTAGAACATATGGTAGATTATAAAACTTTTCAACCATAGTTGCAGCGGAACGAGCAATCCATTAGAAGAGTCAAATAGACTATAAAGTCTATTATCTTCTCCATGTTAAAAGTCCACCAACAATGTTTTAACCCTGTAACATCAATCAATAGTTCCTTTCCACAATCTTATGAATAATTCATAATCATAATTGTGATTCTAAATTTCGCATCCAAGACGAAGATAATTTTCATCACCTGTCTTTACCTGAAACATCAAAGATCATGGTTATACCAAATCACAGTTCCTGTTCATAATCATACTAATAAATTCATCTTTGCATCACGGGCCAAAGATATTCATCAACAGTTCATCTTTACACTACATGCCAAAGATATTCAACAACAAGTCATCTTTACACTACGGGCCAAAGATATTCATCAACAACTCATCTTTGCACTACAGGCCAAAGATATTCCTCAATAGTTCATATTTGCACTACAGGCCAAATATATTATTATCTCAAAGAAATATATAATCATTTCAGAATTTATATAACCAATAATTATAACCATGTTGATCATTTCACCTTTGCACTTAAGCTAAAGATATTCAATTATAAATTCAATGGTCATGATCATACCAGTCACAATTCAACTTTTCACTACTGGACAAAGAGAACCCTAGTCATGATCATACCAATAATCTACCCATCTTTACACTCAAGTCAAAGAGAAATATCATCATTAGGGTTATAAAAATGTTATATATGATAATAAAAAAATATGATCAACATATGGTTTTAATCTCAAGAGTAATATTCATAAATCAACTATAATTTGGTTAGAAAAAGAAACCAATTTTGTCATGAATAGTAACTCGTGAATAGTAACCCATGAATAGTAACTCATGAATAGTAACTCGTGAATAGTAACTCATGAATAATAACTCGTGAATAGTAACTCATGAATAGTAACTTATGAATAGTAACTCGTGAATAGTAACTCATGAATAGTAACCCCGACATGAAAAGTTTCAAATTTGATAAAAAATTCAGATCAATACTTCGGCATAATGATATTGAACAAAATAATATCATTTAAGAAGAAATAACATCCCTTACTATCCCTTACAATCCCTTACAATCCCTTACTATCCCTTACAATCCCTTACTATCCCTTACATAGTAACAACAATATCCCTTACTATCCCTTACCTCAAAAGAGCAGTACTTCTGACTGGAATAACGCTGAATGAACTTGCACCGTATAGCAACACTCAAGATATCAAAATACTCACAAGAATACGCTCGATATATAGAGAGAGAAATAGAGAGAAAACTTCAGTTTCTGGTGTGATTTTCAATTCTAACCTAAGCACCTATTTATAGGAAATTGCTTAGAACACCAAAGTAAAAAATTGAATATAATAATATATTTATAACCAAATTTTCCTTAGCCCACCACATCAAAAACATATTTTTCACACAAATGCACCAAAAATGCAAAACATGCTTTAAACAATTTTTGTAACAAAAATCAATTCAGACTCAATAATTCGGAACTTCAATAATTCGTAATAAATAGCCCTTTTATCAGAAAATTCGAATCTCGCGAGTTTTTATAGGAAATTCAATTCTCTACAACTTTGCAGAAGAAAGTTTTTCTAAATTCCAAACAGAAATTGACTAAAATCTACAAACGGATGATTTTACAGTCTATAATAAATTTTCGGTTAAGAATTGTGTCCACCAACACACAAAACATGTGTTAATCATTTAATGCCATAAAAATACTCTTCCTCCTCATATACTCATATATCCCACATTCATTATAAAAATATCACCATCAATATATTATTAAAATAATATATTTAAATGAATTATTTTATCAGAAAAAGATAAAATATTAATTTTCAACAATTGTCACATTAAAAATTTTCTCCATCTATATCCACATAAAATCACTATTTTTCTCATCATATAAATCAATAATTAATTATACACAAATAATATTACAGAATCACAATACTGGCAACCAGACCGTTCCCAGGAAAGAGGGGGCTTTCCAATAAGGATATCTCCTTACTGGCGCGCAATTAGATGACCAAACCTCTCCTTAGACAGAACTTTCTAGACATTGCCAATAATGTTATCTAATAATATTATTCAGATAATATGAATTATTGTTTTGATAATAGAAAATACTGTGTAGTGACAATTATTAAAACAACAGTAATATAAAATATCAACGCAGCAATTATTGAATCAATAAAATATAATATTGAACAATAATTACTGTAACAATTACTGATTAGTGCCTTCTTACGTAAGAATCAATAATTGGTATAATACCGTGTGCTAGTGTGCAACAACGCGTATTACCGTGTTTTAACCACCGGGTATTCCAACAGTATTAACGGTAACAACTATGCCGTTATTTATAAACAACTTGTTTTTGTCGTTTTCTTCATCCAATCGCTTTCCGTTATGGGGCCCACACAAGGCTGCGCCGTCGTACGAATATTTCCCGACAACAAGAATATTCCACGACCAAACAAATATTCTCTGACAACAATGAATATTTTATAACCACTTGTGTATTTCGAAAAAAAAAATTCATATATCACCCTTAACTTTAACATTTATCAATTTAACCATTTACTAAATAGTAATTATAAGAAAAATTGAATACTTTTATTTCATAAAATTCGGGGTCTTACATATATGATAGTATATTTTTTTATAATTTGAATGGTAACATTATTATAGTAAATTCATGGTATACAAGTAAAATGAGGTGAAAGAGAACAATATGAATTTAAATTCTGATGATGTAAGCGATGATGTCATCGGAACGATGTGGTAAGTAATGATGTCATCAGAAGGATGATGTAAGCAATGATGTCATTTGATCGATGATGTATGCAATGATGTCATCTGATCGATGATGTAAGCGATGATGTCATA
Source organism: Panax notoginseng (assembly GCA_016801055.1). Taxonomy (NCBI): domain Eukaryota; kingdom Viridiplantae; phylum Streptophyta; class Magnoliopsida; order Apiales; family Araliaceae; genus Panax; species Panax notoginseng. The sequence goes on along the minus strand of CM029013.1, from coordinate 19,066,828 downwards.
AATTATGGCGAAAAGACTATTTTACCCTTACTCTACCAAGCTTATAAATAGAAGCTCATTCATTCATTATTTCTTACGAATTCACTGAACTCTAGAGAGAGAAACTATAGAGAGAAAGAAGAAGAGTATTCTGCCACTTAACTACTTCTTTATTTCAGTTCTTCTTTAAAACGGTAAGGGGTGTTATTCTTTCTTATTCATGAAGAGAACTTCTGTTATTCCATTCTTTATTATTCAGTTGGAATAACCTGTAAAAGTGGCATACCCTATACATGACCTGTATACGCGGCATACCCTATACTTGGTGAAATCCTTATGTTATTCCATTCTTTATTATTCTGTTGGAATAACCTGTATGCGTGGTTTACCCTATACTTGGTGGAATGACCTGTATATGCGGTTTACCCAATACTTGGTGATCTTCTTCTGTTATTCCATTCTTTATTATTATGTTGGAATAACCTATTTATGCGAAGTACCGCATACTTGGTGAAACTCTTTCATTATTCCGTTCTTTACGATTCTGTCGGAATATCCTGTCGGTGTGAATTTCACCTGACCTGGTTCCATCATTTATTATTCTGTTTTTATTATTCTGTCGGAATATCCTGTCGATGTGAATTTCACCTGACCTGGTTCCATATTTATTATTCCGCATTTATTATTCTGTTAGGAATAACCTGTCTGTGCGGTCTCTATCGCATGCATGGTGAATCCTTCTGTTATTCCATTCTTTATTATTCTGTTGGAATAACCTGTCTATGTGGATTACCACATGCATGGTGAATGATCATTTATATTCATTCCTTATTAAATTGTGGAAATGATCTGTATACGTGGATTACCGCATGGCTGGTGAAAATCCATTTGCAGTTTCATATATTCTTTATTATACTCATTTGGTTAATGTTTTGATTTCTATACTCCATGAAATTAGTGGAATATCCTTGATATTTGCGCTTCATCCAGTATCTTTTCATGAAAATATTCTTCTAAGCATTCTTGACTGTTACTTTACAAAGAAGTATCATGTTGAGAATTTAGATATTATTAGTTCCTGGATAAACTAATTCTTGAACTTGTTTAATTGAATTCCTATAACATTGTCATCATCCTCATGTTTATTTTATGTTGAAAGTCATCTTTGGCTTACGTGCATAGATGGACTTAGTATGATTATGGCCAGGGATCATTCGGTATAATTGTAAGACCCCGAATTTTATGAAATAAAAGTATTCAATTTTTCTTATAATTATTATTCAGTAAATGGTTAAATTGATAAAAGTTTAAAGTTATGAGTGAAATATGATTTTTTTTCAAAATACGCAAGTGGTTATAAAATAATCATTGTTGTCGGCGAATATTCGTTTGGTCGTGGAATATTCTTTCTGTCGGAGAATATTCGTACGACGGCGCAGCTATTTGTGGGCCCCATAACGAATAACTGTCGGGTGAAGGAAAACGACAAATTTGAGTTTTTACAAATAACGGCGTAGTTGTTACCGTTAACACTGTTAGAATACCCGGTGGTTAAAATACAGTAATACGCGTTATTGCACAGTAGCACACGGTATTGCATAGTATTTTTGAAATTATTGATTCTTACGTAAGAAGGCACTACTCAATAATTGTTACAGTAATTACTGTTCAATATTTTATTTTATTGATTCAATAATTGCTACGTTAAAATTTTATATTATTGTTGTTCAATAATTGTCACTGCACAGTATTTCCCATTATCAGATCAATAATTCATATTATTTGAATAATATTATTAGATAACATTATTGGCAATGACTAGAAAGTTCTGTCTAAGGAGAGGTTTGGTCACCTAATTGCGCGCCAGTAAGGAGAAATTCTTATTGAAAAGCCCCCTCTTTCCTGGGAACGGCCTGGTTGTCATAAATGTGGTTCTATTATATTATTTCTGAATAATTAATTATTGATTCATATGATAAGGAAATATTTATATTATGTGGATATAAATGAGGGATATATTTTTGTGGTTAAAAATGAAGGAGTTAATGTTGAGGTTTTTATCAGTATTTTTGTCGGAATGGAGGTATTAAAAATCAGGGTTTTTGAGATATTTTGCGGGGGTTATAATTTTTAATCCGACCGTTGGATCGTGGTAATTTTTGGATATGTTATACATATATAAGTTGAGTATATGTCCATAAATTTTGAACCGTTAAAAATGAACGTATGATTTATTATGAATTTTACGAGATGACTGGTTCAGAAATTGTTGAATTTTCAGAGTTTATCATTTTGGTGGAAAATTCTAGAATTGGTGGGCCCCACTTGTGGTTGGTGAAGAAATGTGCTGAATTATATTTCAAATGTAGTGGGTGGGAATAGTAGCAGGTAAAGCCATCAGGTTGCAGGTCAAACCTACCAAAATTTTCCTATAAATAGAGGGCTAAGTTAGAATTGAAAATCACACCAGAAACAAGTTTTCTCTCTTTCTCTCTCTATATTATGAAGCATATTTTGTGAGTTTTTAGATACTTGATGAGTTGCTATTCATCAGTGCAAGTTTCCTTCGACTTTGCATTCCAGTCAGAAGTACTGCTCTTTTGAGGTAAGGGATTGTAAGGGATAGTAAGGGATAGTAAGGGATATTAAGGGATTTTAAGAGTTGTTATGATTTTCAGTTTCGTAATTTTTCTGAACTTCAAAAATTCTGGAAAAATTTGAAATGATATTTTGATGAGTTTTCTTGATTGTGTCCAAAAATGGTGATTTTTGGATGTATAGATTGAGAGTTATGAATTTTATGAGAAAAGACTATTTTAAAAGTAACAGCTTATAATTTCTTGTGGTTAACTCCAAAATTGATGAAATTTTTATTGGGAGTACATGTATATGATAGAAGTATACTCTGTAAATTTCAGAATTTTTAGACAAAAGTACAATTTTTGATAAATGTCTAAATATTCGGCTATTTTGGCCATATGAAAAATAGTAAATGACTTTTAAAAATTCTGAGAAAAATATATGTTCACTATGGGACTATATTATGCTAAATTCCAGAAAAGAAATATTTTTGGAACTGATTTGGTATTTTTCATGAAAATGGTCTAGTTATGAGTAAATGAATTAAATATGTTTTGTGAAGAAAGAAAATTGGAAAATAGGATTTTATGGCTTGAGAATCCTATATGAGGTATATGCAGATTTTTTATGAGGGTTTTGGTTATTGATGATGAAATTGTAAGAGTTGGCATTTTATGATGATTAAATGCATTAATTAGTAAAGTGTAAACAATTAAAATAAATTGTTTATAAATTTAAGTAATGTTATTCTTTCAATATCATTATACCGAAATATTGGTATGAATTTTATTGTAGAATTTCTATCTTTTGTGTCGGGATTACTATTCATGAGTTACGAATATTACTCTTGAGATTAAAACTATATGTTGATCATATTATTTTTATCATCATATATAACATTTTTATAACCCTGATGTTGAAATTCTCTTTCACTGGAGTGTAAAGATGGGTAGATTATTGGTATGATCATGACTAGGGTTCTCTTTGGCCTGTAGTGCAAAGTTGAATTGTGACTGGTATGATCATGACCATTGAATTTATAATTGAATATCTTAAGCTTAAGTGCAAAGGTGAATTGATCAACATGGTTATAATTATTGTTTATATAAATTCTGAAATGATTATATATTTCTTTGAGATATGAATATATTTGGCCTGTAGTGCAAATATGAATTGTTGATGAATATCTTTGGCATGTAGTGCAAAGATGGCCTGTTGATGAATATCTTTGGCCTGTAGTGCAAAGATGAACTGTTGTTGAATATCTTTGGCCCGTAGTGCAAAGATGGTTTGTTGATGAATATCTTTGGCCCGTAGTGCAAAGATGGATTTGTTAGTATGATTATAAACAGGAATTGTGATTTGGTATAACCATGATCTTTGATGTTTCAGGTAAAGACAGGTGATGAAAATATTCTTCGTCCTGGGTGCGAAGAAAAATTTATAGTCACAATTATGATTGAGTTATTCATATGATTGTGGAAAGGAACTGTTGAGTGATGTTACATGGATAAAATATTGTTGGTGGATTTTTAACATGGAGAAGATAATAGACTTTATAGTCTATTTGACTCTTCTAATGGATTGCTCATTCCGCTGCAACTATGGTTGAAATTTTATCATTTACCATATGTTCTAAATCTCTGATTTATTATTGATGAAGGCTATTGATAATTTAATTATCTTTAGTCATGATATTCTTTACTGAGCTAGTTGTGCTCACCCTTTTGCTTCACAATTCCTTTCAGGTAATAAGAGTGTAGCTGGGTCGAGCGGGGGTAACAAGGGAATAGAACGGTGGTCATCATTTAGTAGTTATATTTGGTGAAGAAAATAGGGTGAGGCGAACCCAACGTTGGAAGGGTGTTTTGTCACTATCATACAAGATGTCTAATGACATACAACCTCGTGTCATCATAAGACAGGGTTGTGCTCATCCACTTGCTGAGTATATCTATGGGCACTACCTATATAATCTTGGTGTTTGTTTGAAGTATAATTCTCAATTAGAGACAGTGGAGATAATGATAAGTCAAGAGAAGACTCACCATTGGGAAGAATATGATAGTAATCTTCTCGTTTTTCTATGGGGTCTATTGGGTCAACCAAGGATAATTCTGTGGTCATATGATATCTATCATAACCTAGATGCGTGGCCTCCCATGTACGAAGGTTTCCTTGAGCACTTCCCAAAGATTCTAATTTCTAAAACAGTTTTTGACTATACCTTTATGTAAGGTGTTATTGTGAGGTGATGTCCACGGTTGGAACATGAGTCACATTTGGTATATATTTGTATCCAAACCCACAGCATATGTGTTGTTGTATTTTGCACGACAATTGTTGTAATAAAGTTGTAGTTGTTTTCTGTACCATGTATTTGACGACTCAGAATGGGTTGGGTGGAATGGACTTATTTTGGGGTTGTCACAGGTGGTATCAGAGCTATAAGTAAAGAGCCCCGAGCCTCTCGCTGGTGACTTCCTGTTGATGGGGGATGCACCGAAGCCAGACTCTCCGTAGGGGACGCCGTTCTGCGGTGGCAAACTGATAGGTATCAATGTAAGGTGCTGACATAGGTTGGTGTCCAGAGTTACATTTGGTATCAGAGCTATAAGTAAAGAGCCCCGAGCCTCTCGCTGGTGATTTCCTGTTGATGGGGGATGCACCGAAGCCAGACTCTCAGTAGGGGACGCCGTTCTGCGGTGGCAAACTGATAGGTACCACTGTGAGGTGCTGTGGTTGAAGCACCATGAGAGTCACAGGTGGTATCAGAGCTTAGGGATATGATCTCTGGCGGAGATCGGGGAATATAACTAGGAGGGGAGAGATGAGTAAATCCTTCGCTAGTGTGTCCTACCTAAGCTTATTTGTTGGTCAGTCATAATATTGGGATATTATGTGATATGTTAATTTGTTAAATTAACACTTGTTTTGAAGCTGTATTCTAGAATGTTATTTGAAATACAGGAGATGAGCAATGGAGAAATTATGATGACAGAGAAGATGAAATTTGAAATGAAAGGAAGGTATTCTCAACTCTTTGAAATACCAGGTACGTAAATTTCGGGGACGAAATTTCATAAGGAGGGGAGATTGTAAGACCCCGAATTTTATGAAATAAAAGTATTCAATTTTTCTTATAATTACTATTCAGTAAATGGTTAAATTGATAAAAGTTTAAAGTTATGAGTGAAATATGATTTTTTTTCAAAATACGCAAGTGGTTATAAAATAATCATTGTTGTCGGCGAATATTCGTTTGGTCGTGGAATATTCTTTCTGTCGGAGAATATTCGTACGACGGCGCAGCTATTTGTGGGCCCCATAACGAATAACTGTCGGGTGAAGGAAAACGACAAATTTGAGTTTTTACAAATAACGGCGTAGTTGTTACCGTTAACACTGTTAGAATACCCGGTGGTTAAAATACAGTAATACGCGTTATTGCACAGTAGCACACGGTATTGCATAGTATTTTTGAAATTATTGATTCTTACGTAAGAATGCACTACTCAATAATTGTTACAGTAATTACTGTTCAATATTTTATTTTATTGATTCAATAATTGCTACGTTAAAATTTTATATTATTGTTGTTCAATAATTGTCACTGCACAGTATTTCCCATTATCAGATCAATAATTCATATTATTTGAATAATATTATTAGATAACATTATTGGCAATGACTAGAAAGTTCTGTCTAAGGAGAGGTTTGGTCACCTAATTGCGCGCCAGTAAGGAGAAATTCTTATTGGAAAGCCCTCTCTGTGACGACCCCAAAACAGGTCCATTCCATCCAACTTATTCTGAGTCGCCAAATACATGGTACAGAAAATAACTACAACTTTATTATAACAATTGTCGTGCAAAATACAACAACACATATGCTGTGAGTTTGGATACAAATATATACCAAATGTGACTCATGTTCCAACCGTGGACATCACCTCACAATGACACCTTACATAAAGGTATAGTCAAAAATTGTTTTAGAAATTAGAATATTTGGGAAGTGCTCAAGGAAACCTTCGTACATGGGAGGCCACGCGTCTAGGTTATGATAGATATCATATGGCCACAGAATTATCCTTGGTTGACCCAATAGACCCCAAAGAAAAACGAGAAGATTACTATCATATTCTTCCCAATGGTGAGTCTTCTCTTGACATATCATTATCTCTACTATCTCTAATTGAGAATTATACTTCAAACAAACACCAAGATTATATAGGTAGTGCTCGTATATATACTCAGCAAGTGGATGAGCACATCCCTGTCTTATGATGACACGAGGTTGTATGTCGTTAGACATCTTGTATGATAGTGGTAAACCACCCTTCCAACGTTGGGTTCGCCTCACCCTATTTTCTTCACCAAATATAACTACTAAATGATGACCACCGTTCTATTTCCTTGTTACCCCCGCTCGACCCAGCTACACTCTTATTACCTGAAAGGAATTGTGAAGCAAAAGGGTGAGCACAACTAGCTCAGTAAAGAATATCATGACTAAAGATAATTAAATTATCAGTAGCCTTCATCAATAATAAATCAGAGATTTAGAACATATGGTAAATGATAAAAATTTCAACCATAGTTGCAGCGGAACGAGCAATCCATTAGAAGAGTCAAATAGACTATAAAGTCTATTATCTTCTCCATGTTAAAAATCCATCAACAATGTTTTATCCCTGTAACATCAATCAACAGTTCCTTTCCACAATCATATGAATAACTCATAATCATAATTGTGATTCTAAATTTTTCTTCGCACCCAGGACGAAGAATATTTTAATCACCTGTCTTTACCTGAAACATCAAAGATCATGGTTATACCAAATCACAATTCATGTTTATAATCATACTAACAAATCCATCTTTGCACTACGGGCCAAAGATATTCATCAACAAACCATCTTTGCACTACGGGCCAAAGATATTCAACAACAGTTCATCTTTGCACTACAGGCCAAAGATATTCATCAGCAGGCCATCTTTGCACTACATGCCAAAGATATTCATCAACAATTCATATTTGCACCACAGGCCAAATATATTCATATCTCAAAGAAATATATAATCATTTCAGAATTTATATAAACAATAATTATAACCATGTTGATCAATTCACCTTTGCACTTAAGCTTAAGATATTCAATTATAAATTCAATGGTCATGATCATACCAGTCACAATTCAACTTTGCACTACAGGCCAAAGAGAACCCTAGTCATGATCATACCAATAATCTATCCATCTTTACACTCCAGTGAAAGAGAATTTCAACATCAGGGTTATAAAAATGTTATATATGATGATAAAAATAATATGATCAACATATAGTTTTAATCTCAAGAGTAATATTCGTAACTCATGAATAGTAAATCGTGAATAGTAACTCATGAATAGTAACCCCGACACAAAAGATAGAAATTCCACAATAAAATCCATACCAATATTTCGGTATAATGATATTGAAAGAATAACATTACTTAAATTTATAAACAATTTATTTTAATTGTTTACACTTTACTAATTAATGCATTTAATCATCATAAAATGCCAACTCTTACAATTTCATCATCAATAACCAAAACCCTCATCAAAAATCTGCATATACCTCATATAGGATTCTCAAGTCATAAAATCCTATTTTCTAATTTTCTTACTTCACAAAACATATTTAATTCATTAACTCATAACTAGACCATTTTCATAAAAAATACCAAATCAATTCCAAAAATATTTCTTTTCTGGGATTTAACATAATATAGTCCCATAGTGAACATATATTTTTCTCAGAATTTTTAAAAGTCATTTACTATTTTTCATATGGTCAAAACAGCCGAATATTTAGACATTTATCAAAAATTGTACTTTTATCCAAAAATTCTGAAATTAACAGAGTATACTTCCATCATATACATGTACTCCCAATAAAAATTTTATCAATTTTGGAGTTAACCACAAGAAATTATAAGCAGTTACTTTTAAAATAGTCTTTTCTCATAAAATTCATAACTCTCAATCTATACATCCAAAAATCACCATTTTTGGACACAATCAATAAAACTCATCAAAATATCATTTCAAATTTTTTCCAGAATTTTTGAAGTTCAGAAAAATTACGAAACTGAAAATCATAACAACCCTTAAAATCCCTTACTATCCCTTACTATCCCTTACTATCCCTTACCTCAAAAGAGCAGTACTTCTGATCGGTATAAGGCTGAAGGAAACTTGCACTGATGAATAGAAACTCATAGAGTATCTAAATACTCACAAAATACACTCAATAATTTAGAGAGAGAAAGAGAGAAAACTTATGTTTCTGGTGTGATTTTCAATTCTAACTTAGCCCTCTATTTATAGGAAAATTTTGGTAGGTTTGACCTGCAACCTGATGGCTTTACCTGCTACTATTCCCACCCACCACATTTAAAATATAATTCAGCACATTTCTTCACCAACCACAAGTGGGGCCCACCAATTCTAGAATTTTCCACCAAAATGATAAACTCCGAAAATTTAACAATTTCTGAACCAGTCATCTCGTAAAATTCATAATAAATCATACGTTCATTTTTAACGGTTCAAAATTTGTGGACATATACTCAACTTATATATGTATAACATATCCAAAAATTACCACGATCCAACGGTCGGATTAAAAATTATAACCCCCGTAAAATATCTCAAAAACCTTGATTTTTAATACCTCCATTCCGACAAAAATACTGATAAAAATCTCAACATTAACTCTTTCATTTTTTAACCACAAAAATATATCCCTCATTTATATCTCCATAAAATAAATATTTTCTTATCATATGAATCAATAATTAATTATTCACAAATAATATTACAGAATCACATTTATGACAATCAGGTCGTTCCCAGGAAAGAGGGGGCTTTCCAATAAGAATTTCTCCTTACTGGCGCGCAATTAGATAACCAAACCTCTCCTTAGACAGAACTTTCTAGACATTGCCAATAATGCTATCTAATAATATTAATCAAATAATATGAATTATTGATCTGATAATAGAAAATACTGTGCAGCAACAATTATTGAACAACAATAATACAAAATTTCAACGTAGCAATTATTGAATCAATAAAATAAAATATTGAACAGTAATTACTGTAACAATTATTGAGTAGTGCCTTCTCACGTAAGAATCAATAATTTCAAAAATACTGTGCAATACCGTGTGCTACTGTGCAATAACGCGTATTACTGTATTTTAACCACCGGGTATTCCAACAGTGTTAACGGTAACAACTACGCCGTTATTTGTAAAAACTCAAATTTGTCGTTTTCTTCACCCGACAGTTATTCTGTTATGGGGCTCACAAATAGATGCGCCGTCGTACGAATATTCCCCGACAGAAAGAATATTCCACGACCAAACGAATATTCCCCGACAACAATGATTATTTTATAACCACTTGCTTATTTTAAAAAAAATTCATATTTCACCCATAACTTTAAACTTTTATCAATTTAACCATTTACTGAATTGTAATTATAAATAAAAATTGAATACTTTTATTTCATAAAATTCGGGGTCTTACAATCTCCCCTCCTTATGAAATTTCGTCCCCGAAATTTACGTACCTGGTATTTCAAAGAGTTGAGAATACCTTGCTTTCATTTCAGATTCCACCTTTCCTGTCATCATAATTTCTTCATTGCTCATCTCCTGTATTTCAGATATCATTCTAGAATACAGCTTCAAAACAAAGGTTAATTGAACAAATTAACATATCACATAATATCCCGATATTATGACTGACCAACAAATAAGCTTAGGTAGGACACACTAGCGAAGGATTTACTCGTCTCTCCCCTCCTAGTCCTATTCCCCGATCTCCGCCAGAGATCATATCCCTAAGCTCTGATACCACCTGTGACGACCCCAAAACAGGTCCATTCCATCCAACTTATTCTGAGTCGCCAAATACATGGTACAGAAAATAACTACAACTTTATTATAACAATTGTCGTGCAAAATACAACAACACATATGCTGTGAGTTTGGATACAAATATATACCAAATGTGACTCATGTTCCAACCGTGGACATCACCTCACAATGACACCTTACATAAAGGTATAGTCAAAAATTGTTTTAGAAATTAGAATATTTGGGAAGTGCTCAAGGAAACCTTCGTACATGGGAGGCCACGCGTCTAGGTTATGATAGATATCATATGGCCACAGAATTATCCTTGGTTGACCCAATAGACCCCAAAGAAAAACGAGAAGATTACTATCATATTCTTCCCAATGGTGAGTCTTCTCTTGACATATCATTATCTCTACTATCTCTAATTGAGAATTATACTTCAAACAAACACCAAGATTATATAGGTAGTGCTCGTATATATACTCAGCAAGTGGATGAGCACATCCCTGTCTTATGATGACACGAGGTTGTATGTCGTTAGACATCTTGTATGATAGTGGTAAACCACCCTTCCAACGTTGGGTTCGCCTCACCCTATTTTCTTCACCAAATATAACTACTAAATGATGACCACCGTTCTATTTCCTTGTTACCCCCGCTCGACCCAGCTACACTCTTATTACCTGAAAGGAATTGTGAAGCAAAAGGGTGAGCACAACTAGCTCAGTAAAGAATATCATGACTAAAGATAATTAAATTATCAGTAGCCTTCATCAATAATAAATCAGAGATTTAGAACATATGGTAAATGATAAAAATTTCAACCATAGTTGCAGCGGAACGAGCAATCCATTAGAAGAGTCAAATAGACTATAAAGTCTATTATCTTCTCCATGTTAAAAATCCATCAACAATGTTTTATCCCTGTAACATCAATCAACAGTTCCTTTCCACAATCATATGAATAACTCATAATCATAATTGTGATTCTAAATTTTTCTTCGCACCCAGGACGAAGAATATTTTAATCACCTGTCTTTACCTGAAACATCAAAGATCATGGTTATACCAAATCACAATTCATGTTTATAATCATACTAACAAATCCATCTTTGCACTACGGGCCAAAGATATTCATCAACAAACCATCTTTGCACTACGGGCCAAAGATATTCAACAACAGTTCATCTTTGCACTACAGGCCAAAGATATTCATCAGCAGGCCATCTTTGCACTACATGCCAAAGATATTCATCAACAATTCATATTTGCACCACAGGCCAAATATATTCATATCTCAAAGAAATATATAATCATTTCAGAATTTATATAAACAATAATTATAACCATGTTGATCAATTCACCTTTGCACTTAAGCTTAAGATATTCAATTATAAATTCAATGGTCATGATCATACCAGTCACAATTCAACTTTGCACTACAGGCCAAAGAGAACCCTAGTCATGATCATACCAATAATCTATCCATCTTTACACTCCAGTGAAAGAGAATTTCAACATCAGGGTTATAAAAATGTTATATATGATGATAAAAATAATATGATCAACATATAGTTTTAATCTCAAGAGTAATATTCGTAACTCATGAATAGTAAATCGTGAATAGTAACTCATGAATAGTAACCCCGACACAAAAGATAGAAATTCCACAATAAAATCCATACCAATATTTCGGTATAATGATATTGAAAGAATAACATTACTTAAATTTATAAACAATTTATTTTAATTGTTTACACTTTACTAATTAATGCATTTAATCATCATAAAATGCCAACTCTTACAATTTCATCATCAATAACCAAAACCCTCATCAAAAATCTGCATATACCTCATATAGGATTCTCAAGTCATAAAATCCTATTTTCTAATTTTCTTACTTCACAAAACATATTTAATTCATTAACTCATAACTAGACCATTTTCATAAAAAATACCAAATCAATTCCAAAAATATTTCTTTTCTGGGATTTAACATAATATAGTCCCATAGTGAACATATATTTTTCTCAGAATTTTTAAAAGTCATTTACTATTTTTCATATGGTCAAAACAGCCGAATATTTAGACATTTATCAAAAATTGTACTTTTATCCAAAAATTCTGAAATTAACAGAGTATACTTCCATCATATACATGTACTCCCAATAAAAATTTTATCAATTTTGGAGTTAACCACAAGAAATTATAAGCAGTTACTTTTAAAATAGTCTTTTCTCATAAAATTCATAACTCTCAATCTATACATCCAAAAATCACCATTTTTGGACACAATCAATAAAACTCATCAAAATATCATTTCAAATTTTTTCCAGAATTTTTGAAGTTCAGAAAAATTACGAAACTGAAAATCATAACAACCCTTAAAATCCCTTACTATCCCTTACTATCCCTTACTATCCCTTACCTCAAAAGAGCAGTACTTCTGATCGGTATAAGGCTGAAGGAAACTTGCACTGATGAATAGAAACTCATAGAGTATCTAAATACTCACAAAATACACTCAATAATTTAGAGAGAGAAAGAGAGAAAACTTATGTTTCTGGTGTGATTTTCAATTCTAACTTAGCCCTCTATTTATAGGAAAATTTTGGTAGGTTTGACCTGCAACCTGATGGCTTTACCTGCTACTATTCCCACCCACCACATTTAAAATATAATTCAGCACATTTCTTCACCAACCACAAGTGGGGCCCACCAATTCTAGAATTTTCCACCAAAATGATAAACTCCGAAAATTTAACAATTTCTGAACCAGTCATCTCGTAAAATTCATAATAAATCATACGTTCATTTTTAACGGTTCAAAATTTGTGGACATATACTCAACTTATATATGTATAACATATCCAAAAATTACCACGATCCAACGGTCGGATTAAAAATTATAACCCCCGTAAAATATCTCAAAAACCTTGATTTTTAATACCTCCATTCCGACAAAAATACTGATAAAAATCTCAACATTAACTCTTTCATTTTTTAACCACAAAAATATATCCCTCATTTATATCTCCATAAAATAAATATTTTCTTATCATATGAATCAATAATTAATTATTCACAAATAATATTACAGAATCACATTTATGACAATCAGGTCGTTCCCAGGAAAGAGGGGGCTTTCCAATAAGAATTTCTCCTTACTGGCGCGCAATTAGATAACCAAACCTCTCCTTAGACAGAACTTTCTAGACATTGCCAATAATGCTATCTAATAATATTAATCAAATAATATGAATTATTGATCTGATAATAGAAAATACTGTGCAGCAACAATTATTGAACAACAATAATACAAAATTTCAACGTAGCAATTATTGAATCAATAAAATAAAATATTGAACAGTAATTACTGTAACAATTATTGAGTAGTGCCTTCTCACGTAAGAATCAATAATTTCAAAAATACTGTGCAATACCGTGTGCTACTGTGCAATAACGCGTATTACTGTATTTTAACCACCGGGTATTCCAACAGTGTTAACGGTAACAACTACGCCGTTATTTGTAAAAACTCAAATTTGTCGTTTTCTTCACCCGACAGTTATTCTGTTATGGGGCTCACAAATAGATGCGCCGTCGTACGAATATTCCCCGACAGAAAGAATATTCCACGACCAAACGAATATTCCCCGACAACAATGATTATTTTATAACCACTTGCTTATTTTAAAAAAAATTCATATTTCACCCATAACTTTAAACTTTTATCAATTTAACCATTTACTGAATTGTAATTATAAATAAAAATTGAATACTTTTATTTCATAAAATTCGGGGTCTTACACTCTCTTTCCTGGGAACGGCCTGGTTGTCATAAATGTGGTTCTATTATATTATTTCTGAATAATTAATTATTGATTCATATGATAAGGAAATATTTATATTATGTGGATATAAATGAGGGATATATTTTTGTGGTTAAAAATGAAGGAGTTAATGTTGAGGTTTTTATCAGTATTTTTGTCGGAATGGAGGTATTAAAAATCAGGGTTTTTGAGATATTTTGCGGGGGTTATAATTTTTAATCCGACCGTTGGATCGTGGTAATTTTTGGATATGTTATACATATATAAGTTGAGTATATGTCCATAAATTTTGAACCGTTAAAAATGAACGTATGATTTATTATGAATTTTACGAGATGACTGGTTCAGAAATTGTTGAATTTTCAGAGTTTATCATTTTGGTGGAAAATTCTAGAATTGGTGGGCCCCACTTGTGGTTGGTGAAGAAATGTGCTGAATTATATTTCAAATGTAGTGGGTGGGAATAGTAGCAGGTAAAGCCATCAGGTTGCAGGTCAAACCTACCAAAATTTTCCTATAAATAGAGGGCTAAGTTAGAATTGAAAATCACACCAGAAACAAGTTTTCTCTCTTTCTCTCTCTATATTATGAAGCATATTTTGTGAGTTTTTAGATACTTGATGAGTTGCTATTCATCAGTGCAAGTTTCCTTCGGCTTTGCATTCCAGTCAGAAGTACTGCTCTTTTGAGGTAAGGGATTGTAAGGGATAGTAAGGGATAGTAAGGGATATTAAGGGATTTTAAGAGTTGTTATGATTTTCAGTTTCGTAATTTTTCTGAACTTCAAAAATTCTGGAAAAATTTGAAATGATATTTTGATGAGTTTTCTTGATTGTGTCCAAAAATGGTGATTTTTGGATGTATAGATTGAGAGTTATGAATTTTATGAGAAAAGACTATTTTAAAAGTAACAGCTTATAATTTCTTGTGGTTAACTCCAAAATTGATGAAATTTTTATTGGGAGTACATGTATATGATAGAAGTATACTCTGTAAATTTTAGAATTTTTAGACAAAAGTACAATTTTTGATAAATGTCTAAATATTCGGCTATTTTGGCCATATGAAAAATAGTAAATGACTTTTAAAAATTCTGAGAAAAATATATGTTCACTATGGGACTATATTATGCTAAATTCCAGAAAAGAAATATTTTTGGAACTGATTTGGTATTTTTCATGAAAATGGTCTAGTTATGAGTAAATGAATTAAATATGTTTTGTGAAGAAAGAAAATTGAAAAATAGGATTTTATGGCTTGAGAATCCTATATGAGGTATATGCAGATTTTTTATGAGGGTTTTGGTTATTGATGATGAAATTGTAAGAGTTGGCATTTTATGATGATTAAATGCATTAATTAGTAAAGTGTAAACAATTAAAATAAATTGTTTATAAATTTAAGTAATGTTATTCTTTCAATATCATTATACCGAAATATTGGTATGAATTTTATTGTAGAATTTCTATCTTTTGTGTCGGGGTTACTATTCATGAGTTACGAATATTACTCTTGAGATTAAAACTATATGTTGATCATATTATTTTTATCATCATATATAACATTTTTATAACCCTGATGTTGAAATTCTCTTTCACTGGAGTGTAAAGATGGGTAGATTATTGGTATGATCATGACTAGGGTTCTCTTTGGCCTGTAGTGCAAAGTTGAATTGTGACTGGTATGATCATGACCATTGAATTTATAATTGAATATCTTAAGCTTAAGTGCAAAGGTGAATTGATCAACATGGTTATAATTATTGTTTATATAAATTCTGAAATGATTATATATTTCTTTGAGATATGAATATATTTGGCCTGTAGTGCAAATATGAATTGTTGATGAATATCTTTGGCATGTAGTGCAAAGATGGCCTGTTGATGAATATCTTTGGCCTGTAGTGCAAAGATGAACTGTTGTTGAATATCTTTGGCCCGTAGTGCAAAGATGGTTTGTTGATGAATATCTTTGGCCCGTAGTGCAAAGATGGATTTGTTAGTATGATTATAAACAGGAATTGTGATTTGGTATAACCATGATCTTTGATGTTTCAGGTAAAGACAGGTGATGAAAATATTCTTCGTCCTGGGTGCGAAGAAAAATTTATAGTCACAATTATGATTATGAATTATTCATATGATTGTGGAAAGGAACTGTTGAGTGATGTTACATGGATAAAATATTGTTGGTGGATTTTTAACATGGAGAAGATAATAGACTTTATAGTCTATTTGACTCTTCTAATGGATTGCTCATTCCGCTGCAACTATGATTGAAATTTTATCATTTACCATATGTTCTAAATCTCTGATTTATTATTGATGAAGGCTATTGATAATTTAATTATCTTTAGTCATGATATTCTTTACTGAGCTAGTTGTGCTCACCCTTTTGCTTCACAATTCCTTTCAGGTAATAAGAGTGTAGCTGGGTCGAGCGGGGGTAACAAGGGAATAGAACGGTGGTCATCATTTAGTAGTTATATTTGGTGAAGAAAATAGGGTGAGGCGAACCCAACGTTGGAAGGGTGTTTTGTCACTATCATACAAGATGTCTAATGACATACAACCTCGTGTCATCATAAGACAGGGTTGTGCTCATCCACTTGCTGAGTATATCTATGGGCACTACCTATATAATCTTGGTGTTTGTTTGAAGTATAATTCTCAATTAGAGACAGTGGAGATAATGATAAGTCAAGAGAAGACTCACCATTGGGAAGAATATGATAGTAATCTTCTCGTTTTTCTATGGGGTCTATTGGGTCAACCAAGGATAATTCTGTGGTCATATGATATCTATCATAACCTAGATGCGTGGCCTCCCATGTACGAAGGTTTCCTTGAGCACTTCCCAAAGATTCTAATTTCTAAAACAGTTTTTGACTATACCTTTATGTAAGGTGTTATTGTGAGGTGATGTCCACGGTTGGAACATGAGTCACATTTGGTATATATTTGTATCCAAACCCACAGCATATGTGTTGTTGTATTTTGCACGACAATTGTTGTAATAAAGTTGTAGTTGTTTTCTGTACCATGTATTTGACGACTCAGAATGGGTTGGGTGGAATGGACTTATTTTGGGATTGTCACAATAATCATGAACTGTGATGTTATAAGTGGTGTGGTAAAAGTCCTCAGTGGCCTGTAATGCATTGATAGACAGTTTTTGGTATGATTATGACCAAGGATTTTTTGGTATAGTCATGATCATTGATGATTTAATGAATATCCTTGGCCCGTAATACAAGGATGATTAGAAGATGTGGTTTATTTATTAAGTTGAGTCTCAGTGATAAAAGTTGATGAAAATATTTTTAAATCATAGAAGATAGTAGGTTTTATTCTCTACTTGACTCTTCTAATGGATTGCTTATTCCGTTGCAGTTAAACTTGATGTCTATTGTATTTTATCAGTTTAACATTGTTGAAGACTATTGATAATTTATTCTTCATTATCTTAGTCATAATATTTCTTACTGGGCTAGTTGAGCTCACCCTTTCTTTCAATGTTCTCTTCAGGAAATGAGAATATAGCTGGGACGAGTCAAGGAAAGGTGTGATGGTCCGAATGATAGTATTAGTTAGTAGTCCTCACTATTCTATGTAATGGTGTGTTAATAAATGTAATGAGGACTCCTTTTGAGTATAAATACTCTCTAGAAGATAATATTTGTATTCAAACTCAGTTTATATTTTATCGTATTGTACACGACAGTTGTATTAGTAAGTTGTATTTGTATTCTGTACTATGTATCTGACGACCTAAGATGGGTGATGTATACCTAATTTTAGGGGCGTCACAGTTGGTATCAGAGCTATAAGTAAAGAGCCCCGAGCCTCTCGCTGGTGACTTCCTGTTGATGAGGGATGCACCGAAGCCATACTCTCCGTAGGGGACGCCGTTCTGCGGTGGCAAACTGATAGGTACCACTGTGAGGTGCTGTCCACTGATGGGACATTTATCACAGTTGGTATCAGAGCTTAGGGATATGATCCCTGGCTGAGATGTAAGATAAAAACTAGGAGGAGGGAGACGGGGAATTCCTTCGCTAGTATGACCTACCTAAGTTTATTTGGTATTTAATTGGTCGGTCAGAGTATAGGGATAATATGTGATATGTTAATTAACCCTTGTTTTGTGGCAGTGTTTGAAAATGGCATCTAACAATGTTGAGATAAGCATTGGAGCAAAATAATATGACCATATCGCAGTACGAGGTTAAGTTTGCGGAGTTATCCCGATTTGCATCCCATTTGGTCGATAATGAGGAGCGAATGACGCGAAAGTTTCTAAGAGGTTTGAAACCCTATATGCGTCAATACCTCATTCTCATATTTATATTGTGTTGAAAGTCATCTGTGGCTTACGTGCATAGATGGACTTGGTATGATTATGACCAGGGATTATTCGGTATAATCATGACCGTAATATTATAAATGATGTGGTAAAAGTCATCTATGGCTTACGTGCATAGATGGACTTGGTATGATTATGACCAGGGATTATTCGGTATAATCATGACCGTAATGTTACAAATGATGTGGATTAATTATTGAGCTGAGTCTCAGCAATGAAATATTAATTCATGGATGTGGTAAAAGTCATCTTTGGCCGTAGTGCATTGATGGACTTGGCATGATTATGACCAGGGATTATTCGGTATAATCATGACCGTAATTGAAAACACGAATATCCTTGGCCCGTAGTGCATGGATAATTCGTGGTTGTGATACTATTAAGCTGAGTCTCAGCATTATTGATTTTATAGTTGTATATCTTTGGCCTGTAGTGCAAAGATTAACTGTTGATTATTGGTTACACAGTTATAAATCTTTAGCCGTAGTACAAAGATGAATTTATTAGTATGATTATGAGCAGGAATTATGATTTGGTATAACCATGATTTTTGATGTTTCAGGTGAAGATATGTGATGTAAATTATCTTCTTCCTGGGTGCGAAAAGGAATTCAGAATCACAATTATAATTATGAGTTATTCATATGATTGTGGACAGAAATTGTTGATTGATGTTATAGGATATGGTCACTGGCGGAGATATTAGTCTAGAAGATGAGTAATATACTTCGCTAGGGTGTGACTTACCTAAGCTGAAATTTTTCTGGATAAGTAGACAATTTGTGATATGTCAATTAACCTTTGTTTTGAAGGTATATTCTAGAATGATATCTGAAATATAGGAGATGAGAAATGGGAAAATCATGATAAAGCAGAATTATCCGGAAAGGTACAATCCGAAAAGAAAGCAAGGTATTCTCATCTCTTCGAATATCAGGTACGTATGTAAATTTCGAGGGCGAAATTCCATAAGGAGGGGAGATTGTGAGACCCCGAATTTTATGAAATAAAAGTATTCAATTTTTCTATTTTGGTAAATGGTTAAATTGATGAAAGGTTAAAGTTAAGGGTGATATGTGATTTTTTTTAAAGTAAACAAGTTGTCATAAAATTCCTGGTCACTATTCACTCTAATATTATTCACTCGAGTATTTGGGACACTTTTTGTGTCAGAGTTACTATTCACGAGTTACTATTCACGGGTTACTATTCACGGGCTACTATTCACCTAAATTACTATTCACTCTAGTATTGTTCACTCGAGTATTTGGGATACTTTTTGTGTCGGAGTTACTATTCACGAGTTACTATTCACGAGTTATTATTCACGAGTTAATATTCAGGAGTTACTATTCACGAGTTACTATTCACCCGGACAATATATTTATTTTCGGTCCAAATCATTTTTGGGTACAATATTATTCTATGAGGAAATGTGCTAATTTTTCAGACCGTTGGTTGAAATTATATTAGTAAATCAATAATTCATTTAAATATATTATTATAATATTATATTATAGTAGTATAATGTGATTATATGATAGTATGTTTTTTTATAATTTGAATGGTAACATTATTATAGTAAATTCATGGTATACAAGTAAAATGAGGTGAAAGAGAACAATTTGAATTTGAATTCTGATGATGTAAGCGATGATGTCATCGGAACGATGAGGCAAGCAATGATGTCATCAGAAGGATGATGTAAGCAATGATGTCATTTGATCGATGATGTATGCAATGATGTCATCTGATCGATGATGTAAGCGATGATGTCATAAATTATGGCGAAAAGACTATTTTACCCTTACTCTACCAAGCTTATAAATAGAAGCTCATTCATTCATTATTTCTTACGAATTCACTGAACTCTAGAGAGAGAAACTATAGAGAGAAAGAAGAAGAGTATTCTGCCACTTAACTACTTCTTTATTTCAGTTCTTCTTTAAAACGGTAAGGGGTGTTATTCTTTCTTATTCATGAAGAGAACTTCTGTTATTCCATTCTTTATTATTCAGTTGGAATAACCTGTAAAAGTGGCATACCCTATACATGACCTGTATACGCGGCATACCCTATACTTGGTGAAATCCTTATGTTATTTCATTCTTTATTATTCTGTTGGAATAACCTGTATGCGTGGTTTACCCTATACTTGGTGGAATGACCTGTATATGCGGTTTACCCAATACTTGGTGATCTTCTTCTGTTATTCCATTCTTTATTATTATGTTGGAATAACCTGTTTATGCGAAGTACCGCATACTTGGTGAAACTCTTTCATTATTCCGTTCTTTACGATTCTGTCGGAATATCCTGTCGGTGTGAATTTCACCTGACCTGGTTCCATCATTTATTATTCTGTTTTTATTATTCTGTCGGAATATCCTGTCGGTGTGAATTTCACCTGACCTGGTTCCATATTTATTATTCCGCATTTATTATTCTGTTAAGAATAACCTGTCTGTGCGGTCTCTATCGCATGCATGGTGAATCCTTCTGTTATTCCATTCTTTATTATTCTGTTGGAATAACCTGTCTATGTGGATTGCCACATGCATGGTGAATGATCATTTATATTCATTCCTTATTAAATTGTGGAAATGATCTGTATACGTGGATTACCGCATGGCTGGTGAAAATTCATTTGCAGTTTCATATATTCTTTATTATACTCATTTGGTTAATGTTTTGATTTCTATACTCCATGAAATTAGTGGAATATCCTTGATATTTGCGCTTCATCCAGTATCTTTTCATGAAAATATTCTTCTAAGCATTCTTGACTGTTACTTTACAAAGAAGTATCATGTTGATAATTTGGATATTATTAGTTCCTGGATAAACTAATTCTTGAACTTGTTTAATTGAATTCCTATAACATTGTCATCATCCTCATGTTTATTTTATGTTGAAAGTCATCTTTGGCTTACGTGCATAGATGGACTTAGTATGATTATGACCAGGGATCATTCGGTATAATCATGAACTGTGATGTTATAAGTGGTGTGGTAAAAGTCCTCAGTGGCCTGTAATGCATTGATAGACAGTTTTTGGTATGATTATGACCAGGGATTTTTTGGTATAGTCATGATCATTGATGATTTAATGAATATCTTTGGCCCGTAATACAAGGATGATTAGAAGATGTGGTTTATTTATTAAGTTGAGTCTCAGTGATAAAAGTTGATGAAAATATTTTTAAATCATAGAAGATAGTAGGTTTTATTCTCTACTTGACTCTTCTAATGGATTGCTTATTCCGTTGCAGTTAAACTTGATGTCTATTGTATTTTATCAGTTTAACATTGTTAAAGACTATTGATAATTTATTCTTCATTATCTTAGTCATAATATTTCTTACTGGGCTAGTTGAGCTCACCCTTTCTTTCAATGTTCTCTTCAGGAAATGAGAATATAGCTGGGACGAGTCAAGGAAAGGTGTGATGGTCCGAATGATAGTATTAGTTAGTAGTCCTCACTATTCTATGTAATGGTGTGTTAATAAATGTAATGATGACTCCTTTTGAGTATGAATACTCTCTAGAAGATAATATTTGTATTCAAACTCAGTTTATGTTTTATCGTATTGTACACGACAGTTGTATTAGTAAGTTATATTTGTATTCTGTACTATGTATCTGACGACCTAAGATGGGTGATGTATACCTAATTTTGGGGGCGCCACATATACCGATCAGAAGTACTGCTCTTTTGAGGTAAGGGATAGTAAGGGATAATAAGGGATAGTAAGGGTTGTTATGTTTTACAGTTTCGTAATTTTTCTGACCTTCAAAAATTCTGGAAAATTTTAAAAATGATATTTTGATGAGTTTTCTTGATTGTGTCCAAAAATGGTAATTTTTGGATGTATAGATTGAGAGTTATGAATTTTATGAGAAAAGACTATTTTAAAAGTAACCGCTTATAATTCCTTGTGGTTAACTCTAAAATTGATGAAATTTTTATTGGGAGTACATGTATATGATAGAAGTATACTCTGTAAATTTCAGAATTTTTGGACAAAAGTATAATTTTTTATAAATGTCTAAATATTCGGCTGTTTTGGCCATATGAAAAATAGTAAATGACTTTTAAAAATTCTGAGAAAAATATATGTTCAATATGGGACTATATTATGCTAAATCTCAGAACAAAAATATTTTTGGAACTGATTTGGTATTTTTCTTCAAAATGGTCTAGTTATGAGTAAATGAATTAAATATGTTATGTGAAGTAAGAAAATTGGAAAATAGGATTTTATGACTTGAGAATCCTATATGAGGTATATGCAGATTTTTGATGAGGGTTTTGGTTATTTGTGATGAAATCTTATGAGTTTGGCTTTTTAGAATGATTAAATGCATTACTTTAGTAAAGTGTAAACAATTAAAATAAATTGTTTATAAATTTAAGAAATGTTATTCTTTCAATATCATTATACCGAATATTGGTATGAATTTTATTGTGAAATTTCTATCTTTTTGGTGTCGGGGTTACTATTCATGAGTTACTATTCACGAGTTACTATTCACGGGTACTATTCACGACAAAATTAGTTTCTTTTTCTGACCAAATTATAGTTGATTTATGAATATTACTTTTGAGATTAAAACTATATGTTGATCATATTATTTTTATTATCATATATAATATTTTTATAACCCTAATGATGATATTTCTCTTTGACTTGAGTGTAAAGATGGGTAGATTTCTGGTATGATCATGACTATGGGTTCTCTTTGGCCAGTAGTGCAAAGTTGAATTGTTGACTGGTATGATCATGACCATTGAATTTATAAGTGAATATCTTTAGCTTAAGTGCAAAGGTGAAATGATCAACATGGTTATAATTATTGTTTATATAAATTCTGAAATGATTATATATTTCTTTGAGATATGAATATATTTGGCCTGTAGTGCAAATATGAACTGTTGATGAATATCTTTGGCCTGTAGTGCAAAGATGAATTGTTGATGAATATCTTTGGCCTGTAGTGCAAATATGACATGTTGTTCAATATCTTTGGCCAGTAGTGCAATGATGAACAGGTGTTGAGATAAACATGACCAACTGGTACAAATGAATATCTTTAGCCGTAGTGCAAAGATGAAGTTATTAGTATGATTATGAACAGGAACTGTGATTTGGTATAACCATGATCTTTGATGTTTCAGGTAAAGACAGGTGATGAAAATATTCTTCGTCCTGGGTGCGAAAAAAAATTTAGAGTCACAATTATGATTATGAGTTATTCATATGATTCTGAAAAGGAACTGTTGAGTGATGTTACATGGATAAAATATTATTGGTAGATTTTTAATATGGAGGAGATAATAGACTTTATGGTCTATTTGACTCTTCTAATGGATTGCTCGTTCCGCTGCAACTATGGTTGAAATTTTTATCATTTACCATATGTTCTTTACTGAGCTAGTTGTGCTCACCCTTTTACTTCACAATTCCTTTCAGGTAATAAGAGTGTAGCTGGGTCGAGCGGGGGTAACAAAGGAATAGAACGGTGGTCTTTAGCTGTGGAGTTATCCCTAACCAGTATAAAAAGTTTATTTAGTAGTTATATTTGGTGAATCCAATAGGGTAAGGCGTACCCAACGTTGGAAGGGTGTTTTGCAACTATCATACAAGATGTCTAACGACATACTACCTCGTGTCATCATAAGACATGATTGTGCACATCCGCTTGCCGAGTATATCTACAAGCACTACCTATATAATCTTGGTGTTTGTTTGAAGTATAATTCTCAGTTAGATACAGTGGAGATAATGATAAGTCAAGAGAAGACTCACCATTGGGAAGAATATGATAGTAATCTTCTCGTTTTTCTTTGGGGTCTATTGGGTCAACCAAAGATAATTCTATGGTCATATGATATCTATCATAACCTAGAAGCATGGCCTCCCATGTACGAAGGTTTCCTTGAGCACTTTCCAAATATTCTAATTTCTAAAATAGTTTTTGACTATACCTTTATGTAAGGTGTTACTATGAGGTGCTGTCCACGGTTGGGACATGTGTCACATTTGGTATATATTTGTATTCAAACTCACAGCATATGTGTTGTTGTATTTTGTACGACAATTATTGTAATAGAGTTGTAGTTATTTTCTGTACCATGTATTTGACGACTCAGAATGGGTTGGATGGAATGGACCTATTTTGGGGTCGTTACATACATCACTCATTATGAGTCGTCAAATACTTGGTACAGGATCAATTACAACTTTATTAATACAATTGTTGTGTAAAATAAAACAACCCAACACTGTGAGTTTAAATAAAAATACTATTTAATAGACAATATACAAACTCAAAAGAAGTTCTCATTACAATTATTATCATACTATTTTATAAAATAGTGAGGACTGCTAACACAACTGACTGGAACATCACTCTACACCCCGACTAGTTCCCGCTATATTCTCGCCTCCTGAGAAAAATAGTACAAAAAGGAAAGGGTGAGCTCAACTAGCCCAATAAAGAATGTTATGATTAAGATAATTTACAACAGATTATCATTAGTCTTCAACAGGGAAAAATCTGATAGAATATAATGGACAACAAGTTTTAGATCAACAACTGCAGCGAAAACAACAATCCATTAGAAGAGTCAAGTAGAGAATGAATTCTACTAGCTTCTGAGATTTAAAAATCCATCATCAATATTTTATCCCTGTAACATCAATCAATATACATCTTGAATCAAATATTCATCTTTGCACTACAGGCCAAAGATATTCATTTGTATCACCAGTTGGTCATGTTCATCTCAACACCTGTTCATTCATTTTTGCACTACGGGCCAAAAATATTCATTAGGTAATCATTTATTTTTGCACTACAAGTCAAAAATATTCATTAGGTAATCATTCATTTTTGCACTACAGGCCAAAGATATTCAGTAATATTATCATTTAGGACTGAGGATGATAAAAAATATCTTAAAGAAAAACGAATCCAGTGAGATAAAAGAACAATTATTAGGGATTCGTATTATAGTTTATCTAAGTTCAATAATACTCCGTAATAACAAATTTTGAAGCAGAATTCAAAAATAATGATCAAAACATGGGTACAATCAAAGATAGTAACCATAATAGACATCTTGGATAAAAA
>CM029013.1:18981018-19036018 GCA_016801055.1 Panax notoginseng | reverse complement strand
TCTTCGAGATGTTCACGAAGGCATCTGTGGCGACCATATGGATGCAAAGTCGTTAGCCTATAAAGTACTTCGTCAGGGGTATTACTGGCCAACAATTTTCAAAGAAGCTATAAAGTATGTGAAGAAGTGTGAGAAGTGCCAACTCAACAGTCCGATCCCACATCAGCCACCAGAAGAGCTATATTCGATCCTATCTCCTATACCTTTTGCTGTCTGGGGGGTAGATATACTGGGTCCATTACCGAAAGTTAAAGGTCAGGTTAGTTTTGTTATAGTCGCCATTGATTATATGACCAAATAGGTTAAAGCGAAGCCACTTAAATTAATAACAGAACAGGAATGTTTGAAATTCATGAAGGAGTCAGTAGTGTTTCGTTTTGGAATTCCTAAGGTGGTGATATCGGACAACGGATGCCAGTTCGTGGGATCGAAACTTGAAGCATTTTTGAAGGAGTTAGGCATCCAGCACAGGTACGCATACATTCATTCATCCAACTAAAATAAAATCTAATCACATTGATCAATAGTCCATAATCAATCTCATTTATTATCATACATATCACCATATGCATCAATAAATAACATTCATCTCATGAATAATAAACATTCAATATATATATTGATATCATTTAATGGGCAAATTTAGTTAGTATAAAATCTAATTTTGAATCAAAATTAACTCCTTTATTTTAATCCAAATTTAAGTCAAAATAAAACTATTTTATTTTAATTTATCCAATTTTGAATAAAATAAACTATTTTATTTTAATCAAAATCTTTAATCAAAATAAACACCTTTATTTTAATTAATTATGGAATCCAATTCCATGTAAAAAAAAACTCCTTTATTAAATGAAACACGGATTCTCTTTCCTATTCACAGATAAACTCTTTTATTTTGAATAATATGAAATCATATTTCATATCTAAATAAACTCCTTTATTTAAGGAAAGATAGATTCACTTTCCTATTCACAAATAAACTCCTTTATTTTAGGAAATATGAAATCCAATTTCAAATAAAAAAAAACTCCTTTATTAAAGGAAACACGGATTCTCTTTCCTATTCACAAATAAACTCTTTTATTTTGAATAATATGAAATCTTATTCCATATCTAAATAAACTTTTTATTTAAAGAAATATGGATTCACTTTTCTATTCACAAATAAACTCCTTTATTTTAGAAAATATGGTATCCAATTTCAACTCCAATTAGTTATCATGGAATCCAATTCCAACTCTAATTAGTTAGTATGAAATTTTATTTTAAAATTAAAATAAACTTTTTATTTTAAAATTAAAATAATTTTTTTTTAATTATAAAATAGTTTAGAATATTATTATTTATATATATATATATATATATATATAATATTGAAATACGTGACGCCAAAGTTAACTTGTTTTAAGTTAACTTGATTTGTTCCAGTTGATGCACTTGTGCTTCAGGATACACGTGAATGACATATGATAGGAAAATAATCTTAATAGCAAAGTAATCATATTACTCTAAAGATTTGCCTGTTAACTTTTGAATAACATGATCGGTAATCATTAGTGAGTCAATAAAATTAGAAATCACGTGTCCTTTATTATCTAAGTAAATCACGTGAATCAATGAAGCAACAAGCAAGCCGTGAATCCTTCTCTTCGGAAAGAAATATAGTCTCGCAATTCGCGAAAAACCATTCTTTTTTTCTTTTTTTTTATAAATTAATTTTATACAACAAAATTATGCCCAATTAAATTGTTCTAAACACATATCAATATACATATCAAATTAAAACAATTAATAATTTGTATAAAGGTTTGCCTCTGATGCCACTGTTAGGTTTGTAATATTCATGAACGCAATCAAATTGTAAAAATAAGCGGAACCGTGTAAAATCAGAGTTTTAAAATTTTACAAACCATATACCCGGATCACCCTTTATGCACAATTATTAATTAAACGAAAATATGAAGAACAAGAATCATACCTTTGAAGATTTGAGCTTCCTCAGGTACAAGTTCACCTCCAATCTTTTCCACGTTCAACTTGAATCCACCGGGTTTGATTTCTTCCTTTGATCAACGTTAGCCACCCAAGCATTTGGCCTCTAGAGGTGATCCACCAAGGAAGAAGAAAGATCCAAGAAGATGGGTGTTTAGCAAAACCCTAATTTTTTCTATCTCTATAGAAAAAGAGCATACACTCCAACAATTGGAATAATGTATATTTGATATCTGATATAAGACTCCTCTTATAAAGATATCAAGTAACCCTATTAAAAATAAGGTATTATTTATTTAATTAAACTCTTTTAATTAAATGGGCTCCCTAATCTTATTAGGGATAATTAATTAAACTCTTTTAACTAATTTTTCCTCCTAATCCTATTAGGAATAAATGAGAGTACATATATTAAATTAATTTCTAAACTCTTTTAGAAATTAAAATAATAATAATTGTAATAATATTAATAAAACTCCTCTTATTAATTTATATTTAATATTTGTAAAATATTAAATAATAAATATTAAGCTATTTAATTTATTCTATCACCATAGATTAAATTAAATATACTTAACATATTATTACGATTATGCCAATAACTTCTTAAATAATTATTCTTCCTTTTATGGTGTGACCATTTAGGTTCTCCATATTAAACCGGTTGTGAATAAATCAATTAGAACAATTCTAATATTATTTAAATAAATAAATTAAACTAATAATTTATTTAAATAAATAATATTTATTCTACAATAGGGATAAGTCTCCCTAGCGATCAACGACTTTCCAGATAATATAGATTTCAACAGTAATCATAAAAGAACCTTTGAGTAAATAGTTACCGTACAATTCAATCCTTCTACCATACAATGTCTCAATTAAATATAAGACATGGAATTACTGTCAAGTCTTATTTTATTTAATTATATGTATTTCGACTCTTAAATGCACAACTCCAAATAATGTAAATTAGAAACTCATTTCTAATTTCATTCTACCTTGGCCAAGGACTACTAGGTTGTCATTTATCGAATCACGTAGGACATTTCTCTTCTTTTACTAGAAGGGGTCGATTCTTTATTGATCATACATTATCTCCATGTATAACTTATTATACCCAAGCATACCCTTTGATATACCCTAAGGGTATTAAGGAATAAGTCAAAGTATAACTCCTCATACACAAGATACTATGATGATCTCAAGTCCAAGGATCACTTGTACTACTATCACTATAGGAATTCCTATTAACAGGTAAGTAAAACTCTATTAGGTATTCCTTAGCGAGCCGCGTTCAGTGAACTTATTCTCTAATAAGCACCCACATACTTGCTTTAGTGTCTCCACACAAATGATCATGAGATCAATCATCCTCATCCAATGAGCAAGCAACGTATGTCCCAATCTATCTAGATTCACTAATCCCTAATTTAGTAATCCAACGATTGGGAACTATTTTAGTTTTAAGCTTTCTAAGAATTTAGATCTCATTAGAATGATCATCATCATTATTCTAAAAGCATTGCTTAAAACTATGGGTTTATCACATATTATAAAACAACATCATGTAGATAATTAAAAGCCTTTAATAAATTAATACCTTTTATTAATAAATGAATAAGATTGTTACAAAGTATATGCTTTATCATCAAACATGATTGGCTTGTATGCATACTACTTTCAGTAACTCCTTTCAATGGAGCAACACGTAACAACACATGATCTCCAATATCGAATTCCACGTCCTTTCGATGAAGATCAACATAACTCTTTTGTCGATCTTGTGAGGTTTTTATACGTTGCCGGATCGTTTGAATCTTTTTCGTAGTCATACGTACTAACTCCGGTCCCAACAACGTTGCTTCACCCACCTCATCCCAGCATACTGGAGAACGACACTTTCTTCCATACAACGCTTCGAATGGAGCCATGCCAATACTTGCTTGATAGCTGTTGTTGTAGGAAAACTCTACTAATGGTAAGAACTTGTCCCACCTTCCCTTGAAGTCAAGGACACAGAGTCTTAATAGATCTTCAAGAGTTTGAATAGTCCTCTCTGATTGTTCGTCCGTCTGAGGATGATATGCCGAACTAAATCGTAAATCCGTGCCCATAGTTTTTTATAAACTAACCCAAAATCGTGAAGTGAATCTTGGGTCTCGATCATAAACTATGGATACTGGCATACCATGCAGTCTTACAATCTCGTTTATGTACATACGAGCAAGACGTTCAAGTGTATAAGTTTCTCGTATCGGCAAGAAATGAGCAGACTTGGTCAATCTATCAACAATGACCCAAATCGCATCTATGCCTTGAGAAACCTTAGGAAGACCGATAACGAAATCCATGGTAATATTCTCCCACTTCTATTATTAAATTTCAAGTAGTTGCAATGGACCTTTTGGTACTTGATGCTCCGCTTTAACTCGTTGACAAGTTAGACACCTTGAGATAAACAACGCTATCTCTCTCTTTATATTGCTCCACCAAAATGTATGACGAAGATCATGATACATTTTGGTACTGCCAGGATGGATTGCAAACGGTGTGTTGTGCGCCTTTATCATGATTTTATACTTTAAATTAGGGTCGTTAGGAACACAAAGTCTGGAGTTGACTCGAAGTATTCTTTCTTCATCGATTCTTGCTTCCGGCATAGCACCTTCTTGCACTTTCTTCCCCATACGCATCAGCTCTAGATCTGTAACTTGAGCAGCTTTCACTTTATCAATTAAAGTCAGTTCTACTCGTATACTCGCCATCATCACATGGGTCCCTGGAGTCTCTATCTCTATCTCTATCTCCATCCTTTGCAAGTCATACACAATAAGCCTTTGCGTTGACAATATTGCACTCGTACACGCATACGATCTTCTACTCAACACGTCAGCTACCACGTTCGCTCTTCCACAATGATATTGAATGGTACGATCGTAATCTTCAACAGCTCTAGCCAACGTCTTTGGCGCATGATACGTTCATTTTAGTTGAAGAAATATTTGAGGGTTTAAGAAATGGGTTTTGTACTGGGGTCAATACAAAATTTGATTTCACGCTCTAGGGTTAGGCTAGGAAGTTTTTTCAGGAATACATCAGGAAATTTATTAACGATAAAAATATCATTCAAAACTGTGACCCTCATCCAAGACTTGGATAGCACGTCACATTGATACCTATCAACTTGTCATCGTCATTCACGACGTCGCCTACAAAAAGTCTGGCTTCGGTGTATTCCATATAAGGAAGTCATCAGCGAAAGGCTCGGGGCTCTTTACTTATGGCTTGATATGACAGTGATTGAATTTAGTGGTTTGGTTGCTTGAATTCGCAAAATAGGTTGGTTAGGAATATGAAAGCTAACAACCTTACGAAAAACATGATGAGCAGTTAACCAATCGTTTCTAAAAATCACATCAATACAAGTATTTTCAAAGAGATACGATCGACAGGTAACGTGAAAGTGTTGATTTGAACAAGATTTATAAATAGTAGAGGTAACGAAGGTTTCTCCCAACTGAGTTTAAACAGATATATCAAAGTCTAACTTCTCCGGAGTTAACTTCAAACATTGAACACAATTAGGTGAAATAAAAGAGTGAGTAGAACCGGTATCTAACACGGTATAGACTTCGCTAGAGTTTATGATAAGCTTACTCGTGATAACTTCATTTGGGTTCCTCACTTGTTGGAAAGTCATGGCAACCGCTCTTCTTTGAACTACTCGGCTTTGATTTGTCTAGGGTAGCATTTGGTGTCATCACTATCGTTGGAATTGACTTTTCTATAGGACATATTCCACCCTCAACTGCTTCATCGTACTCCTGATTCATGATCTGAATCATCAATCTTCGATCCATATCGAATTGAGATTGGCCACTCTGTACAGGGTAACTCAAAACTCGATGTTGGGTTCTTCCAATTGCTGTCCAAAAAGAGAAATGTATATCATCTATTTTAGCCTCTTTGGATCGGACGTATCTTTCTACAATATCAACATGTCGTGCGGCTTTTACCCACGCATCTTTCATTCTCACTCGTTCAGTTGTTTATTCTTTTGGCTGATCCTTGATATTTGAATTCTTAGATTCCAACCTTAATATCTTACACTCTGCCAAAGCGTGATTTTGTTCGAGCATCACATATCGGGTAACACAATTTTGAATTGTTGCATCCCTTTGTTCTACGACCGCTTGCCGTTCTTCAACCTGTTCTTCTAACTCACGAATACGATCTTGCAGTTCTACATTTTGATCAAAAATTTCTTCTTATAAATTCTCCTCAGGTTCCTCTTCTTTCTCACTCTCAGCTGCTACCTCTGCGACTAGCTCGGGTGCAACTATTAATTCTTCCCTCACTATATGAATATCTCTAATTCCTTCTTCGCCTGCTATTACATTATCTTGATTGGTGATTAGAGGTGTCTCTACGGTCTCATTCACTCCATTGTTGACATTTTCAGCTGCCATTTTCAAATACTGCCATAAAATAAGGGTTAAATAACATATCACATATTATCCCTATACTCTGACCGACCAATTAAATAACAAGTAAACATAGGTAGATTATACTAGCGAAGGAATTTCCCGTTTCTCCCCTCCTAGTTCTTGTCTCACATATCAGCCAGGGATCATATCCCTAAGCTCTGATACCAACTGTGACGCCCCCAAAATAGGTATACATCACATATTCTGAGTCGCCAAATACATGGTACATAATACAAATACAATCTTTAATATATAACAAGAGAGCTGTGAGTTTTAATACAAATACTGTCTTCTAGACAATATCCACTCTCAGAATAAGTCCGCATTATATTTATTGTCACACTATTTAACAGAATAGTGAGGACTACTAAAACTATCATCTGGACTATCACTCCGTTCCCCGACTAGTCCTGGCTACATTCTCATTTCCTGAAGAGAACAATGAAAGAAAGGGTGAGCTCAACTAGCCCAGTAAGAAATATTATGACTAAGATAATGCAGAATAAATTATCATTAGCCTTCAACAGTGTTAAACTGATACAATATAACACACATCAAGTTTAACTGTAGCGGAATAAGCAATCCATTAAAAGAGTCAAGTAGAGAATAAAATCTACTATCTTTTATGATTTAAAAAGTTTTTCATCACTTTTATCGCTGGGACTCAGCTTAATAAATAATCCACATCATCCCTGCGCTACGGCCAAGGATATTCATTAGTATCACAACCACAAATAATCCATGCACTACGGGCCAAGGATATTCTTGTATTCATCAATGGTCATGATCATGCCAACAACTGTCCATCAATGCGCTACGGGCCAATGAGAACTTTTACCACATCATTTGTAACATTACGATCATGATTACACCGAATAATCCCTGGTTATAATCATACCAAGTCCATCTATGCACTACATGCCACAGATGAATTTCAACAAAATATAAACATGAGGATGATGACAATGATATAAGAATTCAATAAAACAAGTTCAAGAATTAATTAATCCAGGAACCAATAACGTCCAAATTGTCAACATGATACTGCTTTGTGCAGTAAAATTCAAGAATGCTCAGAAGAATATTTTCATGAAAAAATACTGGATGAAGCGCAAATATTAAGGATATTCCACTAATTTCATGGAGTATAAAAGCTAAAACTTTAACCAACTGAGTATAATAACGAATAGAATAACAAAAGAAATCACCAGGCATGCGATAGACCGCACAAGCAGATTATTTCAACAGAATAATAAATAATAGAACCAGGTCCGGCGTAAAACGTACAAACCGGATATTCTAACAGAATAATAAAGACGGAACCAGGTCCGGCGTAAAACGCACAGACAGGTTATTCCAACAGAAAAATAAATAATGGAATAACAGAAGTTCTCTTCATGAATACAAAAGAAATAATACTCCTTACGAGTATAACAAATAATATCTATTACCGTAAAAGAAGCTGGATATAAGAGTAGGGAAGTAGCAGAATACTTTTTTTATAGTTTCTCTATAATTTCTCTCTCTAGAGTTTCAGTGAATTCGTAAGAATTAATGAAGGAATGAACTTCTATTTATAGGAGAATGGAAATGATACTATGCAATAAAATATTCTAATAAAATTAAAACTTTTAAATTTTATATATATATATATATATATATATATATATATATATATATATATAACATGTGAAGACAAATATATCACGGATGAAAACCCCGTGACTCATGTTATTCTCTTCTGCCAAAATTTCAATTTACCTACATATAATAATGAAATAGAAACTCAACCCGTGGCCAACTTTTTCATCTGACAAAGTCTTGCATATATATATATATATATATATATATATATATATATATATATATATATATATATATATATATGCCATTCCTACCCGTGGCAACTAGATTCCCACCCACAATCCATTTATATAAAACAAACAACCAATATTAACTATCAACATCCCACTATTCTACCAAAAATCATACTTTTCCACCAAAATCCACTATCATCAAATATATATATATATATATATATATATATATATATATAAAATAAAGATACTTCCTTCCTTCCTACGCCATTTCTCTTCCCCCCCCCCCAAATTCAATCCATGTGACATGTTTCATATATATATATATAAAACAAAAATTGAGATAATTTTTCACCGATAATTTTTAAAATGGTAAATGAGGTTCATAAAATAGGCAAAATTTACATCAAATATTGTGGCAATAATTAAACAAAACTGAGTGACTTCTCACGTAAGCATCAATAATCAAAATTGTGTGTTACTATACAACTACGCGTATTACTGTACTTTTAACACCGGGTGTTTCAATAGTTAACGGTAAAACTTCCGCCGTTATTTTCATAAAGTATTTTTGTCGTTTTCTCAATCCGACAATAATTCTGTTGCGGGGTATACCAATGATTGTACCATCGTACGGATATTTCCCGACAAAAAGAATATTCCCCGACCAATCGAATATAATATGACAACTTGCATACTTTGTAAAATTTATAAATACTACCCACAACTATAATATTATATCAAATCCACACCATAATATTAAAAAATTATTTCTAGAAAATTAAATATTTATTCATAAAATATGGGGTCTCACATACGTTATTAAAATATTTTGACCATGTCACAACCTAATTTGAAATAAAAGGAATGGTTGAAGTTGAATTGTTAAATCATACACAGCCTATTACAAGAAAATGTCCTATTTTATAATTTTTATATTTCATAAAAAGTCATTTTCTACTAACAGTAATATAAAATAACAATTTTAATTTTAAAATTGTTCATTGTCGTTTTTCTATCAAGTCATTATTACTAAACTAACAATTCATAATTTTTAACAAATTACAAAATTAATAAATTTATTACTTTTAAAAATAAACATAAAACAAAGTACCTCCTTAATACTTACAAATATAATAAATGAGATTTTTTTATGGGAGAGAATAAATATAAAATTATATTAAAATATTTGTCATCTTCATTTATACTTTTGGTTCTATTTGAAACTCTTAAAGCTACTATCTCTTTTTTACCCCTTCTCCTTTTTCTCTCTTCTCACCTGCTATAATAGTACTTTTCTCTTTTGGAATTTTTATTTTGAGAGGAATGAGGTAGAGAGAAAGTGAATATATATATATATATATATATATATATATATATGTAAAATCTCAACTTTTATAAATAAAGATAAATTTTTTATAAATATCATTTTTGAATATTATGGAGTTAATTTGATATAATATTATAGTTGTGGGTAATATTTATAAATTTTACAAAGTACACAAGTTGTTATATAATATTCGATTGGTCGGAGAATATTCGTTTTAACAAGGAATATTCGTACAACGGCACAATCATTGGTGGACCCCACAACGAAATTATTGTCGGATTGAAAAAACGACAAAAATATTTTATTAAAAATAACGGCGGAAGTTTTACCATTGATACTGTTGAACTACTCGGTAGTAAAAGTACAGTAATACGTGTGGTTGCATAGTAACACACGGTATTGATTGTGTAAAACCCCAATTTTTATAAATAAAGATGAATTTTTCATAAATATCATTTTTAAATATTATGGAGTTAATTTGATATAATGTTATAGTTGTGGGTAATATTTATAAATTTTGCAAAGTACTCAAGTTGTTATATAATATTCGATTGGTCGGGGAATATTCGTTTTAACAGGGAATATTCGTACAACGACACAATCATTGGTGGACCCCACAACAGAATTATTGTCGGATTGAGAAAACGACAAAAATATTTTATTAAAAATAACGGCAGAAGTTTTACCATTGTTACTGTTGAACTACTCGGTAGTAAAAGTACAGTAATACATGTGGTTGCATAGTAGCACACGGTATTGATTATTAATGCTTATGTGAGAAGTCACTCAGTTTGATTCAATTATTGTCAGTTAATAATATGAATTATTTAGCGATAATGACGTTTTGTTTTATTCGTATTATTAACGTAATAAAACAGAAACATCTTTTTATATAAAACAGAATACTTTATTAAAGTTATTCTATAAATAGAATATATTATATTTTATTTAAAAGATTTTTCTTTAATTATGGACCGTCAGATTAAAGTAATCAATCTGGACCGTTCATGGATTAGTTACTATGCATTCTATTTTTTTATAAATAGCAGCTCATTCCTTTATTATTTCTTACGAATTCACTGAACTCTAGAGAGAGAAACTATAGAGAGAAACTATAGAGAGAGAGAAGAAGAGTATTCTGCTACTTAACTACTTCCTTATTTCAGCTCTTCTTTAAAACGGTAAGGGGTGTTATTCTTTCTTATTCATGAAGAGAACTGTTGTTATTCCATTTCTTTATTATTCTGTTGGAATAACCTGTATACGCGGTCTACCCTATACTTGGTGACATTCTTCTATTATTCTGTTGGAACATCCTGTCTGTGTATTTTACACCGGACCTGGTTCCGTTTTTGTTATTATTCTGTTGGAACATCCTGTCTGTGTGTTTTACACCGGACCTAGTTCCGTTTTTGTTATTATTCTGTTGGAACATCCTGTCTGTGTGTTTTACATTGGACCTGGTTCCGTCTTGTTATTATTCTGTTGGAACATCCTGTCTGTGTGTTTTACACCGGACCTGGTTCCATTATTTATTATTCTGTCGGAATATCCTGTCTGTGCGTTTACGCCGGACCAGGTTCCATTATTTATTATTCTGTCGGAATATCCTGTCTGTGCGGTTACGCCGGACCTGGTTCCATTATTTATTATTCTGTTGGAATAACCTGGCATGTAGTGCATAGATGGACTTGGTATGATTATGACCAGGGATTATTCGGTATAATCATGACCGTAATGTTACAAATGATGTGGTAAAAGTCCTCATTGGCCCGTAGTGCGTTGATGGACAGTTGTTGGCATGATCATGACCATTAATGGATACACGAATATCCTTGGCCGTAGTGCAGGGGTGATTCGATGATGTGGATTATTTTATTAAGTTGAGTCCCAGCGATCACAGTGTTGAAAAACTTTTTAAATCATAATAGATAGTAGAGTTTATTTTCTACTTGACTCTTTTAATGGATTGCTTGTTCCGCTGCAGTTAAACTTGATGTCTATTATATTTTATCAGTTTAACATTGTTAAAGGCTAATGATAATTTATTCTGCATTATCTTAGTCATAATATTTTTTACTGGGCTAGTTGAGCTCACCCTTTCTTTCACTGTTCTCTTCAGAAAATGAGAATGTAGCTGGGGCAAGTCGGGGAACGGAGTGATGGTGCGAATGATAATATTAATTACTAGTCCTCACTATTCTATGTAATAGTGTGTTAATAAATGTAATGAGGACTCCTTTTGAGTATGAATACTCTATAGAAGATAATATTTGTATTCAAACTCACAGTTTATGTTTTGTCGTATTGTACACGACAGTTGTATTAGTAAGTTGTATTTGTATTCTGTACTATGTATCTGACGACCCAAAATGGGTGATGTATACCTAATTTTGGGGGCGTCACAATATATATATATATATATATATATATATATATATATATATATATATATATATATATTGTTTTCTTTTCTCTTCTTTGTCATGATTTCCTCTCTCTCTCTTTCTTTGTTCATCTTCTCCCTTTTTCAAATATTTAAAAGTCTTGAAAAATCTTTAAGATGAGATCAGACTTTGAATATGTAAATCTCTTCTTTTAAAGTCGGTCAAATTCTACCATTTGATAGAAATCTTAAAAATCTATGACTTTTTGAATATCAAAATACTTTGATAGACTTTATAAAAGTCTCAATTCAATATCACATAACTTTTAAAGACATTACAAAAATTGTAATTGAATACCAATAAATTTTTATAAACTTTTTAAATGTCTTGATTGAATATAATTAAACTTTTAAAGTCTTTAAAAAAAATTTAAAAGCCTTAACTGAATATAGCCTCCTTAAATTTTTTTTTTAAGAATTATACTTGTAAATTAATAGTTTTACAATATTCAATAGAAATATATATTCTAAGAAAAAATTATTTGTGATTTTTTTAATTATGTTTGACTTAGAAAAAAATTAAGAGCACTTCTGGGGCGACCGGATATGGGGACCGGTCTTGGCGACCGGTCCAATTTTTTTTATTTATTTATTTTTTTTAAATGTCTCTCAAATAATTTATAAGATTTATTGGAACTGAAATTTTTACAGGAAAAAGTGTTTTGGATGTCATTTGGATACATGCAAAAAATATGTCTGTACAGGCATATTTTTTGCATGTATCCAAATGACATCCAAAACACTTTTTCCTATAAAAATTTCAGTTCCAATAAATCTTATAAATTATTTGAGAGACATTTAAAAAAAAAAAAAAAATTGGACCGGTCGTCAAGACCGGTCCCCATATCCGGTCCCCCTAGACTTTTCAAAAAATTAAACATTAGTACCAAACTAATCCTTCCGTCCCAAAATAGTTGTCTGATTTTATCTTCACTACAGACAACCCATCAATTCATTTGGCAACGGGCTAATGAGTATCTTTGTCCTTGTTTCGTACTCTTTCCTACCAGTTAAGCTAAGTGGCTGCCTCTTTTGTTATCATATCCAGGACTCTACTAGTCAATTTTGTGGCAGGATAAGGGCATGAACTACTCTTTAGTCTAATCTACTTTTTGGCGGGATAAGGGCACATATATCTTATAATTTTTTCTTGTAGGTTTAGTTTGCGGAGTTCATGTAACTTCATTGGAAGGGGCCATAATTTTAGCAATTCAATAAAATCAATGCCGGCAGTGGCACATATATAAATCATGGCCTTGGGACCGAAAAGTAATACAATATTTGATTAACTTTTGACTGGCACCTGAATTTCCATTTCTTTCTGTGAAGCAAATTCAATGACAAAACAAATTTAAAGTTGGAGTTTAAATTAACTGTATATGATCTTTTCTCTTTAGTATAATGTGGTATTTGTCACCACTCACTCTATAAATTCTACTGTAAATACATAAAAAATATATATTATATATACTAAATATATATTTATAAATAATTAATTGAAGTATATTAAATATACAATAAATATAATATGCTTTAATATATATTTTTAACTATAAAACATGTTAAAAATGTACACAATGGTATAAAAATACAATGGTATAAATAATAATTTCTCATTGCTAAACATGTAATGTATTAATAAACTAGTTTATATAATTAACTTATTTATGGTATAAATAATAAATTAAAATTAACTGTTAATATTTGATAATAAAATAAAATACATAAATTAAATTAGGTTTTTAACTATATAAAGCATAATATTAATAATATATACAAATAATAAAATAAATTAAATATAATAAATTCGGTTTTAACTATATAAAACAAATTTATAAACATATTAATAAAATAAACATATTCATAATATATACAAATAATAAAATAACCATAATATAGGATCATAATATAGGGTCATATATTCCTAAATTTAAACAACCATATTTTATAAGTAAATCAAAAAATACAATAAAATAAAAATACAATATAAATAAGTAATAAATAGTATATATTATTTGTATATATTATTTGTATATACAAAAGAAGATCATAAAATCAATACACTTGTATATCAATAAACAAAATAAAATACAAGAAATAATTACAATTCGTACCAATTATAATAAAATAAAATAATTGCTAGAGGAAGTTTATTGAGTGGAAGTGGCCACAAATATAATATATAATATAAAAATTTAATATATATATATCAATAAATAAATAATTAGGATGTCTAGTTAGTGACAAAAAAATTAATATGTTTTTTTATTGTATACTCTCAAATTGTGTTACCTTTCTTTTTGAATTTTTCAGTTGATCATTTAGTGTTACAATTCTCAGTGATAGCTTACTTCGATCCATTTTGGGGATCACTCACTTTTTAAAGTTGTCGTCTACGGCTAAATTGCTATTTGATATGCAGGGACGGATCCAGAAATTTTTTTCAGCCGGGGCAAAGCTTTCATTCATGAAAAGAAAAACATACAAACTACAATTGCCCACGGCGAGTTTTCATTTTGTGAAAACGTTGCACTATGGTTTCGTTATTAACACAAGCAAAAACATCTTTTTCAATATAAACAATCAAGCTATTACTTAACCACTGATCTCCCATTCTATTTCGAAGTGGACTTTTGATGATCTTCATAGCGGAAAAGGCTCTCTCCACTGAAGCCGTTGCCACCGGTAATACTAAAGCTAATGTAACAAGCTTATAAACATGATTATATGCTCTATGTTTCCCTGTCTCCACCAATTTTTTTGCAAGACTACCAATTCCTTGTAATTGAGAGAACTCACCACTCCGACGCATATCTCGAACATAAACCGCAAGTTGATCTTCAAGTTCCAAAATGTCTCTCCTAGAGAAGTCTTGAGGATAAAAATTGGCAAACTTAACAAGCTTTTGTTTGTCAAAAGCTTGAAATGAATCATTCGGGCTCAAACATGCCATACAAATAAGTAACTCAGTATTTACCTCATTGAAGCGATGATTCAACTCTTGAAGTACTTTATCAATCACGGCCATGAAATAGTTCACACGATAATGATGGAGGTTTGTTACGACGTGAGCTCTACGTCTTGATCTCCCTCGAGGTACAAATGACGCATCCATTAAAGGAACCATAATATCATGTTCCCCACAAAAACTAGAAACTTGATCAAGCAAATCATCAAATCCATCATCCCTGATATACTGTAGTTCTTCCTTAGAAGTTTGGACTAAATGCATTGCATTGACAAGATCTTGATCTTTCCTTTGTAATGCTTGTGACAAACAATTTGTGACTCCCAAAATAGATCTCATCAAAAATAGAGGGAAGACAAACTCAAAAGTTTGGATATCTTCCAATGACTTATTTGTTTCACCCAAATTATCGATGTAACCATCATCAACAATCAACTCAAGAACTTTCACCACGGATTTGAACATTGAAATGATACTAAGCAAAGTACCATAATGTGATCCCCAACGTGTATCACCGGGTCGCTTAAGACTAGTTTCTTAATTTAAGCCTTTCCCCGTTACAATACAATTATTTTCAAGAGCATCCGAAAGTTCCTTTTGTAATTGATCTCTAAGTGCATCTCGACGCTTACATGATGCTCCAACAATATTGACCACCATATTAACCGATAAGAAAAAAGTGACAATCTCAAGATTTCCTTTTGCCACGGCCACAAGTGCTAATTGAAGTTGATGTGCAAAACAATGAACATAAAATGCACAAGGATGTTCCCTCAAAATAATGCTCTTAAGACCATTGAACTCACCTTTCATATTGCTAGCCCCATCATAACCTTGACCGCGTAGCATAGACATGCTCAAGCCTAATGTAGAAAATAATTGATCAACAGCCTTCTTTAGTGACTCCGAAGTGGTGTCACTAACATGTTGGACTCCTATAAACCTTTCAATTACTTGCCCATGGTTATCTACATAACGAAGCACTACCGCCATTTGCTCCTTTATGGAGATATCACGAGATTCATCAACCATTATAGAAAAGAATTTGTTCTTCATATCCTCTGTGATAACTTTAATAGTTTCAACTGCACATGCATTGACAAGATCTTTTTGTATTGAAGGAGCCACTAACTTGCAATTCCCGGGAGCATTTTTCAACACTACTGCCTCAATTTTCTCGGAATGATCAGCAAGAAAGCACAAGAGCTCAAGATAATTTCCTTTGTTGCTTGAATCCAATGATTCATCATTGCCACGAAAAGGAAGACCTTGTCGCAACAAAAATCTAGTGCGATCAATTGATGCATTCAAGCAAGCGCGATACTTGTCACGAGTTTGGTCTGAATGCTTCATCACAGTTGTTCGGAGATGTTGCTCTTGATTCATAAGATCATCACAAGCTTGTCTTGCTTGATTGTGAGGACTACTAACCAATCCAATATGTTCTCTTAGTCTTGTGTCCTTATGCTTCCAATCTTTAAAACCTTGACTGATAAATGCATCACTCCCATGCTTATAAAATTTCGCCTTAAATAAATAACAATAAATGCAAAATGTGGCATCTTTTTCTATGCTATACTCCAACCAATCATACTCATCAAACCACCTCGGGATAAATCGTCTCTTATTGGTTTGTGGGAAATTGTGATCTTTTGGTTGACAAGGTCCCTTTTGTAGATATGCTCTTCGAATTTCATCTAGAAAATTAGGATCATAACTTAATATTGGAGGTCGAATTCCAGGATCCGCAGGAAGATTGGCCAAGATTCCATCTAACTTAGTTCTCTTTGGACTACTCGGATTAATAGGACTACCCGGATTAGTTGAACTACTCGGATTGGTTTCACAACTCGCCCCTTTTGGCCTTTTAGGAAAGTATTTCTCCATAGGACCATATGAATTAACAAATAATTATGAACCTACAAATCCCTATCAATTAATAAATAAATTTAAGTTAATAATCACAAGTCACAATAAACATCATACGAGGAGACCAAAAATAAAAAATCCCTAATTTTTTAACTAATCAAAAATCAAAAATCAAAAATCCCCAAAAAGGCAAAAATCATAAACAACATTACATATTTACATTTGTATGATTCTATCAATTTTAACTAATGACAAATTGACAATTGACAACATGTCAACAAATCAACGGACAACAATAACCAAAAATCCCTAATTTTTT
The DNA here is from genome assembly GCA_016801055.1 of Panax notoginseng. Classification (NCBI taxonomy): domain Eukaryota; kingdom Viridiplantae; phylum Streptophyta; class Magnoliopsida; order Apiales; family Araliaceae; genus Panax; species Panax notoginseng. The sequence goes on along the minus strand of CM029013.1, from coordinate 19,018,784 downwards.
AAAACCCTAAAACAAATATTCAATTAAATATTTAAATTGACAAGTGAGTAGTGACAACCACTTACCGGAGACCGGAGCGGCGCGAGAGACGGCCGGCGAAGCAGCCAGGAGGGGTCCGACCGACGAGGAGCGGAGGAGGGGAGCTGCCGGCACTTGGGAACAAGGATGGAGTCACGGAGAAATGGTTCAACGAAGGCTGCTGCTCGCCTGGTCTGCTGTGATTCACGTTCAGGTTTTATTTATTTTTTTAACACTGACTAAATGAAACGACGTCGTTTCATTTAGTCAGTTTTAAAAAAATAAATAAAACCTGAACTCCTTCTTCATCTGCAGTCACCGACGTGGCCAGGCTCCTCCGCTCCTCGCCGGCCGCCTCTGCTGCCGCGGTGCCGCCTCTGCTGCCGGGGCATTTCGAGATCTAAGGGGTCGGATTTTCGTCGGCTGCCGGGGCAGCTGCCCAGGTATGCCAAACGTTGGATCCGTCCCTGCTGATATGTGTGTTTGCTATTTTGAGATCAAAGTGTTGTATTTGTGGTCATTTGGTTGGAGGAACTGAAAACATGAATTTGGAAAGGAGGAATAAAGTCTCAGTCACATAAAGTCATTAAAACAGATCCAACGGTTGAACGCCCTATCCCTCAAATAACACTATTTGAAAGATTCCTCAACTGAAAGGGACTATATATATATATATATAGAGAGAGAGAGAGAGAGAGAATTAATGCATGAATCATGAGGAGAGAGATATTTGCTCTTAAAAATAAAATCCATCATTTTCTTTGGGTTAGACTTCAAATATTATCAATTAGCAAATTTACTCCTTCGATTTCATTTATGATTTCTCATTTATAATTTTCAAATTTATTTAATACTTTCTTATTGTTGTAAATTTAAATTTGTAGGTTAGAGATTAATAATAATTATTATTGATTTAGTTAGTGTTGTTAATGATTAAATTTTATTTTTTAATACTTTCACCCTTTTTTGGAAAATATTACTTATATTTGGTAATATTTTCATTTAGAATTAAACATGTTTAAATTTTTTTTTTCTTACTAATTACATTTGTACTTTTGTCAGCTTGTTAAAATGGATATTGTAAAATTGGGCGCATATGTTGTGAGTGTATTTGTTGAGGATCATAGTCACCCGTTATCAACCCCCCGAAGAACTCATCTTTTGAGATCTCATCGAAATGTTTCGAGTGCACAAAAATGTCTGTCTCATCATCAACAATTCAATTTTTTTGGAGTCCAAGCGGGGGATTTGAAAATATTAGTTGTACACAACAAGATTTATATAACTATGAAAGAGACGAGCGTAATAAAATGAAGAGACATAATGGGAAAATGTTGCATGAATATTCAAAATTGGAACAAGGAAAGAATCCTTCCTTCACTTTCAAAATTGAGGTTGATGGTGAATAAAGGATTACTCATTATTTTTGGGCCGTCACGACATCTAGACGAGATTATAAGTTTTATGCTGATGTCTTTGATATTACATACAATATCAATCGATACGGATTGATATTTACACCACTGATGGGTGTTAATAATCGTAGTCAGATTATTATCTTTGCTTGTACATTTATAAGTGATGAGACTATAAATTCTTTTGTATGATTATTCAACCCAATTTTGGAAGTTATGTCAGGCAATGCCCTTAAAATGATTATTATCGATCAAGACCCAACCGTCACAAATGCAATTTTCTAAACTCTCTCAAGTACTTTCCATAAATATTATAATTGTCACATCTTAACAAATTTCTATGAGAATATAGATTCATTGAAATATAGTGTTTACTATAAGAAAATTTCTATTTGTATATGAAAATCGGAGACTGAAGAAGATTTTGACTCAATTTGGATAGATCTTATTGAGAAGAGTGGGCTGAGTGACAACAAATGGTTACACTCAATGTACGATATTCGTTCAAGGTGGGTGTCTGTATATGTGAACCACGTTTTTTCTGTCGACATGTCAAGTAGTCAACGAACAAAAAGTTCCCATTCATTATTCAAGAAATTTGTTTCTAAAAAAAATTCATTAGTGAATTTTATGATTCAGTTCAATGAAATATTAATTGCCGATAATAAAGACATGACTGAGGGAGTGTTTGTTTAGAATTGAATAGAGCTGAATTTGTAAGATAGAAGAGCTGAATAGCTAAGTCAAATTTTTTTAGCTGAATGACTGAATGAAGTAAAAAAAAATTAAAAATTTAAAAAATTTTAATTTTAATTTTTAAAAAAATATTAACTATTATATTAAGTAATATTAAATAAATTTACAACAATTTTGAATTTTTTCAAAGGGATAAAATAATAAAATTTTGTCATTCAGATGTTTCAGACATGTTAATCATTAAATAATTTTTTTCTTTTAAATTCAGATTCAACTCATTCAAATTTAAATTCATTTAATTTTTATAAAACAATCCCTGAAAAGTCTAAATTAAAATTTTTCATGATGCTTTGGTGCAAATGATAGATATTTCATATTTACACACAAAAGATTAACAACCACTTCCACATAAGAATTTTTTTACCACGCGCATGCGGGTGGTACTTAGAGCATCTCCAGCAGATGGACTATCTGCTGGACTATATTTAGTCCATCTAATATCAGCAAATGTCCTTTAGTCTTCACTCCTTCCAGCAGATGGACTATCCTGTGGACTATCTCGTGGACTATAATATAAAATGATTAAAATAATCAATTAATTCAAAAAAACTCCAACGGACATAATCCAACGACCATATTCCAACGGCCATATTATAACGGCTATATTTTAATAAACAAATAGCATCTATAAATATAAGTCATATCTAGTCTCTCATATTCACTCATCTTAACTTCATTCTTCCAGTCAAATAAGTTATTTTAAATATGTCTCGTCAATTCGAATTAGCTATGTTGCACGTCGATGAAGAAGAAGATGAAGAAGCATATGGACAATTATTAGGCATGGCGGCTATTGAAGATGAACAACAAAATGTCAATAGGCATACATCACGTCATCGTGGTTCTGTGCAAGGTCGTATTACCATTGATCGTGGTAGACATGAAGGTCATAATCGACTTTTTCGTGATTATTTTGCAGAACATCCTACATACCCCCCGTATCTATTTCGGAGAAGGTTTAGAATGCGGCGCCCGCTTTTCCTCCGAATTCAAAGAGCAGTTGAAGCGTATGATTCATACTTCATCCAAAAAATGAATGCTGCAGGACATCTCGGTTTATCTTCTCTACAAAAGATAACTGCCTCAATGCGGATGCTTGCCTATGGTGTTTCAGCGGATTCCGTTGATGATTATGTGCGAATCGGTGAAAGCACGGCTATATTAAGTCTTAAAAGGTTTGTAAAAGCAGTCATTTCAATTTTTGGTGATGAATATCTGAGATCACCCAATAGTAATGACATCGTTAGATTGCTATCAAAAGCTGAAGAGCGTGGTTTTCCAGGGATGTTGGGGAGCATCGACTGTATGCATTGGAAATGGAAGAATTGTCCGGTTGCATGGCATGGTATGTATTCTGGACATGTGCATGAGCCAACAATTATTTTAGAAGCGGTGGCTTCATACGATCTTTGGATATGGCATGCATTTTTTGGATTACCAGGCTCTCATAATGATATTAACGTTTTGGAGAGATCATCTATCTTCTCTGCTCTTACTGAAGGTCGTGCTCCACCAGTGAACTACTCAATTAATGGCAATGAGTACACGATGGGATATTACCTTGCTGATGGTATATATCCCTCATGGGCAACATTTATTAAAACCATTTCGGCACCTCGGGGAAATAAAAGAAAACTATTTGCTAAGACTCAAGAGGCGCTTAGAAAGGATGTTGAGCGAGCATTTGGGGTACTGCAAGCACGTTTTGCGATAGTTCGTGGTCCTGCACGATTTTGGGATCAAACAACACTAAAAGAAATTATGACTGCATGCATAATATTACATAATATGATCGTTGAAGATGAACGAGATGAAAATCAAGAACCAACAACCTACGATACACATGACGAGATTCCAACTGTAGAAGTGTCTCATGAGCGTACCCCACAATTACTTGAATTCATTGAAGCAAATCATCGCATAAGGGATAAACAAGTTCATTCTAAACTGCAAGAAGATATTATTCAACACTTGTGGACACTACATGGCGGAGCCTAATCCATTACATTCTACTACAATAATAAGCAAATTAAGCTACTTCAGGCTCCATTACATTCTACTACAATAATAAGCAAATTAAGCTACTTCAGGCTCTATTACATTCTACTATAATAATAAGCAAGTCAACTACTAGATGTAACTCTTTTCATGATTTCTTTCTTACGTTGTTTGTAATATTCAGCTACTTCAGGCTCCATGTTAGCAGTGTCAATCATCATAATCCTTTCATCTTCTTGTGCTTTCAGTATATTCAACTTCTCTTGCTCTTGAAAATATATTCTGTCCATGTTCTCTTGTCTCTTTTGTTGGTTCAATTTCATCTGATGCTCAAACTTCTCAAACCTCAACTCCATAGGTGTACTAGTATCACCAATTCCTTTGCCCTTTTTAAATAATGCTTTCGAAGCCTTTCTTCCCATTGGCCTCTCTAATCTTGCAGAGATTGTATCTTCAATACTATCGTCTTCACCCAAACTGACTTCTTCTGCGGTTGATGGAGAAGATGCTGCTGGACTTGACTTTCTATTACTTTTCTGTTTTTTTCCACTATTATCTGTTCTCCATTTCGGTGCATCCTTTAATATTCTCCAACAATGCATAAATCCAAATGGTTGATTTTGCATACTTTTGAACATCTCTAATGCTTGACATATCTATTAAAAAATTATTTACAAAGTATTAAATATAAAATATAAGAAAACTTAATGAAATTTTATATGAAAAAATTGAAATACCTTATCTTGTTCGCCTACACCGCTTTGTTGCATTCTTTCAATTGAAGCATAATATCCACAAAATTTGTTCACCGCGAGTTGAATTGTTGACCAACGTTTCGCCAAAGCAGTAGAATTGCGTTCAGACTCAAAATTTTTGTATTCGTGAAAGTACTCGTGAACTCTTTCCCAATATCTTCCATGTTTCTGATCGTTTCCTTGAATTGGATCCATACTTACATTTAGCCATCCGGAAACAAGAAGAGCATCTTCTTCAATTGTGTAATTTCCCTTTCGCCCTGATCTTTTATTGGACTCATTTTCAGGAGTCTGAATTGGTACATCAGTTTGGATTAAAAATTCATCCAACAAATTTGGATCATCAAGTGAGAAACCTTCAGATAATAATGAAGAATAATACATCGGAGGATCATGATTTTCCATCTAAAAAATAAATTAAAAAGATATTATTAATAAAAAACAAAAATCAAATATAATAAAAATACAAACTATTATTAATAAAATACTTACAATTGCTAAATGTTGGAGTAGTTGATTAAAAGATATAAAATAAATTGAATTAGTATTATACATATTTATAGATTTTCAATTTCTATCCGTTTGTACTCTTTATTACCGTTCTGAAATTTTTTTTCTATCCGTTGGATTGTACTTTATTACCGTTTCTCTTTTTTGACTTCATTTTCAGTTCTCTCACTTTGTCTCCTTCTTCTTCTTCGACAGATCTTCTTCTTCGACAGAATTTCTCTTCTTTTTTTTTTCCTTCAATTTCTTCAATATAGAGTTTTCCATTTAATTATATTAAATTATAGTCTGGTTGATTTTTGGTTCGCAGATTTGGTCGTTTTGAGCGGTCGGAAAAGTTGGCCGACTAAATTTAATCTGTCTGCTGGAACAATTTTGACGTCCTAGACTAAATATAGTCTACGAATTTGACAACTCCGACGGAGTTGCTCTTATACGAAGGATATCTGCTCCAACTGAACGTCTACTCTCCTCCTGCTCTCTTTTGTTTCTTTAAAAACGGTCAAACAGTGGGACTTATCCATCCATTTGGCAATACTCTACTAGTATAGGATAAGGTCATGCACTGCCACTCTACACTCTATTGTACTTTGTGGCAGGCTTTAGTCTTGTTCGTATCCCTCTTTACTACCATATTTTTCATCCCAGACTTCAAACACATCAGTCTATATTTTTCCCTCCACTTCAATTTATATTTTTCCCTCCAGACTTCAAACCCTTCAGTCTTGTCCGTGTCCCGCTCTAGTCTCTACTATATTTTTCCCTTCAGACTTAAACCAGTCTCTCTGTCTTTCTATTTTCAACCATCACCTGTTATCCTCCTCTGATTCCTCTCCCTACTTTTTAAAAGCATAGGCGGCCTTTTTTTTTTTTCCTATCAGATCTATTTGGTGGCTGATCTAAGCCGGGATGCATGAGATTTTTGGTAGGGTAGTGGAGGCTACACGATTTGGGTCTGATTTGGTTCCACTCTTCCATCTGCTTAACCCGCTTTGTTCGAAGGTACAGATTTCATCTCCCTCAATCTGTCTGCACTTTCTCTCTCATACCCACTGATGTCTCCTTTTTATAGAGCATGAAATTATTTTCGGAACTTTTCTTTAATATGTACTCCTTTCTGTAATTTTATTTTCTTGAAATCTCTGTTCTTTTTTCTGCAAAGCTTATCACAAGGAGTATTTGAGTGTTGACAATGTTTTTTGGGACACAGCTCCACACTTTTGGTCACTATTTTACTGGTTTGCTATTTGATTCTGGCTTTGCTTGTGAAGCACAGAACTCTTAAGGAATTCTTTGGAGGTAGAAAGCCTGAAATTGAAATTTCAAATCGTCATGACCACCTCTTTATGGCCCTCTTCAAGGTATACAATTTTTATTTGTTATGTTTTATCAGCGTCACTGTCTTTAAATCATATATATATATATATATATATATATATATATATATATATATATATATATATATATATATATATCAGAACTTAATTGTCATTATGATTTCATTGTGTTTTTTTGGCTAAAAATTCATTGTGTAATGAACTTATGATTTAGCCCAAAGAGATGCCCAGACACATAGCTGACAATTACTTTTTTGGTCATGCCTATGTACGTTACCTTGAAATTGAAGCTGTACTTGTTTATACGTTGTATATAAATTGAAGCTGTGCTTCTAGTTTTAGTATGCAGTTTTACTACTTTACTCGTCTCTCTCAACCTCTCGCTGCACTGTCTCATGCCCATTAATGTCTCCTTTTTACAGAGCATTATGAAGGTATGCATTTTTTGTTGTTGCAACTTTTTTTGAATATCAACTTCTTTTTGTAATTTTAGTTTCTTGAAGTCTTAATTTCTCTGCAGAGCTTATCTCAAGCTCAAAAAATATACCCCACCCTAGTTATATTTAACAAAATTTTTATTTTGTTTTTTTAAAAAACCTGGATTGTTTATTGAAAATGGAGATTTATGAAGTGGGTATTTTTGTTTAGTGTTGTTTTTTGTGGGTAAAATGCATTGGGGTTGGTATAAAGTGGATTCGGGCTAGGAGTAAAGTAGAACAACCAAGGGATTTGTTATTTGGGCTTGAATCTTTTTAACTTTCTTCAACTTGGAATATCAAAACAACAATCAGACTCAATAAAATGGTGTTTGTAAAACATTTGGTGGGTTTTTAAAAAGTTGAGTAGAGCCCATTTTGAAGCTAAGTACACTGGCTCATTGTTTATTGTTCTATTTTAACCTTAAGAATGCAGATATGCAGTGTATGTGTGTGAGAAAAAGTAAATTTTAGGGGTGAATGATTTGACGGTTTTTGCTTTGTTTACTTTTATTTTGAAGATGTTTATGATTGAGATTCAATTTCAGGGTGTTGGACTATGCCTGGAAATTAGATTGTTCTTGAATTATGTGTCTTTAATTAATTATCCTATACATGTAATTTATGTGTCATTTACTTATTTAGTTGGTGGCAGCAAAAACATAGGATTAAGTTTAGTTTCTTTATTGTATATTCTCATTATGTTACCTTTATTTATTTAGTGGAAGTAAAAACCTAGGCTTGTTTATGTGCGTTGCTTTCTAGTATTTTGCATTTTGGTTAACTTTCATAAACTTTGGTCCTTTAGGATTTTTATTGTTAAGCTATGTGCTCTTTGCTTATTTTATATATATATATATATGTATATATATATATATATATATATATATATATATATATATATACACACACACACACGTGTGTGTGCGTGCGCGTATATGCGCAAATATTAAAAGTTTTAATTCATTTTTCCCTTTTTTTGTTTGATCATTTAGTACAAATTGCCTATGCAAAGACAATTTGAAAATTGTATTTAGTAATTAAGCTAATTTGTACAAGACAAGTCTTTTTAAAAGTTATTTTTGGGCTCAGATGGTAGGATTTGTTCTGTGTAAAAGAATACCGAACATGATGATTAGGTATGTATTTCTATTTCTGCTCTAGAATTTCTATTTTAATTAAGCATATTCAATGGCAAAACAGATTTAAAGTTGGAGTTCAAAGAAGCTGTATATGTTATTCTCTTTGCATACTTGTATGAATCTGTAGAATACAATGGATATAATATGATAATAAGATAATACAATAAAAATAAAAAAATACAATAAACATAGAAAAATAAATAAAATAAAAATAGAATCAATATTATAAAATAAAAAAATAAAAATACAATACAATTTAATATAATATGCTTCAATAAATATTACTAAATAATTAACTATATAATATGTTAAAATATATACAAATAAATAAAAATAAAATAAATATGATATGCTTTAATATATATTCTAGTTTTCATGTTTAGGATTAATAGGTTAAAATTGGACCTTAAAAGTCTTAATTAATAGGGTAATTGTTAAGTTGGTGATGAATTGCAAGAAAAGTGAGTGTACGAGAATGTGGTTGTTTATTTCACGTGACGGGACGGGACGGAGTTGACAATACTTTTAATCTGGTTTTTTCTTATTCTTGGTGATAAAAGTTGGATCTTTTCAAGATTTACTAGTAATTATTGGTATATCTTTTTAAAGATGTAATGTTTTCATGGTTCTAAGTGATGTAAAGAGAAATTATTGGTGTGTGGCCAAAGTAGTAGATGATTTATCCAGTAATTATAATTTTGAATGTGTTTTCTCCTATATAACTGTTAGCCGTGGCAGGACAATAAATGCGCTTTTATAATGTGTTGATTTGGTTAAATTAATTCAATACCCATGTTTTAGCTTTGTTTGGTGTTGTGGTTTATAGTTCAATTTTAAGGTTTGTTTCAAACCATTTTCCATTCTGTTCTAGTAAACAGGTGGTAGTATGCTTTAATAGTGTCTGAAGATTTATTTATGCAACATGAATCAATACCTGTATTCTCTGAACTCTTTTGTTTAATTTGTCACGGAATTTAGCTTTTAATAGCTTGGCTCATTTTTCTTTTACCCTTTTGGTTGGGCTTTGGCTGTGTTTCCATGATTGTTTTTTATTATACTCCAAATGCACTCTGGTGGCCAGCCCTTTTGAAGCATTTGTTTGTAAATTACTTTACTTGTCAAAAACAAGAAGATAGTTATTACATTTCTCTGAGTGGATCCTTCCTGTACATCTTTGTTTTAAGACAAGATATAAATGAAATGTTTTTTGTTATTCCCGAATGAGTTTAGTTGATGGAATATTTAACTTGATCAAACATGCTTTTCAGGTAATCTGATTTCAGGATAGTCTGTGAATAATCAGATATTTGCGACTAATTTGATCTGTAACGACATTTTGGTTCTGCTCTTCTAATTTCATTGAAGTGATGGATCTGTTGGTTGGTCTTAAGTCACCTGTTGACATTATATCACTCAGAAGTCGTTTTGCTTGCTTTCAGACCTTGTTGATTCAGACAATAAAGGTATGTCCTATTCTTTAGCTAAATTACTGGAGATCTATATTATTGCTGAATGGATCTGTAACGCCTTTTTAGAATTTCTCCAAGAATGGATATCTCAACCTAGTTTATCTGACATGATTGTGTGACTTGCAACTACTGAACTTCGTTTAGTGTGCTATTTCTAATTCACATGCAATTGAAATTGTTAATCATTAAATTATAATATGTTAAAAATAATAAACTATTATTACTAATATAAAACTAAATATAGTTATTAAAAAATATAGTTTTTAATTAAAAGTTTTAAATTTAACTACATTAAATATTTAACTATATATATATATATAATAATTTATATTTATATAAGAATAAGAATATATATTATATTAAAATATATTTAAAAAAATAATAATTAATTATAAATTTAATATAAAATATGCAATAACATTAAATATAAATATGTTAAAATAAATAAATATACATCAATATATTTTAATTATAATTATATTTTTAACTGTAATTAAATTAAGTAATATAAAATATAGTAAATATAATATGATAATAAAATAAATACATAAAAAATAAACAAAAAATAGTATAATATAATAATAAAATTAATACGCAATTATAATTAATATAAATAAATTTTAATATATATATTTAAATATTAAATACTTTTCTTTTAAAAGTAATAAAATAAATATATAGCTTAAAATATAAAATGTTAAAAATATAATTTACTACATGAATATAAATAAGAAAATAAAATAATATTAAAAATTATATATTATAAACATGAATAAGTAATATAAAATATAATTTAATAGGGTTTAGGGTTCGGGGTTGTCAGGTTTGGGGTTTGGGGTTTGGGGTTTGGGGTTTCGAGTGTAGAGTGTAGGGTGTAGGGTGTAGGGTGTAGGGTGTAGGGTGTAGGGTGTAGGGTGTAGGGCCGGGGGCCGGGGGTGGGGGCTTGGTTTTTGGGGTTGGGGGGTTGGGGGTTGGGGGTCATAATTCTTGTATTGTGTTTTACTCAAATAGCATTTCAAACAACATATAGAAGCTCAAGCCAAGCTCTTCTGGAGGAAACAACACAGGAACTTGAAGAGAAAGAAAGAGTACAAAATGATAATGTAAGTTAATATATATACTTTTTCATATATTGATTGTATAATAATTTCTTAGCAAGCTGGTGTTATAGATTGTGAAATTACTATATTAAAAATAATTACAGTAACACTATATAATTTTTTTTTTAATATAATATGATATATTTTAAATAAATACCATATTTAAAATAATTATTAATATATTTAATATGTAGAAAAAAGAGAGAAGGAAATAAGTAAAATAAACTAAAATAAAAATACAATAAACTAAAATAAAAATACAAAACAATAAAATCATTAAATAAGTTTCAAGATTACTGTGTACTTGTTGTAATGTGAAGAACAAAATATATTACATGATAATAACATAAATAAAATAACAACACAATACAATATATAATTAACTAATATGTTAAAACAATTTTAATTTTGGAAGGGGGCATAATTTTTTCTTGTTGCAACTTCATTGGAAGGGGCCATAATTTTTTCATGTTTTGTGTTTAATCTTTTTAGTTTTGTGTATGTTACTTATGTTTTGTTCTCTGTTTTTTATTGATATAATTTAGATGGGGTTTCTTAGTTGGATCTCAATGGTGGTGGTTTCATCTCTGCTGAAAAGTTTCTCTCTCACAGGTTTCACACCTTTTTAATTTCTTTATTAGTAATTTTGATTTGTCAAGTGATTTGAAATGGAAAAATACAAAATATATGAAAGTAAATTGAAATTAAAAATAGTAAAAACTAGTATTGCATTTCAATAAATCAATAAAATCAATGCTGACAACATAAATCATGGCCTTGGAATTGAAAAGTAGTACAACAATAAAATTAACTTTAGACTGTTAAAAACAAATTTAAAGTAGAGTTTAAAGAAGATGTATATATGATCTTTTCTTAGTATAATATATGATTTTCTCTTTGTATACATGTATGAATATGTAGATAGTTTAGTGTAAACTATTTAGTATGTAGTGTACATATGATAATAGAATAAATACTATATACACTTATATAGATTAAATATTAAATAATATATTAAAAATAATACTTTAAAAAATACAAATTATTTATACTTGAAAATAATAAATATATATTTACTATTGTGAAGGACAAAATATATTATATGATAATAAAATGCAAAATAAATTAATAATATAATACACAATTAACTAATATGTTAAAAGTAATTACATTAGCACTCTATATATATATATATATATATATATATATATATATATATATATATATATATATTAAATAATATTTTAATCAATATACAAAATTAATAAAATACATAATTTTTTCAATAATATTTTAATAAATATTATTAAACATGTACTGTATTATTAAAATAGGTTTTAACTATATAAATATAGACAAATAATAAGATAAATATAATATGATAACTTAAAAAAAATATAATAAAATAATTAATTGCTCATTGAATTTGCTAATATGCTAATAAAATAAATTAGGTTTTACCTATATAAAACAAATTTATAATCATATTAATAATATATATAAATACTACATATAATATTATTATATTTACACACACATCACACAAAAGTATTATGTTGACAATTTAAACGTTATTGGTTCCTGAATAAATTAATTCTTGAACTTGTTTTATTGAATTCTTATATCATTGTAATCATCCTCATGTTTTTATTTTGTTGAAAGTCATCTATGATCTGTAGTGCATAGATGGACTTGGTATGATTATGCGAAGTGTCATTAGCAATTCTCATAGTGATAATAATGTAATGGTCCTCCGACCTGAAACCGCTATACTACTACACGAGAATTTATCTACTTTGATATCATCAAATGTCATCTTTAATAGGGTGGACTATAAAGGTGATTATTGAGTTCATTGTGAATCGTGTGAGAAAAATATGAGTGATCTAGATGGAATTTAACCATTCTATATTTTATAGGTGATATCTATAGGCCTCTTGATTGGGTAGGACTATGAAATGCATGGCCATGCTTAAATAGTGATTTGTTTCATATATTCTATTCATTGATCAAAAAAACTCAGATTAAATTATGAATAGTATGACACATTTCATGATTCGAGTTTAATTTTGGATATTAAGGTTAAAAAGATTAAATTACATTGAAACATTGGTCACGAAAAGGTTACATCGAATCATCGATCTTATTATTACTTGGGTAGCAGTGATGCATTACTAGATGTCGCTCACCGTTTATAATTTTATAATATGATTTTAAAGTTATTGCTAACGTAATAATAACCTATAGGGTCACACACAAAGAACGTAATTAAAAGGAAATTAATTTAAATTGTAAAGATTTAAATATGTCAATATGATTGATATAATTTTAAATTATGAATTTAAATTAATAGGATAATTTATATATATGTATATTAATTAAGTAAGACTTAATTAAGATATATATAAATTCGAATTTTAATAACATTAAGTTTTGATTAATTCCTCCTAACTGCTATATATATGATATATATCAGTCACTTTAGGTTTTACGTCAAAAAAAAACCCTAGCCACTCTTAAAGAGAGACTAGGGAAAACAGTTCAGAAAATCCTTATCTTTGGTGGCTAGTACCACGTTTTCTTCTTCTGCAAATCGTAGGACGATTCGTGTGGAGCGTTTGTGTGGATACCGTAGAGACGCAGTCCGTTTGAATTGCGTTGGAGATTCGATCGCATCGATTCTAGCTTTTACAATCGGTATAATTTCTTACCACTGAATTAATTATTTTTCGCATGGATCTTGTTTTAGGGTTTCGAAATTGTTTTAAATTTTAATTTTCGCTGTGCGTTTCTGTATCAAAACCCCAACAGATTGAGGAATTAAAAGTTGCACTCAAACTAGTCGTAAGGGTAGCAACTGAGAGTGAGGAAGAAGAGGAACCTGAGGTTGATTTATTAGAAGAACTTATTGATCAAAATATAGAATTACAAAATCGTATTTATGAGTTAGAAGAGCATGCTAAAGAACGACAGGCGGTCGTAGAACAAAGGGATACAACAATTCGAAATTGTATTACCTGATGTGTGATGGTTGAACAGAAGCACTCTTTGGCAGAGTATATGATATTAAAGCTGAAATCTGAGAATTCAAATGTCAAAGAGCAGTTGAAAGGTTTAGGATTTAGGGTTCAGTGTGAAACCTCAGATTTTATGAATAAATATTTAATTTTTCTCGAAATAATTTTTTTTATATTAATGTGTGGATTTGATATAATAGTTATGGGTAGTATTTATAAATTTTGCAAAGTATGCAAGTTGTCATATTATATTCAATTGGTCGGAGAATATTCTTTTTGTCGGGGAATATCCGTGCGACGGTACAATTATTGGTGGACCCCACAACGGAATTATTGTCGGATTGAGAAAACGACAAAAATACTTTATGAAAATAACGGCGGAAGTTTTACCGTTGATACTGTTGAACTACTCGGTAGTAAAAGTACAGTAATACGTGTGGTTGCATAGTAGCACACGGTATTAATTATTAATGCTTATGTGAGAAGTCACTCAGTTTGATTCCATTATTGTCAGTTAATAATATGAATTATTTAGCGATAATGACGTTTTGTTTTATTCGTATTATTAACGTAATAAAACAGAAACATCTTTTTATATAAAACAGAATACTTTATTAAAGTTATTCTATAAATAGAATATATTATATTTTATTTAAAAGATTTTTCTTTAATTATGGACCGTCAGATTAAAGTAATCAATCTGGACCGTTCATGGATTAGTTACTATGCATTCTATTTTTTTATAAATAGCAGCTCATTCCTTTATTATTTCTTACGAATTCACTGAACTCTAGAGAGAGAAACTATAGAGAGAAACTATAGAGAGAGAGAAGAAGAGTATTCTGCTACTTAACTACTTCCTTACTTCAGCTCTTCTTTAAAACGGTAGGGAATATTATTTCTTTTATATTCATAAAGAGAACTTCTGTTATTCCATTCGTTATTATTCTGTTGGAATAACCAGTATACGCGGTCTACCCTATACTTGGTGACATTCTTCTATTATTCTGTTGGAACATCCTGTCTGTGTGTTTTACACCGGACCTGGTTCCGTTTATTATTCTGTTGGAACATCCTGTCTGTGTGTTTTACACCGGACCTGGTTCCGTTTATTATTCTGTTGGAACATCCTGTCTGTGTGTTTTACACCGGACCTGGTTCCGTTTTATTATTATTCTGTTGGAATATCCTGTCTGTGTGTTTTACACCGGACCTGGTTCCATTATTTATTATTCTGTCGGAATATCCTGTCTGTGCATTTACGCCGGACCTGGTTCCATTATTTATTATTCTGTTGGAATAACCTGTCTGTGCGGTCTATCGCATGCATGGTGATTTCTTTTGTTATTCCATTCTTTATTATACTCAGTTGGTTAAGTTTTGACTTCTATACTCCATGAAATTTGTGGAATATCCTTAACATTTGCGCTTCATCTAGTATCTATTCATGAAAATATTCTCCTGATCATTCTTGAATTTTACTCCACAAAGTAGTATCATGTTGACAATTTGGACGTTGTTAATTCTTGGATAAATTAATTCTTGAACTTGTTTTATTGAATTCTTATATCATTGTCATCATCCTCATGTTTATATTCTGTTGAAAGTCATCTGTGGCCTGTAGTGCATAGATGGACTTGGTATGATTATGACCAGGGATTATTCGGTGTAATCATGACCGTAATGTTACGAATGATGTGGTAAAAGTCCTCATTGGCCCGTAGTGCATTGATGGACAGTTGTTGGCATGATCATGACCATTAATGAATACACGAATATCCTTGGCCGTAGTGCAGGGGTGATTCGATGATGTGGATTATTTTATTAAGCTGAGTCTCAGCGATCACAGTGTTGAAAAACCTTTTAAATCATAAAAGATAGTAGAGTTTATTTTCTACTTGACTCTTTTAATGGATTGCTTGTTCCGCTGCAGTTAAACTTGATGTCTATTATATTTTATCAGTTTAACATTGTTGAAGGCTAATGATAATTTATTCTGCATTATCTTAGTCATAATATTTCTTACTGGGCTAGTTGAGCTCACCCTTTCTTTCACTGTTCTCTTCAGGAAATGAGAACGTAGCTGGGACAAGTCGGGGTACGGAGTGATGGTCCGAATGATAGTATTAGTTAGTAGTCCTCACTATTCTATGTAATGGTGTGTTAATAAATGTAATGAGGACTCCTTTTGAGTATGAATACTCTCTAGAAGATAATATTTGTATTCAAACTCACAGTTTATGTTTTGTCGTATTGTACACGACAGATGTATTAATCAGTTGTATTTGTATTCTGTACTATGTATCTGACGACCCAAGATGGGTGATGTATACCTAATTTTGGGGGCGTCACATTCAGGGTTTTTTTTTGGTTTAGGATTTAGCGTTTGGGGTTTTGGGGCTTGGGGGCCTGGGGTTGAGGATTTAGGGTTTAGGGTTTAGAATCTGGGGGTTGGGGGGTTTGGGGTTTGCGGTTTTTGATTTCGGGTTGGGGGGGTTGGGATTAGGGTCGGGGGTTATAAAAATGTTATATATAATAATAAAAATAATATGATCAACATATAGTTTTAATCTCAAGAGTAATATTCGTAACTCATGAATAGTAACCCCGACACAAAAGATATAAATTTCACAATAAAATCAATACCAATATTTCGGTATAATGATATTGAAAGAATAACATTTCTTAAATTTATAAACAATTTGTTTTAATTGTTTACACTTTACTAAAATAATGTATTTAATCATTCTAAAATGTCAAACTCATAAGATTTTATCACCAATAACCAAAACCCTCATCAAAAATTTGCATATACCTCATATAGATTTCTCAAGTCATAAAATTCTATTTTTCAATTTTCTTACTTCATATAACATATTTAATTCATTTACGCATAATTAGACCATTTTCATGAAAAATACCAAATCAGTTTTAAAAATATTTCTTTTATGGAATTTAGCATAATATAGTCCCATAATAAACATATATTTTTCTCAGAATTCTTAAAAGTCATTTATTATTTTTCATATGGCCAAAACAGCCGAATATTTAAACATTTATCAAAAATTGTACTTTTATCTAAAACTTTTGAAATTCACAGAGTATACTCCTATCATATATATGTACTCCCAATAAAAATTTCATCAATTTTGGAGTTAACCACAAGGAGTTATAAGCGATTACTTTTAAAATAGTTTTTTCTCATAAAATTCATAATTCTCAATCTATACATCCAAAAATCACTATTTTTGGACACAATCAAGAAAACTCATCAAAATATCATTTCAAATTTTTCCAGAATTTTTGAAGGTTAGAAAAAATTACGAAACTGGAAAATATAACAACCCTTAAAATCCCTTATTATCCCTTACCTCAAAAGAGTAGTATTTCTGACTGGAATGCAAAGCCGAAGGAAACTTGCACTGAATAGCGACTCTCAAAGTATCTAAATACTCACAAAATATGCTTCATAATATAGAGAGAGAAAGAGAGAAAACTTATGTTTCTGGTGTGTTTTTCAATTCTAACTTAGCTCTCTATTTATAGAAAAATGTTATCACGTCGAAGCAGATTTAACCTGCAACCTGATGACTTTACCTGCTACTATTCTCACCCACCACATTTGAATAAAAATCACAGCACATTTCTTCATCAATCAAGAGTGGGGCCCACCAATTCTAGAATTTTTCACCAAAATGATAAATTTCAAAACTTCAACAATTTCTGAACCAGTTATCTCGTAAAATTCATAATAAATCATACGTTCATTTTTAACCGTTCAAAATTTGTGGACATATACTCAACTTATACATGTATAACATATCCAAAAATTACCACGATCCAACGGTCGGATTAAAAATAATAACTTCCGTAAAATATCTCAAAAATCCTAATTTTTAATACCTCCATTCCGACAAAAATACTGATAAAAATCTCAATATTAACTCTTTCATTTTTAACTACAAAAATATATCCCTCATTTATATCCACATAAAAATAAATATTTCCTTATCATATAAATTAATAATTAATTATTCACAAATAATATTACAAAATCACATTTATGACAACCAGGCCGTTCCTAGGAAAGAGGGGGCTTTCTAATAAGAATTTCTCCTTACTGGCGCGCAATTAGTGTTAGAGTTTATGCCCTAGAGGCCAATTATTTGATGTAATTGCTTAACATTTGATATTATTGTTGATTGAATAAATAAATGATTTTATTATGGTTTTAATTACTGCGTAATATAATTGTTAACATAATAAAATTCCTTAGAATAATGATACAAATTATATAGTTTCAAGTATGTGACTTGAACATGAGATTATATAATTATAATTAGTATCATTGTTCTTAAATGTCCCTAGTCGAGTATCATTGTTGATGGGACAACAATGATGCATTGAGACTAGTATGTGGATTGACTGATGACCAAATCTCATTGGTCATAAATATATGAGATATTAAGTCAATACATAGGTACATGTTAGAGAACAATGTACTGGACAGACCCACCATGAGAATTCTATATGGAGCATTATGCGAAGTGTCATTAGTAATTCTCATAGTGACAATGATGTAATGGTCCTCCGACCTGAAACCGCTATATTACTACACGAGAATTTATGTACTTTGATATCATCAAATGTCACCTTTAATAGGGTGGACTATAAAGGTGATTATTGGGTTCATTATGAATCGTGTGAGTAATATGAGTGATCTAGATGGAATTTAACCATCCTATATTTTATAGGTGATATCCATGGGCCTCTTGATTGAGTAGGACTATGAAATGCATGGCCATGCTCAAATAGTGATTTGTTTCATATAGTCTACTCATTGATCAAGAAAACTCAGATTAAATTATGAAGAGTATGACACATTCCATGACTCGAGTTTAATCTAGGATATTAAGGTTAAAAGGATTAAATTACATTGAAACATTGGTCACGAAAAGGTTGCATCGAATCATCGATCTTATTATTACTTGGGTAGCAGTGATGCATTACTAGATGCCGCTCACTGTTTATAACTTTATAATATGATTTTAAGGTTATTGCCAACGTAATAATAACCTATAGGGTCACACACAAAGAACGTAATTAAAAGGAAATTAATTTAAATTGTAAAGATTTAAATATGTCAATATGATTGATATAATTTTAAATTACGAATTTAAATTAATAGGATAATTTATATATATGCATATTAATTAAGTAAAACTTAATTAAGATATATATAAATTCGGATTTTAATAATATTAGGTTTTGATTAATTCCTCCTGACTGCTATATATATGATGTATATCAGACTTTAGGTTTTTACGTCAAAACAAAACCCTAGCCGCTCTTAGAGAGAGACTAGAGAAAATAGTTCCGAAAATCCTCATCCTTGGTGGCTAGTACCGCGATTCCTTCTTCTGCAGATCGTAAGACGATTCGCGGAGCGTTCGTGTGGATACCGTAGAGACGCAGTCGGTTTGTATTGCGTTGGAGATTCGAGGCGTAGTCGATTTCAGACTCTCGTTTTCATAATCGGTATAATCTCTAAACCTCTTAATTAATTGATTTTTCGCATGGATCCTGTTTTAGGGTTTCGGAAATTGCTTTAAAATTTTAATTTCCGCTGTGCGTTTCTGTGCCGAAACCCTACAGTGGTATCAGAGCTACTTGCGAAACGATTAATTTAGATTACGTGTTTTACTTGTATTCGATATATATGATATATGATGATGCATGTTTACCGATATGAAATTGAATATATGATATTCCGTTGTATGTATATTCTGGTAATATATATGATGATAATGTTAATCGTATCTTTAATCGATGGAATAACAATATAACTGTTCTAATCGGATTAGAAACATGAAGAATCGTTTTAATATGATTAATCGAAACTGGAAATATATGATAAATTCTGGGTGTACTGTTATTCGTTTTAATATGATTAAATCGAAACTGGTATTATATGATTTGTTATTATGGGTGTTTTGGTGGATTAAAATGTATGATTCTGAAACTGTTTCAGAGATTTTATGGAAAAATTCTGCAATACAGATTGTAGTTCGAAAATTTTTTCCAGGGGCGCTGCCCCCGACCCCGCTCGCTGACCGGTCAGCGAGACCACCCGCCGGCTGATCGGTCAGCCGGACCACCGCCAGGGGGGAGACCCCCCCTTGGACCCCCCCGTCGTAGCGCACGATGGTCGTGTCCCCTATATGTTATATATTGTTTTCTTTAATTATATATAAATTGTTATGTGCTTATTGTGATATGCATGGTGCACAGTTATGGCCTTTTGACCCATAGGTTAGTGGTTTTTGGTTTTGAAATACGGCTTGCATGTCGTGCCTTTCTATAAATTCTGATGTAATATTCTCTTCTCATCTAAATCCCCTCGAATGTAACTCGAGGTTTCTTTATGTCATGTAATAATCTGTAATTGATGAAGATGTCAAGATGGAGAGGAGGCACATGCTTGAGGAAGATCCAAGGAGGCTATTTATTTTAAGATCTTTTACCACCTTAGATTGACCTTCAATCTTTCATTAGCTTGAAAAGATTGACAGTGGATTGGGCCATAACTGTGACACATTTAATTTTGCACTTTATTTATGCTTGTATGCGATATGATATGATAAATAATGTGCATGCTTAATAAGATTAAAATTGGTGAGATCTAAATTAATCCCTCATTAAATTATTAAGTCTAAATCAGATGCCTTCCAATGAATAACACTCATCAAGACCTTGATCAATAGATGTAGGTTTGCCAAAGCAAAGTACCCTATTTATCTAGGTAAGATGCGATAGGATAATTGTGATATCCAAACTGTTAAAATCATTGGGGCCGACTTAACTAAGTTATCTCAATAGGATTGTGGACTTAGAGGCATAGAGTTTGGTACGTACCATTAGATGGACTAAAACAATTGTTGTTTACCAAACTATCCAGGAGTTATATATGATATAATTGACAAAGGGTTGTCTACCTAAATAATTATGTTTTAAGAGATTAGCCAAAGCTAACTTAAGTCATAATGAAATATGGATCTTGGCTCACTAGAAAGATTTAATAGAAAATGCTTTCCGAATTAATGGTGAGGGCTATTAATTTGAATAAAATAGTGGGAGGTATATTTTGAATGTACTATTATCAATTACATAATATCAACTCTGCAATTTGACTTATTATTTTGGCACTTATAAATTGTAGATATCAATGGCAAACAACAACAACAACACAAGTAGTCTTTCACTACGATCAGTCCTTGAGAAGGACAAGCTGAGTGGGATTAATTTCCTTGACTGGCACAGGAACTTGAGGATTGTCCTTAAACAAGAGCGTAAGCTATATGTCCTTGATGGGCCCATTCCTGCAGCACCGGCTGTCACTGCACCACGTGCGGAGCATAATGCTTACAAGAAGCATCAAGATGATGCTCTGGACGTGAGTTGTCTCATGCTAGCAACCATGAACGCTGAGCTTCAGAAGCAACATGAGTTAATGGATGCTTATGAGATGATCGAGCATCTCAAGAAATTGTTCGAAGGGCATGCTCGACAGGAGAGGTATGATACAAGCAAAGCGTTGTATCACTGCAAGATGGGTGAACGTGATCCAGTTGGTCCACATGTGCTGAAAATGATTGGGTATATTGAGTACCTGGATAGGTTGGGTTTTCCAATCACTCCGGAAGCCCAAACTGATCTTGTTTTACAATCTTTGAACAGCAGCTACTCTCAATTTGTTATGAACTATCTTATGAATGAAATTGAGAAACCCCTTACTGAGTTGTTGAGCATGTTAAGAACTGCCGAGAACAACATGAAAAAGGCAGGACCCGCTCCCATAATGATGGTGCAAAAGGGGAATGCTAAGGGAAATTGGAAAGGCAAAAAGAAGATAGGATCTAAGTCTGTTGCCAAACCCAATTCCAAAACCAAACAGGCTTTAAAACCTAAAGGTGGGGTGGCTAAAGAAGGTGAATGTCACTTCTGTGGAAAACCTGGACACTGGAAAAGGAACTGTCATGCTTATTTGGAAGAAGTGAAGAAAAGAAAAGGAAGTACGACTTCTGATTCAGGTATATATGTTATAGAAGTCAATTTGTCTACTTCTACATCATGGGTATTGGATACTGGATGTGGTTCTCACATTTGTGTTAATGTGCAGGGACTCCGAAGGAGTAGGACTTTGGCGAAAGGAGAGGTTGACCTACGAGTTGGGAATGGAGCAAAAGTTGCTGCACTGGCCGTAGGAACTTATCATTTATCTTTGCCCACTGGGCTAGTTTTAGAATTAGAAGATTGTTATTTTGTGCCTGCTATAAACAAAAATATTATTTCTGTTTCTTGTTTGGACAAGAAAGGGTTTTCATTTATAATTAAGAACAATGGTTGTTCGTTTTACTTAAATGATATTTGCTATGGTGTTGCACAATTATTTAACGGTCTTTATATTCTTGATTTAGAAATACCTATCTATAACATAAACACAAAACGATTTAAATCAAATGATTCAAATCCGACATATCTCTGGCACTGTCGTTTGGGCCATATAAATGAGAAACGCATATCAAAACTCCATAAAGATGGATTTTTGGATTCATTTGATTTTGAATCATATGAAAAATGCGAATCTTGTTTATTAGGCAAGATGACTAAAGCCCCTTTCACTGGACACAGTGAACGGGCTAGCGATATATTGGGACTTATACATAGTGATGTATGTGGACCCATGAGTTCGTTAGCAAGAGGTAGGTTTTATTACTTCATTACATTTACTGACGACTTCAGTAGATATGGATATGTGTATCTAATGAGACACAAATCCGAATCCTTTGAAAAGTTTAAGGAATTCAAGAATGAAGTTCAAAACCAATTTGGCAAAAGCATAAAAGCCCTTCGATCCGATCGAGGAGGTGAATACTTAAGCCAAGACTTTGATGACCTTCTAAAGGAGTGTGGTATTATATCACAGCTCACTCCACCTGGAACACCACAATGGAATGGTGTGTCTGAGAGGAGGAATCGAACCTTGTTGGACATGGTACGATCAATGATGAGTCATGCAGATCTTCCAATAAGCTTCTGGGGTCATGCCCTAGAGACAGCTGCATTCACACTTAACCGTGTTCCTACAAAGACGGTTCAGAAGACACCATATGAGATGTGGACTGGGAAACGTCCTAGTATGTCGTTCATGAAGATTTGGGGATGCGAGGCGTTTGTAAAACGTCTAGATTCTGATAAGCTCGGACCCAAATCTGACAAATGTAATTTTGTGGGATACCCAAAAGAAACAAAAGGGTATTATTTCTACAAACCTTCTGAGAATAAAGTGTTTGTTGCTCGAACTGGTATTTTTCTAGAAAGAGAATTTGTCTCTAAAGGAAACAGTGGGAGGAAAGTAGAACTCGAAGAAATTCGAGAACCACAAAATATCATTGAACCTGAGTTGGAACGTGAGCAGGAACCACAAGAAATTGTGGAAAGTGAACCTGCTCAAATTACACAAGGAATTCGTAGATCTGGTAGGACACGCCAAGAGCCTGAGAGATATTATGGATATCTTGTGACTCAAAACGGTGATGTGATGCTCATAGATCAGGATGAGCCTACTTCCTACCAAGAAGCTATGAATGGACCAGATTCTGAGAGATGGCTTGAAGCCATGAGATCTGAAATGGATTCCATGTATACTAACCAAGTATGGACCTTGGTTGATCCACCCGAAGGGGTAAAACCAATCGGGTGCAAGTGGGTTTTCAAGAAGAAAACCGACATGGATGGTAATGTACAAACCTATAAAGGCCGACTGGTAGCAAAAGGTTTCAAACAAATTCAAGGTGTTGACTATGATGAAACATTTTCTCCAGTGGCAATGGTTAAATCCATCAGGATCTTACTTGCTATTGCAGCTTTTTATGATTACGAAATCTGGCAGATGGATGTCAAAACTGCTTTCCTTAACGGAAATCTACTTGAGGATGTGTATATGACACAACCTGAGGGTTTTGTCATTCCAAAGGATGCTGGAAAGGTATGTAAGCTGCAGCGATCCATTTATGGATTAAAGCAAGCCTCTCGGAGTTGGAATCTTCGATTTGATGAAGCAGTCAAAGAATTTGGCTTTATTAAAAATGAAGATGAACCTTGTGTATATAAGAAGGTTAGTGGGAGTCACATTGTATTCCTAGTATTATATGTTGATGACATATTAATTATTGGGAATGACATTCCTTCCTTACAGGCTGTAAAAACATGGTTAGGAAAATGTTTCTCCATGAAAGATTTGGGCGATGCTGCCTATATTTTAGGTATCAAAATCTATAGAGATAGATCGAGAAAAATGCTCGGCCTAAGTCAAAGTACATATATTGATAAAGTGTTGAAACGGTTCAACATGCAAGAGGCGAAAAGAGGAAATTTACCCGTGACTCATGGTATAAAGATCTCTAAGGCCCAATGTCCTAAATCACAAGATGATGAGGAGCGTATGAGAAAGATCCCTTATGCTTCGGCAATTGGATCTATCATGTATGCAATGATATGTACTCGTCCGGATGTCTCGTATGCTTTGAGCATGACGAGCAGATACCAGTCGAATCCAGGTGAAGGTCACTGGACAGCAGTCAAGAATATCCTCAAGTACCTGAAAAGGACTAAGGATTCATTCTTGGTATATGGATGTGAAGACGAACTGGCAGTAAAGGGTTACACAGATGCTAGTTTCCAAACTGACAATGATGACTATAAGTCTCAGTCAGGTTTTGTGTTTTGCCTTAATGGTGGTGCTGTTAGCTGGAAAAGTTCAAAGCAAGAGACAGTCGCTGATTCTACAACAGAGGCTGAGTATATTGCTGCTTCTAGTGCAGCCAAGGAGGCTGTATGGATTAAAAAGTTCATCACTGAACTTGGTGTTGTTCCAACCATTGTTGATCCGGTTGCTCTATACTGTGATAATAATGGAGCCATTGCACAGGCTAAGGAACCCAGATCTCACCAACGATCCAAGCATATACTTAGGCGGTACCATCTCATCCGTGAAATCATTGAC
The DNA here is from genome assembly GCA_016801055.1 of Panax notoginseng. Lineage (NCBI taxonomy): Eukaryota > Viridiplantae > Streptophyta > Magnoliopsida > Apiales > Araliaceae > Panax > Panax notoginseng. Next base: position 18,993,729 of record CM029013.1, on the reverse strand, counting down.
AGAGGAGATGTACATATAGGAAGAGTGCCAACAGATGATAATGTTGCAGATCCACTGACCAAGGCTTTGTCGCAGCAGAAGCACGACGGTCACATTAGTTCCATGGGTATTAGATACATGAGTGATTGGCTCTAGTGCAAGTGGGAGACTGTTAGAGTTTATGCCCTAGAGGCCAATTATTTGATGTAATTGCTTAACATTTGATATTATTGTTGATTGAATAAATAAATGATTTTATTATGGTTTTAATTACTGCGTAATATAATTGTTAACATAATAAAATTCCTTAGAATAATGATACAAATTATATAGTTTCAAGTATGTGACTTGAACATGAGATTATATAATTATAATTAGTATCATTGTTCTTAAATGTCCCTAGTCGAGTATCATTGTTGATGGGACAACAATGATGCATTGAGACTAGTATGTGGATTGACTGATGACCAAATCTCATTGGTCATAAATATATGAGATATTAAGTCAATACATAGGTACATGTTAGAGAACAATGTACTGGACAGACCCACCATGAGAATTCTATATGGAGCATTATGCGAAGTGTCATTAGTAATTCTCATAGTGACAATGATGTAATGGTCCTCCGACCTGAAACCGCTATATTACTACACGAGAATTTATGTACTTTGATATCATCAAATGTCACCTTTAATAGGGTGGACTATAAAGGTGATTATTGGGTTCATTATGAATCGTGTGAGTAATATGAGTGATCTAGATGGAATTTAACCATCCTATATTTTATAGGTGATATCCATGGGCCTCTTGATTGAGTAGGACTATGAAATGCATGGCCATGCTCAAATAGTGATTTGTTTCATATAGTCTACTCATTGATCAAGAAAACTCAGATTAAATTATGAAGAGTATGACACATTCCATGACTCGAGTTTAATCTAGGATATTAAGGTTAAAAGGATTAAATTACATTGAAACATTGGTCACGAAAAGGTTGCATCGAATCATCGATCTTATTATTACTTGGGTAGCAGTGATGCATTACTAGATGCCGCTCACTGTTTATAACTTTATAATATGATTTTAAGGTTATTGCCAACGTAATAATAACCTATAGGGTCACACACAAAGAACGTAATTAAAAGGAAATTAATTTAAATTGTAAAGATTTAAATATGTCAATATGATTGATATAATTTTAAATTACGAATTTAAATTAATAGGATAATTTATATATATGCATATTAATTAAGTAAAACTTAATTAAGATATATATAAATTCGGATTTTAATAATATTAGGTTTTGATTAATTCCTCCTGACTGCTATATATATGATGTATATCAGACTTTAGGTTTTTACGTCAAAACAAAACCCTAGCCGCTCTTAGAGAGAGACTAGAGAAAATAGTTCCGAAAATCCTCATCCTTGGTGGCTAGTACCGCGATTCCTTCTTCTGCAGATCGTAAGACGATTCGCGGAGCGTTCGTGTGGATACCGTAGAGACGCAGTCGGTTTGTATTGCGTTGGAGATTCGAGGCGTAGTCGATTTCAGACTCTCGTTTTCATAATCGGTATAATCTCTAAACCTCTTAATTAATTGATTTTTCGCATGGATCCTGTTTTAGGGTTTCGGAAATTGCTTTAAAATTTTAATTTCCGCTGTGCGTTTCTGTGCCGAAACCCTACAATTAGGTGATCAAACCTCTCTTTAGACAGAATTTTCTAGACATTGTCAATAATGTTATCTAATAATATTATTTAAATAATATGAATTATTGATCTGATAATGAAAAATACTGTGCAGCAACAATTATTGGAACAACAATAATATAAAATTTCAACGTATCAATTATTGAATCAATAAAATAAAATATTGAACAGTAATTACTGTAACAATTATTGAGTAGTGCTTTCTTCATTCAATCGCTTTTCGTTATGGGGCCCACAAATAGTTGCGCCATCTTACGAATATTTTCCGACAGAAAGAATATTCCACGACCAAACGAATATTTTCTGACAAAATGAATATTTTATAATCACTTGTTTATTTTGAAAAATATTCATATATCACTCTTAACTTTAACTTTTTATCAATTTAACCATTTACTAAATAGAAAAATTAAATACTTTTATTTCATAAAATTTGGGGTCTTACAACGATGTAATGGACAGACCCACCATGAGAATTCTATATGGAGCATTATGCGAAGTGTCATTTGCAATTCTCATAGTGATAATAATGTAATGGCCCTCCGACCTGAAACCGCTATACTACTACACGAGAATTTATCTACTTTGATATCATCAAATGTCATCTTTATTAGGGTGGACTATAAAGGTGATTATTGAGTTCATTGTGAATCGTTGGGGGTCGGGGGTCGGGGGTCGGGGTTCAGGGTTCAGGGTTCAGGGTTCAGGGTTCAGGGTTCAGGGTTCAGGGTTCAGGGTTTTAGGGTTCAGGGTTCAGGGTTTAGGGTTTGGGGTTTGGGGTTTAGGGTTTAGATGGACTTGGTATGATTATGCGAAGTGTCATTAGCAATTCTCATAGTGATAATAATGTAATGGTCCTCCGACCTGAAACCGCTATACTACTACACGAGAATTTATCTACTTTGATATCATCAAATGTCATCTTTAATAGGGTGGACTATAAAGGTGATTATTGAGTTCATTGTGAATCGTGTGAGAAAAATATGAGTGATCTAGATGGAATTTAACCATTCTATATTTTATAGGTGATATCTATAGGCCTCTTGATTGGGTAGGACTATGAAATGCATGGCCATGCTCAAATAGTGATTTGTTTCATATATTCTATTCATTGATCAAAAAAACTCAGATTAAATTATGAATAGTATGACACATTTCATGATTCGAGTTTAATTTTGGATATTAAGGTTAAAAAGATTAAATTACATTGAAACATTGGTCACGAAAAGGTTACATCGAATCATCGATCTTATTATTACTTGGGTAGCAGTGATGCATTATTAGATGCCGCTCACCGTTTATAATTTTATAATATGATTTTAAAGTTATTGCTAACGTAATAATAACCTATAGGGTCACACACAAAGAACGTAATTAAAAGGAAATTAATTTAAATTGTAAAGATTTAAACATGTCAATATGATTGATATAATTTTAAATTATGAATTTAAATTAATAGGATAATTTATATATATGTATATTAATTAAGTAAGACTTAATTAAGATATATATAAATTCGAATTTTAATAACATTAAGTTTTGATTAATTCCTCCTAACTGCTATATATATGATATATATCAGTCACTTTAGGTTTTACGTCAAAAAAAACCCTAGCCACTCTTAAAGAGAGACTAGGGAAAACAGTTCAGAAAATCCTTATCCTTGGTGGCTAGTACCACGTTTTCTTCTTCTGCAAATCGTAGGACGATTCGTGTGGAGCGTTTGTGTGGATACCGTAGAGACGCAGTCCGTTTGAATTGCGTTGGAGATTCGATCGCATCGATTCTAGCTTTTACAATCGGTATAATTTCTTACCACTGAATTAATTATTTTTCGCATGGATCTTGTTTTAGGGTTTCGAAATTGTTTTAAATTTTAATTTTCGCTGTGCGTTTCTGTATCAAAACCCCAACAGATTGAGGAATTAAAAGTTGCACTCAAACTAGTCGTAAGGGTAGCAACTGAGAGTGAGGAAGAAGAGGAACCTGAGGTTGATTTATTAGAAGAACTTATTGATCAAAATATAGAATTGCAAAATCGTATTTATGAGTTAGAAGAGCATGCTAAAGAACGACAGGCGGTCGTAGAACAAAGGGATGCAACAATTCGAAATTGTATTACCTGATGTGTGATGGTTGAACAGAAGCACTCTTTGGCAGAGTATATGATATTAAAGCTGAAATCTGAGAATTCAAATGTCAAAGAGCAGTTGAAAGGTTTAGGATTTAGGGTTCAGTGTGAAACCCCAGATTTTATGAATAAATATTTAATTTTTCTCGAAATAATTTTTTTTATATTAATGTGTGGATTTGATATAATAGTTATGGGTAGTATTTATAAATTTTGCAAAGTATGCAAGTTGTCATATTATATTCAATTGGTCGGAGAATATTCTTTTTGTCGGGGAATATCCGTGCGACGGTACAATTATTGGTGGACCCCACAACGGAATTATTGTCGGATTGAGAAAACGACAAAAATACTTTATGAAAATAACGGCGGAAGTTTTACCGTTGATACTGTTGAACTACTCGGTAGTAAAAGTACAGTAATACGTGTGGTTGCATAGTAGCACACGGTATTAATTATTAATGCTTATGTGAGAAGTCACTCAGTTTGATTCCATATTGTCAGTTAATAATATGAATTATTTAGCGATAATGACGTTTTGTTTTATTCGTATTATTAACGTAATAAAACAGAAACATCTTTTTATATAAAACAGAATACTTTATTAAAGTTATTCTATAAATAGAATATATTATATTTTATTTAAAAGATTTTTCTTTAAATATGGACCATCAGATTAAAGTAATCAATCTGGACCGTTCATGGATTAGTTACTATGCATTCCATTTTCCTATAAATAGAAGCTCATTCCTTCATTATTTCTTACGAATTCACTGAACTCTAGAGAGAGAAACTATAGAGAGAAACTATAGAGAGAGAGAAGAAGAGTATTCTGCTACTTAACTACTTCCTTACTTCAGCTCTTCTTTAAAACGGTAGGGAATATTATTTCTTTTATATTCATGAAGAGAACTTCTGTTATTCCATTCGTTATTATTCTGTTGGAATAACCAGTATACGCGGTGTAAGACCCCGAATTTTATGAAATAAAAGTATTCAATTTTTATTTATAATTACAATTCAGTAAATGGTTAAATTGATAAAAGTTTAAAGTTATGGGTGAAATATGAATTTTTTTTAAAATAAGCAAGTGGTTATAAAATAATCATTGTTGTCGGGGAATATTCGTTTGGTCGTGGAATATTCTTTCTGTCGGGGAATATTCGTACGACGGCGCATCTATTTGTGAGCCCCATAACAGAATAACTGTCGGGTGAAGAAAACGACAAATTTGAGTTTTTACAAATAACGGCGTAGTTGTTACCGTTAACACTGTTGGAATACCCGGTGGTTAAAATACAGTAATACGCGTTATTGCACAGTAGCACACGGTATTGCACAGTATTTTTGAAATTATTGATTCTTACGTGAGAAGGCACTACTCAATAATTGTTACAGTAATTACTGTTCAATATTTTATTTTATTGATTCAATAATTGCTACGTTGAAATTTGTATTATTGTTGTTCAATAATTGTTGCTGCACAGTATTTTCTATTATCAGATCAATAATTCATATTATTTGATTAATATTATTAGATAGCATTATTGGCAATGTCTAGAAAGTTCTGTCTAAGGAGAGGTTTGGTCATCTAATTGCGCGCTAGTAAGGAGAAATCCTTATTGGAAAGCCCCCTCTTTCCTGGGAACGACCTGATTGTCATAAATGTGATTCTGTAATATTATTTGTGAATAATTAATTATTGATTCATATGATAAGAAAATATTTATTTTATGGAGATATAAATGAGGGATATATTTTTGTGGTTAAAAAATGAAAGAGTTAATGTTGAGATTTTTATCAGTATTTTTGTCGGAATGGAGGTATTAAAAATCAAGGTTTTTGAGATATTTTACGGGGGTTATAATTTTTAATCCGACCGTTGGATCGTGGTAATTTTTGGATATGTTATACATATATAAGTTGAGTATATGTCCACAAATTTTGAACCGTTAAAAATGAACGTATGATTTATTATGAATTTTACGAGATGACTGGTTCAGAAATTGTTAAATTTTCGGAGTTTATCATTTTGGTGGAAAATTCTAGAATTGGTGGGCCCCACTTGTGGTTGGTGAAGAAATGTGCTGAATTATATTTTAAATGTGGTGGGTGGGAATAGTAGCAGGTAAAGCCATCAGGTTGCAGGTCAAACCTACCAAAATTTTCCTATAAATAGAGGGCTAAGTTAGAATTGAAAATCACACCAGAAACATAAGTTTTCTCTCTTTCTCTCTCTAATTATTGAGTGTATTTTGTGAGTATTTAGATACTCTATGAGTTTCTATTCATCAGTGCAAGTTTCCTTCAGCCTTATACCGATCAGAAGTACTGCTCTTTTGAGGTAAGGGATAGTAAGGGATTGTAAGGGATAGTAAGGGATAATAAGGGATAGTAAGGGATATTAAGGGATTTTAAGGGTTGTTATGATTTTCAGTTTCGTAATTTTTCTGAACTTCAAAAATTCTGGAAAAAATTTGAAATGATATTTTGATGAGTTTTATTGATTGTGTCCAAAAATGGTGATTTTTGGATGTATAGATTGAGAGTTATGAATTTTATGAGAAAAGACTATTTTAAAAGTAACTGCTTATAATTTCTTGTGGTTAACTCCAAAATTGATAAAATTTTTATTGGGAGTACATGTATATGATGGAAGTATACTCTGTTAATTTCAGAATTTTTGGATAAAAGTACAATTTTTGATAAATGTCTAAATATTCGGCTGTTTTGACCATATGAAAAATAGTAAATGACTTTTAAAAATTCTGAGAAAAATATATGTTCACTATGGGACTATATTATGTTAAATCCCAGAAAAGAAATATTTTTGGAATTGATTTGGTATTTTTTATGAAAATGGTCTAGTTATGAGTTAATGAATTAAATATGTTTTGTGAAGTAAGAAAATTAGAAAATAGGATTTTATGACTTGAGAATCCTATATGAGGTATATGCAGATTTTTGATGAGGGTTTTGGTTATTGATGATGAAATTGTAAGAGTTGGCATTTTATGATGATTAAATGCATTAATTAGTAAAGTGTAAACAATTAAAATAAATTGTTTATAAATTTAAGTAATGTTATTCTTTCAATATCATTATACCGAAATATTGGTATGGATTTTATTGTGGAATTTCTATCTTTTGTGTCGGGGTTACTATTCATGAGTTACTATTCACGATTTACTATTCATGAGTTACGAATATTACTCTTGAGATTAAAACTATATGTTGATCATATTATTTTTATCATCATATATAACATTTTTATAACCCTGATGTTGAAATTCTCTTTCACTGGAGTGTAAAGATGGATAGATTATTGGTATGATCATGACTAGGGTTCTCTTTGGCCTGTAGTGCAAAGTTGAATTGTGACTGTATGATCATGACCATTGAATTTATAATTGAATATCTTAAGCTTAAGTGCAAAGGTGAATTGATCAACATGGTTATAATTATTGTTTATATAAATTCTGAAATGATTATATATTTCTTTGAGATATGAATATATTTGGCCTGTAGTGCAAATATGAATTGTTGATGAATATCTTTGGCATGTAGTGCAAAGATGGCCTGTTGATGAATATCTTTGGCCTGTAGTGCAAAGATGAACTGTTGTTGAATATCTTTGGCTCGTAGTGCAAAGATAGTTTGTTGATGAATATCTTTGGCCCGTAGTGCAAAGATGGATTTGTTAGTATGATTATAAACAGGAATTGTGATTTGGTATAACCATGATCTTTGATGTTTCAGGTAAAGACAGGTGATGAAAATATTCTTCGTCCTGGGTGCGAAGAAAAATTTATAGTCACAATTATGATTATGAGTTATTCATATGATTGTGGAAAGGAACTGTTGAGTGATGTTACATGGATAAAATATTGTTGGTGGATTTTTAACATGGAGAAGATAATAGACTTTATAGTCTATTTGACTCTTCTAATGGATTGCTCGTTCCGCTGCAACTATGGTTGAAATTTTTATCATTTACCATATGTTCAAAATCTCTGATTTATTATTGATGAAGGCTATTGATAATTTAATTATCTTTAGTCATGATATTCTTTACTGAGCTAGTTGTGCTCACCCTTTTGCTTCACAATTCCTTTCAGGTAATAAGAGTGTAGCTGGGTCGAGCGGGGGTAACAAGGAAATAGAACGGTGGTCATCATTTAGTAGTTATATTTGGTGAAGAAAATAGGGTGAGGCGAACCCAACGTTGGAAGGGTGGTTTACCACTATCATACAAGATGTCTAACGACATACAACCTCGTGTCATCATAAGACAGGGATGTGCTCATCCACTTGCTGAGTATATATACGAGCACTACCTATATAATCTTGGTGTTTGTTTGAAGTATAATTCTCAAAGAGATAGTAGAGATAATGATATGTCAAGAGAAGACTCACCATTGGGAAGAATATGATAGTAATCTTCTCGTTTTTCTTTGGGGTCTATTGGGTAAACCAAGGATAATTCTGTGGCCATATGATATCTATCATAACCTAAATGCATGGCCTCCCATGTACGAAGGTTTCCTTGAGCACTTCCCAAATATTCTAATTTCTAAAACAAATTTTGACTATACCTTTATGTAAGGTGTCATTGTGAGGTGATGTCCACGGTTGGAACATGAGTCACATTTGGTATATATTTGTATCCAAACTCACAGCATATGTGTTGTTGTATTTTGCACGACAATTGTTATAATAAAGTTGTAGTTATTTTCTGTACCATGTATTTGGCGACTCAGAATAAGTTGGATGGAATGGACCTGTTTTGGGGTCGTCACACGCGGTCTACCCTATACTTGGTGACATTCTTCTATTATTCTGTTGGAACATCCTGTCTGTGTGTTTTACACCGGACCTGGTTCCGTTTATTATTCTGTTGGAACATCCTGTCTGTGTGTTTTACACCGGACCTGGTTCCGTTTTATTATTATTCTGTTGGAATATCCTGTCTGTGTGTTTTACACCGGACCTGGTTCCATTATTTATTATTCTGTCGGAATATCCTGTCTGTGCATTTACGCCGGACCTGGTTCCATTATTTATTATTCTGTTGGAATAACCTGTCTGTGCGGTCTATCGCATGCATGGTGATTTCTTTTGTTATTCCATTCTTTATTATACTCAGTTGGTTAAGTTTTGACTTCTATACTCCATGAAATTTGTGGAATATCCTTAACATTTGCGCTTCATCTAGTATCTATTCATGAAAATATTCTCCTGATCATTCTTGAATTTTACTCCACAAAGTAGTATCATGTTGACAATTTGGACGTTGTTAATTCTTGGATAAATTAATTCTTGAACTTGTTTTATTGAATTCTTATATCATTGTCATCATCCTCATGTTTATATTCTGTTGAAAGTCATCTGTGGCCTGTAGTGCATAGATGGACTTGGTATGATTATGACCAGGGATTATTCGGTGTAATCATGACCGTAATGTTACGAATGATGTGGTAAAAGTCCTCATTGGCCCGTAGTGCATTGATGGACAGTTGTTGGCATGATCATGACCATTAATGAATACACGAATATCCTTGGCCGTAGTGCAGGGGTGATTCGATGATGTGGATTATTTTATTAAGCTGAGTCTCAGCGATCACAGTGTTGAAAAACCTTTTAAATCATAAAAGATAGTAGAGTTTATTTTCTACTTGACTCTTTTAATGGATTGCTTGTTCCGCTGCAGTTAAACTTGATGTCTATTATATTTTATCAGTTTAACATTGTTGAAGGCTAATGATAATTTATTCTGCATTATCTTAGTCATAATATTTCTTACTGGGCTAGTTGAGCTCACCCTTTCTTTCACTGTTCTCTTCAGGAAATGAGAACGTAGCTGGGACAAGTCGGGGTACGGAGTGATGGTCCGAATGATAGTATTAGTTAGTAGTCCTCACTATTCTATGTAATGGTGTGTTAATAAATGTAATGAGGACTCCTTTTGAGTATGAATACTCTCTAGAAGATAATATTTGTATTCAAACTCACAGTTTATGTTTTGTCGTATTGTACACGACAGATGTATTAATCAGTTGTATTTGTATTCTGTACTATGTATCTGACGACCCAAGATGGGTGATGTATACCTAATTTTGGGGGCGTCACATTCAGGGTTTTTTTTTGGTTTAGGATTTAGCGTTTGGGTTTTGGGGCTTGGGGGCCTGGGGTTGAGGATTTAGGGTTTAGGGTTTAGAATCTGGGGTTGGGGGGTTTGGGGTTTGCGGTTTTTGATTTCGGGTTGGGGGGGTTGGGATTAGGGTCGGGGGTTATAAAAATGTTATATATAATAATAAAAATAATATGATCAACATATAGTTTTAATCTCAAGAGTAGTATCGTAACTCATGAATAGTAACTCGAATAGATATACCCCGACACAAAAGATATAAATTTCACAATAAAATCATTACAATATTTCGGTATAATGATATTGAAAGAATAACATTTCTTAAATTTATAAACAATTTGTTTTAATTGTTTACACTTTACTAAAATAATGTATTTAATCATTCTAAAATGTCAAACTCATAAGATTTTATCACCAATAACCAAAACCCTCATCAAAAATTTGCATATACTTCATATAGATTTCTCAAGTCATAAAATTCTATTTTTCAATTTTCTTACTTCATATAATATATTAATTCATTTACGCATAATTAGACCATTTTCATGAAAAATACCAAATCAGTTTTAAAAATATTTCTTTTATGGAATTTAGCATAATATAGTCCCATAATAAACATATATTTTTCTCAGAATTCTTAAAAGTCATTTATTATTTTTCATATGGCCAAAACAGCCGAATATTTAAACATTTATCAAAATTGTACTTTTATCTAAAACTTTTGAAATTCACAGAGTATACTCCTATCATATATATGTACTCCCAATAAAAATTTCATCAATTTTGGAGTTAACCACAAGGAGTTATAAGCGATTACTTTTAAAAAAGTTTTTTCTCATAAAATTCATAATTCTCAATCTATACATCCAAAATCACTATTTTTGGACACAATCAAGAAAACTCATCAAAATATCATTTCAAATTTTTCCAGAATTTTTGAAGGTTAGAAAAAATTACGAAACTGGAAAATATAACAACCCTTAAAATCCCTTATTATCCCTTACCTCAAAAGAGTAGTATTTCTGACTGGAATGCAAAGCCGAAGGAAACTTGCACTGAATAGCGACTCTCAAAGTATCTAAATACTCACAAAATATGCTTCATATATAGAGAGAGAAAGAGAGAAAACTTATTTTTCTGGTGTGTTTTTCAATTCTAACTTAGCTCTCTATTTATAGAAAAATGTTATCACGTCGAAGCAGATTTAACCTGCAACCTGATGACTTTACCTGCTACTATTCTCACCCACCACATTTAATAAAAATCACAGCACATTTCTTCATCAATCAAGAGTGGGGCCCACCAATTCTAGAATTTTTCACCAAAATGATAAATTTCAAAACTTCAACAATTTCTGAACCAGTTATCTCGTAAAATTCATAATAAATCATACGTTCATTTTTAACCGTTCAAAATTTGTGGACATATACTCAACTTATACATGTATAACATATCCAAAAATTACCACGATCCAACGGTCGGATTAAAAATAATAACTTCCGTAAAATATCTCAAAAATCCTAATTTTTAATACCTCCATTCCGACAAAAATACTGATAAAAATCTCAATATTAACTCTTTCATTTTTAACTACAAAAATATATCCCTCATTTATATCCACATAAAAATAAATATTTCCTTATCATATAAATTAATAATTAATTATTCACAAATAATATTACAAAATCACATTTATGACAACCAGGCCGTTCCTAGGAAAGAGGGGGCTTTCTAATAAGAATTTCTCCTTACTGGCGCGCAATTAGGTGATCAAACCTCTCTTTAGACAGAATTTTCTAGACATTGTCAATAATGTTATCTAATAATATTATTTAAATAATATGAATTATTGATCTGATAATGAAAAATACTGTGCAGCAACAATTATTGGAACAACAATAATATAAAATTTCAACGTATCAATTATTGAATCAATAAAATAAAATATTGAACAGTAATTACTGTAACAATTATTGAGTAGTGCTTTCTTCATTCAATCGCTTTTCGTTATGGGGCCCACAAATAGTTGCGCCATCTTACGAATATTTTCCGACAGAAAGAATATTCCACGACCAAACGAATATTTTCTGACAAAATGAATATTTTATAATCACTTGTTTATTTTGAAAAATATTCATATATCACTCTTAACTTTAACTTTTTATCAATTTAACCATTTACTAAATAGAAAAATTAAATACTTTTATTTCATAAAATTTGGGGTCTTACAACGATGTAATGGACAGACCCACCATGAGAATTCTATATGGAGCATTATGCGAAGTGTCATTAGCAATTCTCATAGTGATAATAATGTAATGGCCCTCCGACCTGAAACCGCTATACTACTACACGAGAATTTATCTACTTTGATATCATCAAATGTCATCTTTATTAGGGTGGACTATAAAGGTGATTATTGAGTTCATTGTGAATCGTTGGGGGTCGGGGGTCGGGGTTTAGGGTTCAGGGTTCAGGGTTCAGGGTTCAGGGTTCAGGGTTCAGGGTTCAGGGTTTTAGGGTTCAGGGTTCAGGGTTGAGGGTTCAGGGTTTAGGGTTAAAAAGGGTTTAGGGTTAAAAAGGGTTTAGGGTTTAGGGTTTAGGGTTAAAAAGGGTTTAGGGTTTAGGGTTTAGGGTTTAGGGGTCAGGGTCGGGGGTCGGGGGTCGGGGGTCGGGGGTCGGGGGTCGGGGGTCGGGGTCGGGGGTCGGGGGTCGGGGTTCGGGGTTCGGGGTTCGGG